>CM075016.1:12964374-12980589 GCA_037576675.1 Pangasius sanitwongsei | reverse complement strand
AGTTTCACCTTTTAAGTTGCATTACTGAAATAAATGAACTTTTGCACGATATTCTAATTTTTCTAGTTTCACCTGTAGGAGTTGACAGAGATGCCCCTAGTCTAGTCCTTCTTGTTACTAAACTGTATGTCACAAATACCCTTAAAACATATTTCAAATAGAAAGGAAGCTAGGAAGTAGGTGGATGGAGAAGTAACTTTGTGACTCCTTTCATAGAAGTTTAATACCATAAAGCCAACAAGGCATCATAAGCAGCTGAATAATTAATATGTTACAGGCCCTGGTATTTGTTTTATAATGTGTTGCATTATATAAGTGTTTTTATGGAACAAAAAATAAACTGCCACTGCAAAAGTTTTCATTCTTTTAATCATCTTTTATATGCTATTGTAAATAACTTTTTAAATTAAAAAAAGTAAGGTAAATTTCTAGATACGCTGCTAATTCATGATAGTTATGGTGCTGTGTCAGAGGAAGCACTGCCAAAACAAACAACCCCTAAAAGATCTGCTGATACATGCCTTTTCAAGTGCCTTCTGAGTGCATAGAGGCTAAACATATGACCATCTTTTTTCAGCCAGCATACAGAAAGCAAATACTTCTTTGTAATTACTGTAAATACTGCCCACAGTCTTGTTTCAAGGACCATGATATGTTCCATATTTAGTAGCTTAAGCATTAAAACACCTGAATTATGAAGTGTTTTTTAAATGTTAAATTCTATAATGTAAGGAAATGTTCTAAAACAGGAGGAACAGAAATACCCACTGAGAAAAGAATCTATTCAAAAAGAATTATTTTAGTGTCATAATGTGCAAGAACATGGAAAATGAAAACTACCAGTACCAGTAAGTGTAGTACTGCAAGTACTGTAGTACTAAGTGTTTAACTCACTTTGCTGTAAAAGCTGGCTGCTTTCTGCATGGTGTGCTGGAGCACATTCACAATCTCCTTACATGTCTGCAGATTTATAGTCTCATCTGAAAGACAAAGAAAGGCAAACACATAATAAGTTGTCATGTCTAATCACACTGACATAAGAAAAAAAAAATCTAATTTAAGAATGTATTTAAATGAATTATATTAAGATTTAAATGAATTACGTTAATCATCCTAATGGGCATGCCAGCAGTATTTAGTAAAAGAAACCACTCATCCGAAAACAGAAGATTTACACACCCTTTAATTTAGACGTGTTATTAAAGTGATCAGTGAAGGTCAAGATAATAATCTACTTTGCCCCTGCAAGAATGTCTTCTGAAAGATGCAAAGACTCTTAAGAATAATGATTCTTAATGTTAGTAAGTGTAAGTTGGTTTCTGCTATGATTCTATGAAGGTTCTTAAAAACATGAGAACAACAAAAGGACAATTAAATTATCAAAGGAAGTAATTTATCACTATTAAGCAGGAATATTCCATTCCAAAAATCATACGCAAAGCTTTCAAAATCCCACAATTTCACTTAAAATTGGTGGTTAAGCACAGATTCTGTCAAAACCAAGAAAACTTTAGCAAAACAAGAAAGGGTGTCAGGAGACTTTTTAGCAACCGTGTGAAAATGAACTGAACACACCTTATATAATAACATATGGCCAGCACAACATAAACCTCTGTTTTGCGCATCTTTAAACCAGTGGACCCTGGCTATTTTGCTACCTTTGCTATTAGAATTTTTGAATTACACACAAACTTAACATTTAAGGAGGTGTTTCAAAACACATGATACTAAAGAGCAAAACTAGTGCCTTTGATCTTATCATATACCCTAAAGGTCACTTGCAAAATCAAGAAAGTCACTTTTACAAACACTATAAATAGTGGATGCAACAGCAAAGAACATTAATGAATCTGCCCCAACATAAAGAACCAAACTCATCAACATATTTGGGCTTGTAATTTCAACCATAGTTTTCATTTGTGGTTTACATACTATCAGATTCAGGTCCTTTCTTAAGTGCAAACATTACACAAAGTCTAGTGATGGTAAATGAGAGGAACTGCATAGAACTTTTGGAGAATAAACTAGTCATATCCTCTAAAGAACACAATACCTGGGTCTACAGGGTTAGGTCCATCTACTGTGGGCACTGATATTGCTGATTTTGCTGTGTTGCATTGAATCACTGATTCTGTATTTTCCACATTCTTTCCTGGTGCTACAAGTGAGCTGTCTGTAACTGGTGTTTTGAGAAGGCCAGATGAGAGTCTGTGGGATATCCTGGGCGTCAGTTTCTCCTCAATGCAACTGATCTGCTTTCGGCTCTCTTTTCCTAGCGACCTCATCTCTGTTGGACTCACCATAGCCTGTCTACACAGAGGATTCATAGGCTCCACCTGGCTTTTCAGAGCACTCAAGGCAGCAGGTGGTAATGGGGAAGCCAGGTCCAAGTGGAGGGTGGTGGTGCGGGCACTGAGATTACCCAGAGCAGGAGTTTCCAGAGGAAGTACTGGAGTTTGAGGATGTATCTTTAAGGTAAGAGGCTGTGGAGGAGGGAGGTTTTCCTTACTATCTTGAGTCTCACTATGGTCTTGATTAGGCAACGAGGCTTTCCAGAGCATCTCACTTCCATGAGTATTTTCCTGCTCTGGACACACATTGACTTTCTCATCCGTAGATTTAGGTTTGGCATCGGTAATATCCACACCACTCTGATAGGAGGATTTTGAAGTATCAAAGGTTGTGCTGTCAGGTTTGGGGACAAATATGGAATCACTGTTGTCGTTCTCTTGTGAGATTAATGCTTTCTCTGTAATTTATAAAAAGAACACACAAATGGAAATATTGGTCAAAACAGCTGAAAATGTCTGTGGACCAAAGCGACAATAGTCAGGAATGGTAAAAATTAAAGATATAGAAAAGAAAAACATAAGAAAAGCAACTGGGAGAGACAAAAGACCAGACAGATCATAAAAACTGATTTGTCAACACTTAAGCATAACCCATGTGAAATTAAGCCAATGACACACAAGAATTACATAAAATAAAAAACAGGTTTCTATCTCTATACATGCCGGTGTGTCTAGAGATCAGTTTAGGTCATTAGATAAAAGGCTGAGAATTGGCTGGACAAAAGTTTAGAGGAGCGTAACAAGTGTGCTAATTCAGATTTGAGATTTACTGATGTGACATTCTGCAAAAGTTTTTAAGGTAAATTTACTGCTTGAATTTAAATTAACTGAAGTGGACCTTACCATTTTTCTTCTGATCACTTATTATGGCATTTGAATTACAGGCCTTAGAAATTAGTTGTGAATTGCCCTTGGAAAAAAAAAAAGAAAAGACAGATGGCAACAGTTAAAAATCACCATGAGAAATGTCCATTTCAAAGGTTAGTAGTGACAAAATTTACAGTATTGTGCACCATAAAATGTCTCTGACCATTTACTGTACATTTTGTACTAGTTTTTGTGCAAAAAAAATGTATAGATCATTTGTTATTGTTTGGTACTGCATGCTGTTGAAACCTTGTCCACAAATATAGCAGAAACAAAAAACAGTTTTGTTCTAAACCTGAAGGAAAGCAAAAAAAAAAACCTAAAGATAACAACAGAGGCTTTAGAACATCTTCCTTATAATAAACCCAGGACATTACTGACCATAGCAACATTAGCAATTCCACCTGGAAAAATGCTTCCTAAACCTCAAATGACAGATTGTATAACCATTTAATGCTCCATCTCTGATAAGTAGCTCATTTGATTCTACATGCACTGTCTGTTAAAATACATCTCTCCTCACCATGCTGCTGCTGGACTCATCTAGAATGCTAGGCAGGCGAACTGCGGGTCTGCACACACCACTGCTTCCGGCCACAGTACCACTGCAGGAATAGGAAGACAGAAATATTAACACTACCCTACATTAAAAATCAAAAGAATTGTCAGACTTCCACCAAAAGTTTTCCAACATAGTACAAAATAAAATTGTACAAAATAGACTTGCTCAACTAGCTGGTTGTTCAAGCAAGTAACCACTGCATCACACATTTTTTGCTTGTCAGGGTCGTGTACTAACAGCAGTGCTTTCATCATATTACTGTTGTTAAAATAATATTCACCAAATCAATATATATCTGTTAAACAAATTTAAAATTAAACCTGAAACAACTATTTTAATGCTATTAATCTTTTACTTTCTCCATTATTACAGTTATGACAGCAATTCTCAGGCAGAAAAATTGTGCACAGTTATAAATCTGGTTCCCCAGGTTCCGATTTCACACACCAGTCACTCACCGTATGCGGCTCTGGAAGCGTGAGAGGAAACGGGTAGAAAGGCTTAGACGAGGGTTGAGGAAGTTGTCATTTGTAGGCTGCAGATTGCGCAGGTCTGTGTTAAACTTTTCTATAAAATATTTAGAATAGAGTGTTACAAAAATAACTGCTCCACTTTCAGGATCATGATATATTAACAACCTCCATTATATAGATCATATGAAGTTCATTAGAACATTGCAGTTCCCTTCCTGTGCTTCATGGGGAAAGTGACAAAACACTATTCTAATGCTATCTTTGATACAGAAAGTACAACTCCTAGAGCTAATACTAAAAAGTGGTAACATTAAATCAAAGGTGATTTAAAACAACAGATACTCTTAACCACTAAAACAGCAGTGAGAAGGCAGAAGCACCATTAGATCCCACTGCTAAAGAGTCATAGTGTTGGCGTAGTAGATTTGCAGGCTCTTCATCTTCCTCTTCCTCCACTCCAGAGCTACCCATGGAGCTCGCCTGACTGAGCGAGTCTGTGTCCTCTAAAATGCACAACATATTCACACAAACGTATATAATTGGGGACAAAATATAATACATTTATCAGTGATCAAAAAAAGTTACTTTCATTAGTATTAAGGCTCCACATCATTATGAATGGCACTTGATTAAAAAAATATCACACAGAATAATGAAGTTTAAACTTTTCTAGGAAGATAGATGTAGGCTTGAGTATTCCTCTAGCTGCAGTGTCAACATTGACTATATGACAGTCAGTGTGTTAGTAACTCACGGTCATGGGCCTGGTCACTGTGCACCTGGTCACTTTCAGCTGAGCAGGCACTGTCAGGACTCAGCTCCTCTTCTTCTGGGTCAATTTCAACATCAGCACAAAGTGCCTTCACATCAAACTCCCTACAATAATTGCACAGGAATGCTCATCAGAAGCAGTTACACAAATGTGAAAGTCAATGACCATCTGTCTGTTCCACACTGCACATGACACCGGAAAGACAACAAGCATTAGAAAAGTAATGTGAATGTGTACAGTGTCAAGAAAACATGGGGGTTGGGGAGAGTCAAAGTTGGGACAGGTAAAATAACAATGCAGTCCAATTTAAACTATAAGACTATCAATGAGTGCCATTACAGTGCACAATCATGACATCAAAATAATTTATGATTGTAAATAAAGTTAGCGAAACGTAAGTGTGGGATTTCAAAGCATCGCTATGGATTTTACACTTCACTTATGCGAGCAAGGGGAAAAAAGTAGAGCAAGTAAAACATAAGAGCTTAATTTTGCATGAACATAATTTTTGAGAATCTAGAAGTCAAAATGGGCTGAAACTCTTAAAATCAAAGCATATCTGTTGCACATCAAAAAAAATGCTTCAAAAATTAATCCCGTGTGAATTTGCTGTGGTAAACTTTGGCTGTATAAGAAAGCCAAAGCCATGACGAGGAGGTGGTTATTATTAAACTTTACGTTGAGTTCACTCAGCTCCTGCCTCCTCCTTGCCCATTGTTGAAGACTGTTACAGAGAGTTACAAATCAAACAGTTGTTTTGTCTATAAGGTGTCTTAAGGCACTTACCCTTCTCCTATGGTGGACAGAGTAGTGCTGTTGGCTGGGTACAGTGCATAGTCATTGCTCTCTGAAGAGCTGAGCCTTGGGCTAAAATACTGCAAGTCTGTGTCTTGAAGCACAGAACTAAACTGTTCAGACTCCTAGAGCACGTGCGCGCACACACACACACACACAAACGTGACCTGATGTGTATATGCATAAATATGTATTCATCCATTGCAAACAGGATATGGTCTGTATTAAAAGAGTTATAAAGTTCTATATAACAAATTATGAACTATTTAATGTCTACACTACAAACCCTCTCAATGTCCTCCTCTTCATCTATATCACCACCCTCTTCTTCTTCATCTAAAAGACTGTCTAGACTCTGAGGGTGAAAGTCCACTTCCTGTCCCTCTTTCTGTTCTACACATTCGTCCTCATCCTCTTCTGCTCGGCTGGGAGTGTCAGAGAGAGGGAGCTGTAGGCTTCTGGTCTCCAGTACTGAACGAATAGCAAATGGATCAGCATGTGCAGCCCAACGCCCCTGTGGTTGGTACTGAGGGACTCTCTGTGGATCCACACTGCTACTGCTGCCAACTCCAGCACCCTACACACACATTATGACAATTGAGGATGAAAAAATGTGCCAATTTTATTTAACTCTTCCTTTCTCACTATAGATGATCTTCGTATGTCTGCTCTGCTATAGCCTTTCCTTTTCATAAAATATATAAGCAACAAAATCAGTTTTGGGAACATACCAATCTGCGGGCCCACATAGGGAGTCGGCCATTAGTCTGTGGCATCATAATATCCAGACTCCCTAACGTAAATAAATACACACTTAATCAATACACATCTTTTCTCGACTTTTCTCAAAATAACAATAATAAAATGAGGGACTGCTATCTAAAGAAATAATCAAAAAAAGATTTAATATTCAGAATTAATATCAATGCAAGCCTAACATGAGTAGAACCATTAAAGACCTATTTGTGAAACTGATCAATAAAAAAATTAACTTGGGCACAATGGCAATAAAGTGATGATTGAAATAATAATAGAACACCTGCCCACATATTACGTCAGTGGCTATAGAATAAAATTTGGCTCCACTAACCTACAGCGGTGTCTAGCCTGGCTGGAGTCTTGGGATCTTCCTCAACATCTTCCTTTTCCCCCAACACACTGTTTGTTTCTCCCTCTTTTGGTTGATCAATCCCACGGCATGGTACAGTGATGTAGGTTTCTCTCCTTTATGAAAAAATGACAAAAATACAATTGGTCTGGAACCGGTTTGATGTTATGATCTTAAAAAAATTTTTTTTTTAAAAATCACGAGATCCAAGATCCACACAGCTGAGAATCATTTAATCAGTGACTAGCAGTACTTAAATAGGAATGTACTAAATTCCTATTTACCTGATGGCTTGTTGTTTGCAGGTGACTCTGTTCAAGTTTCTCAATCCTGCTCTCCGTTTCCTCTCTGCCAGTCTCTTCCGCATCGAGTTAGTCATTTGAGAGCACAGCTGCCACACAAACACACAGCTAACACATACACACATCACATACACCAATCATCCCACAGAATAGAAACTTATTCAACACTGATCCTTTGCATTCAGTGAGTCCAATATATCACTACTCTATTCTTTGTATATGTTTCTCAATACATTAAATACTGCACTATACATGTAATATACGTAATTTTCTTTACAAGAAAATTAGGAATTAATGGTAGTAAATTCAACATTCATTTACAGTTAGGGTCATAAGTTTACATACGCATTACAGTATCTGCAAAATGTTAATAATGTTTTAAAAAAGCAAGAGGGATCATAAAAATGGCATTTTGTTTTTTATTTAGTACTGCCCTGAATAAGCTGTTTCACATAACAGATGTTTACATATAGTCCACAAGACACTATAATAACTGAATTTAAACAAATGAACCAGTTCAAAAGTTAACATACACTTTATTCTTAATACTGTGTGTTACAACCTGGAGGTTCAACGACTGTTTTTATGTTTTGTGCTAGTTATTCATGAGTCCCTTGTTTGTCCTGAGCAGTTAAACTACCTGCTGTTCTTCAGAAGAATCCTCCAGGTCCTGCACAGTCTTTGATTCATACACAACTATTACAAAAAGTGCAAACATTCACTGTTGCTCAAGAAGGCAACACACTACATTAAGAGCTGGAGAAGTTTGAACAGGATGGTCAGGGTAAATTTTATTATTTTGTTTAAAGATCTTAATTTTTACATTTAGTACAGAAGCTATATAAGATATTCACATTTCCCAGAACACAAAAATTTTTTTTTTACACCAACCATCCTGTTTAAAATTTTATCCCCCCCAAGCTCTTAATGTATCCCTCGTTTTTTTTTTTTTGCATTTTGCAGATTATGCAAGTCATATGTAAACTTATGACCCCAACTGTACATTCTGCAACCAAACACAATCACTGCAAGCAATATCATATGTAACCAAGTAAGCGTAACAACTCCCTTCTTTGATAGAGAGAGAAAGAGAACCAGAAGAGATGAGGGAAGCATACCTATCACCACAGACAGTGATTAGATGCTTGCAGTCTGGACTGAATTTCATACCAGTAACAATTTCTGTGAACAAAGAGATGGAAATTTACAGCCAAAGCTTGTAAAGTGTGGAAAACATTTATTCATGGTACACAAATTAAAGTTCACCAGAATGTCCAAATAATGTTGCCACACACTCCCCAGTCTCATAATCAAAAACACAGATACTCTTGTCTGAGCAGCTGGTGGCCAAGAACATCCCAGAAGGATCCAGTTGAACCTGAAAGCAGTTAGGGAGGAAGTTAAACAAATTTTCCAATAAATAAATGAATACAGTAATAAATAATCTGCAATATTACTTCAAAGGACTCTTTGAATTTACACCACTTTAAAGAGTATGATTTGGGTGCACAAAATGACAAATAAATAAATCTGCATCTTCATGGAACTGTCATATGACATCAAAACAAGTGGTGATAAATCGGTTTCAGCTGCATAGAGGCAAGCTCCTGCCCACTGGCCATTCAGTACTTATTGTTAGTTATTTTGTATCAAACAATAATGGAACATGTACAGTACATTAATTCAATTTTCAGTCAAACAGCAATACAGTTTTTACCTTTGAAGACCTTTGTGTGATTTGAAATGTTTTTAACAAAAAAATCAAAGAAAGGTATTCAACAGTAAAAACTGTAAATATTTTATTTGTTATACTGAACTTTAATATTAACCTGTCTAAGTACTGAATGGCGGTTTGAGTTCAGTGCTGAATTAAGTGTACTGTAAAGAAATATCATATTAACCTGTATAACCACAATGTCTTTACTGAATTTCTGGAAATCAATAATGACTTCAAACCAATAAAAAAAGTACTGTAGGATGCTGTTTACACAACCACAATATTCAGATAATGATTAGAGAACCAAGGTAAATGATTACATATTTATATGAAACTTGATTATCTGCCTTGTCACTTAAATCAGTGTGTTAATCACATGCCCTACTACACACCTTAAGCACTGGGCCATCATCAGTCAAGGAGCCCTTAAAGCACTTTTTCATCTTGCCACTCTTCACATTGTATACTCTGAAAAAATAGCAAGCAAATAGGTAAATAATAAAAATGTTCCCGCATTTAGCTGTGTATCACAGACAAATTGACAGACAGACAGAACCTAATGTTGCGATCTTGGCAGGCAATGGCAGTGTGTGTGAGTGTGGCGTCCAGGTCCATGTCATATAATGTACTTTTCTCCACCACATGATGTGACCTTGAGAAAGCCAGGTCCTGAGAAGTCTGCAATGATACAGCCATGCCACATAGTTAGAGCAAAACAATAAAGATAATATCTACTCGAGACAAGAGATATAAAACTCAACATGATAAGCTCGGCCTATTTACCTTTTCAGCAGAGCGGAAGTAAATGCTCTTGTCAGCACCACAGCTTACCATGGACACCTTTGGACCTACACCTACATCAATAAAAAAAAATTCCTAGTACAATCAATTTGTAATTTTTAAATCAATCTTTGCACAACATTCAAAAGCAAATAAATAAACTTACCTGTAAATTTCATGGCAGTGACAGATGCCGAATGGTCATAAACAGTCTGTACAAGACTGTAGCTTTTGTCCATATTGAATAGATGAATGAGTCGATCACGACCGCCTGAGGCCAACAGATGCACACCTGGTTTAAAAAAAAATGTTCAAATTATTTTTGAAACATTTCCTACAAAATTAAAATTATAGCTAAGTACTTCACATCAACATAAATCTGCTAAGGTTACATAATGGAAATGTTCAGCTCCTCCACTTGGCTGAATGGACAAGACTGTTTAGCCAGGTTTGGTGGCATCAAGCGTCTTGGGCACATTCTGTCTAAAACGCAAATATCCATAAGAGTTAATGAATGGCTATTCGGTTAAGCCCTAAGAGAGGGGAGGAAAGAGTGTTGCATATTCCAGTATTATTTTTCCATTGCAATTAAATGCTTCTCTTGTAAGTAGCACAATTTAATATTTTCACAAACGTAATATAGAGAATTAATGAACAGAAATACTGGACGCATAGCAAAAGTTTTACTGAACATAGGCTTTAAAGAAGGTCAACTCAATATTTCAGACTGTAGCTCTACTGTAGCAACAGATGCTCTGAAGTCAGTTACAATGTCAAATTTGTGAAAGGTCTAACTGTCAGCCATGACAGTGCTGCTATCTGCATCAAAATATTTTAAGGCATAGCATTTCCTTTTCAGTGGCATATCTTCTCCCTAACTCCATGTGAAGGTAGGGCATAACGAATACTAATTTCAGCATTTCAACACTGGCACTTAAACGGTTAGCTGGGCATTTAACCATCTGTGGACGCCACTAGTCACAGATGGACTGCAAATTAAAATGAACACAGGCAGGAGTAATCAGAGTTGTTTCTCATCTCATACCAAGAATGTCTGCTACCACTTTTCTATCGCACTCACTGAATGCATGTGGTTGTGGTCTGTTGCACTAGTTAAAAAATTTGACAACAAAATATGAGAACGTGCCAAATCTGAGACACCACTTAAAACATTGTCAGCATATTTTCTCCCAGCTCACACCAGCCACTTCCTCACAACACTCAGTCAGTGGTCAAAACAAACAGAGGCACGTCAAATGACAAGGCATTTTCCAAAAGCACCAACAAGAGAACAGACAAGCAACATTGACTCAACAAACTTACTACCTCAGTGTTTTACCAGACAGGAAAACATTTAAAGCAGTCCTTGAAATATTCAACAAACAGTACAAGGTCCCAGTGAGAAAGTAGTTCTCCAATATAGCTATTCCCAACCTCTATAACAGTGGAATGCTTGTGATGTCTGGAAATAAAGTGTGTGTTTTATTACCACTCTAATTTTGTACATGGTTAATTAAGTATGCATATTCTGTTACCAGCACAGCCCTGCCCTGGTGAATTGATTAAACTGAATTAATAACTAAACCATTCATTTCTTTTAAGACACTGATTTCTTTATTTTTGGTCAAAATACGTAAAGGATAATGTTGGTTTTGTTGATAATCACCCAACCATAGTTTTGTACAGCTTAATGGGTTCTTAAAAAGAAATGGATTTGTCCATAATGTTAAATATTAGCTGATTCAGGCAATTACACAACCCTAGTTTGGTTAAATAAGTTTTACCTGTTCTACCAGAAAATATGCTCGGTCTGCTGTATAATTAAGCTAAAAATAAATAATGTAAACTAAAAGAAAAATTTACCAGTCTCTGTGGGAGAGAAGGCCAGACATAAAATCTCAGAATCATGGGCCTCAATCCTCAGAAGTTCATCCATGAACTGAAGTCCATAGATCCTGAGAGAGATTAATAAAGGCAAACAGATAAAGTGACTAAACCATAGTTGTTTTAGAAAAGTTTCAGTAGTGTCCCACCTCAATGTTCTTATTAAACTGTTACAAACTATGCATCCATATGTCAAACACACTGACCAGATGATTAAAGACGGCTTGAATATTCACAAAGGCCTAGCTTGTATTAGAACCTAAATACATGTCTCACCGTAGATTTCCACTACGATCTCCAGCTGCCAGGTGCTGGCCATCAGGGCTGATTCCTAGAACTCTGATTCCAAATTTGCCATCTTGGTTACCCTCTGCTTTATCTGGTGGGGCCTTAAGGTGCCCAGTATCCTTATCCACATACACAATCTTCACCAAGTCCTTTAATGAACGCACAGATATGCAATGAATATACTGCATATATTACCTGGCAACTGTACACTGTCTTAGGCGACTCCACGTAGGATCACAGTGTACTGACCTGACTGTAGAGGTTAGAGCTTTGGTAGTGGCTTTGCTGAAAATCACTGTTCCAAAGACGAATGGTGTTGTCAGATGAACAGGTAAGGAAAGATCCAGGCAACAAAGCTACAGGTGAATCTTCCAACTCCGGGTAGGTCTAAAAAGGAAGTTGTATGTGTAGAAACTGTGATGGTACAATGCTAAAAAAAAGTCTTTGCAACATCATATCTTTTGCAGTGTACACTTAAAAGAGTTTTAAAACAAATGTAGCAATTTAAATAAAAAAAAGAAATACATTCTAAGAGTATACGAAAATTGCAAAAATATGATAATAGCATAAAAACATAAGTGTGTGTGTTAACCTGCATTAGTCTGAAATAAAAGATACCTCAACACTCCAGACACAAGCACTGTGGTACAGGGAAGAGTAGACCTTCCCTACATTGTTGACATCATGCACATCCCAAACATACACACTGTGGTCATTATATACACACATCAGGTGGCTGGTCACAGGGTCATGTGTCAGGGCCAAGGTATCTGGATACTCAGCCTCTGGCCTATATGCAAGTAATGGAAAAAGAATAGTGTAAAATTAAACTTGGTGATTTCCAGCCATCAATCACGTTTAACAGGTCCACAAATGATAAGTTAAGTGATCACTGACTGTAAAAACTGCAGATGTGTATATTGTAGTCTTTCATATTTAGTCTATGGATCTACTTCAACTCTTAGCCTCCCATTATATGGCAGTTATGAATACACAAGTTTTATCAGTACATATTGAAATGTTTGCCATAATCAGTCAACAGACACAAAACTGCTTAATGTGGGGCTTGGTAAGCTATGAAGCTAGCAAGCTTCCTAGTGGTTGTCTCAAATAGACGATTAAATGCTACATTCGACTAAAGTTTGTAACTCGTCATTCCCAACCTCCAAATGTCCCCTCAACACAGGAACTAATTAGCAACTCTTTCCTTTAATGACTTATACTGTGTATACTAGCATTTGCTTTAGATCAATCAACATAGACATATTAGCTTGTTAAACCTATAATACTGACTATACGGTTCGCTGTTTTGAGGAGGTAAATATAAATCACTCATCACAGTTAGCTGTCTAGATTGTTGCTAACAAAAGATGAATATGGAGGCATCTATGTTTTCCCCCCACTTTCCAGCTCGAATGCAGAGGTCGAAAATGACATCAGTCTGAGCTCCGACTTCCCACTTCTGAGGTAAGTTGAATGCAGCATATTAACCAACCTGAAGAATAATCTAGAGGAAATACTAGACTGATGTCCTAGCCTAGACACAATTACCCATCTATATAAACAGCTAGAAGAGCTATGGAACATCTAGAACCTATATGTTCTGATCTATACACCACAAAGGAAGACTCTTACTGAGGCTGCATGCCCTGAGAGACATCCACTCCTAGACAGTGGGGCCGGTTCAGTGTGGTGATGTAATGCAGGTTTTGTGGGCTAAATACCCGCACAATGCCATCTGCACAGCCACAAAAAATGAAAGCTGCACTCACAGATAAACAGTGTGCTGAAGAAGTCTGCAAGAAAAACCATAAAGACAGAAATAATAAGCAACTTCATAAGGATTAGTTTTAGACATACTGCAATGGGGTGTAATCATCCAATACTATCACAATGGCTAATGTCAGATATATCTGAATTGTGATTTGGTCATAATGGTGAGTGTTTTTCTGTACAGTGTGACTTACTTTGAGGTCAACCCATAAATCCAGCTGCCGGTTGCTGTTGAATTGGCACAGCAGACCAGTATGGGTGATACAGTAGGTACTGCTCGACATAGTGCCACGACCACACGCCAAATCACAGAATTCACTATTCTGATGTTCTCCTAGCAACCCTGATCGACCAATCAGGGGCACTGTACTGTTCACCTACAAGCAAACCAATGCACAGCATAGAACAAACAATTGTGTTTGTTTAACAAATAGTTAAATATTACACAGACTAATGGTACGTTTTATGATTGTAGTCATGTGAAGTAATATATGACCATCTCTTGTAATGAGGAATATAAAAATATTTGTTTTAAATCATAGTAGATAACCTTTATATATATAGAATCAGAACAACAGCAGAAAGCAAGAAACCAGTGTGTGCTGTCATAATGGAACTGAGTGGAACGTTAAATTTGCCACACTGTTATATTGTGTTCCTCTGTGGGAATGACTTAGATGGCAGCATAATTTAGTACAAAACATGTCAGAAATAGTAGTGTGTGAACGTGTCTTTGAAACTTTACCACACATTAAAAACAAAGGACAAAGAAAGGACTTTCTATATCTGTCTACTAAATTCTGTGCAGTCAGTGTCAATTCAGATCAGATCCTAAGAATAATATAAAGTCAGTCAGTCATTATAACATAATACACATTGTAATAATGACTGGCTCTATATTACTCCATTTATGACAGCCATTTAACAAAGAATTCATTAATTTAACAATGAAATTATTCTTCTTACACGTCTCTCCTTGGAGGCATCCAAATACCAGAACTTCACATGCCTGTTTCCAGCAGTGACAAAGTAGCTACTGTCCTCAGAGAAGGAAACAGCCAGCACACGACTAGACACTTTATTGGATGCAATAACAGTCCCTCTCTGTAAAAGAAAGCAGTAATGATTTACTCATATCCTAAAAGTGTCAAGTCAAAGTTTACAATTAAAACCCTCTCTTAATATCATTTTAATGTATGCAGCTACTGCCAAAAGAAACAAAGGACAGCAAGAAACAGCAAAAGTCTGAATGCAGCCATAGTCAGAAATTCCTCAACATTGAGTGAAAGAAATAATGAAAGAACAAAAAGAAAGAATTCAGTAAAAACAGTGTTACTCATAACTAAAAACACACACACATTTTGAAAAATAATAAAGAATAATAAAACAAATATAAATGGTATATTAAAATAACTGGTAAATTTAATAGGTTTTTTCATCAATTACAAAAATATTCCACTTCCTTTGCAAAGTAGTTGCAGTGGACCAAGTGGACCAGTTGTGAAATTAAAGTTGACAATTTGTAAGAAGTCATTACTAAACCTACCTTCCACTCCCAGACGCTGACAGTCCTGTCATGCTGAAATCCCACAGACACAATGTAGCTGCCATTAGTAGAAAAAGCAACACAGGCAACTCCATACTTGTGGCACTGGACCTCTGCCACCTGAGTACGCTCCGCCACATCCCACACTCTCACACAGGGCATGTGTCCACTCTGCTCAGACAAATGAAATGTAACAGCAGAAAATGATAAGCAAAACTCAAAACATGTTACATTACTTACTGGACCATTAAATATCACACTCAACAGAAACAGACAAAGAGTACAAATCAATCGCCAGTAAGTAATGACTGTATTGCACTACAGTATACCACAAACAGTTACTTAATAATAAGAAAAACCTTTAAAAGGCAGCAATTACCAGAAGGCTTTTTTTTCTTCTATTTCTGAAACATTTACAACCACTTACCTCACCAGTGACCAAATATTTTCCATTCTGTGAGAACGCCAATGCACTGAAGGTTTTTCTGTGGAATAAATACAAAATATTGCTAGTTTAGTACACTAAAGTAAGAACTACTAAACAAGAACCCTTAACCTCACCTCTTGCCAATGGATTTTTTTTTAAAAGGTAAAACAACTATGTAAATTTATGGGAAAAGAGTATTTCATGTTCATTTAATTTAACTATACACAATCCTTGTTTACACCTTGAAGTTTTGTTATATTTATATAGTTTGTAACCTCAACCCTGACCAGGATAAACAAGTTACTATATATATAATATACAGTTGAAACCAGATATTTACATACACTTCAGAAAAAAAAAAAAAAACTTTTTTTTCCCCTTTACTGTCAAACATTAAATCAGAGGAAACTTTTTCTGTTTTAGATCAATAAATATTAACATATTTTTTGCATTTGTTAAATGTCTGAATTGAGCGAGGGAGAATTTTTATGTTTTTTTTTTTTATCACTTTCATCAAAGTCAGAAGTATACATACACTAAGTTTATTGTGTCTTTAAACAAAAAGAAAAC
>CM075016.1:12951254-12964274 GCA_037576675.1 Pangasius sanitwongsei | reverse complement strand
TGTTTGACAGTAAAGAAAAAAAAGTTTTTGTGTTTTTTTTCTGAAGTGTATGTAAATATCTGGTTTCAACTGTATATTATATAATTACACACACACATATATATACACACACGTGTGTGTGTGTGTGTGTGTGTGTGTGTGTATGTATGTATATATATATATATATTTTTTTTTTTTTTACATTTTTAGATGAGCACTTTTTTGACTAACTACTGACTAACTAACTACAGGAGGCAGCTACCTATACTTCTATGCATACACAACCTCTTTACATTATTTTTCAATTAAGCATCAAAATTATACAGAAAAACAAAATCAGTGCATACAGTTTATGCATGGTACAAAACGCTAAGTAACACAGGAAAAAGGAGAAAGAAAAAAAAAATCGTTTTGTGTCCTGAATTTCAGGTTCACACAAAAAAAGAGCAATTTCCACCTTAAACTCTACCCATCACTGGTATTTTAATTCAGTAACAAAAACTTATGGTCAAGCATAACATTTTCCTCAGTATACGAGTCAACAGTGAGTGCAGTAACATATAGGATTAAAATCTGAAATAAAACAAACTAAAAGAGTAAAGATTGGTGTGATGTCATATTAGACAGCAATGTTTATTCCAGTCACATTTCTCCAAAGCAACTACCTATTATGTGAGACGCGTACAATCTCAAACATACAGCTCTGTCAAGTCCAAATTCATTTCAGAAATAATATTTTTGTAGGAAATTCTCAGAGAAATTTCTCTGAAAAGCCTATTCTTATCAAAGAACTATATTAATTCAGATTCAACTGCCCACATACCTTGATGTATTAAAGATGTGGCTTTGCTTGCTAGTCTTTGGATTCAGGAGCACGATGACACATCTGAAACAGAATAATACTGTCTAAGTTCATTAGATCTAGTTATACCAGCCACTAAGTGTAGGCATTAGGTGTAATTAAAGCCATGTCAGTTTTAATCATACCCTGCAGGGTACGCAACAGTGCCTGTATTAGGGTCACAGGCCAAACCACTGTTGCTGGTTGTGGTGATACCCAGAACTTTCTCTAGAACAACCTGCAAGTATAAACAAATCTTTTAGCAAAGGCAGTATTTAAGGAAAGCAACTTGAAGTAGCTAGCAAGAGAACTCGAAAAGTTTAGGTACTTAGGCTCTTCTCAGTGCAATTTTAAGCCAATAATGCATCATCATAACTGACGAGTGCTGCTATTTCAGGTGCTCCTTAATCACATAATATGCCTGTTTAACTGTTAAATAGCTTTACTGACATTTTGGTCTCATACATACATAATATTCATCTGGCAAATCTTATCTGAATCAGGTGTAGTCTATAAACAAAGGTGTACGGTTAGTGACTGCTCGCTATGACTGAGTGTCGTGCTGAAGTTCATGCTAAAGCACATCCATTTGCTCTTAACCCGAGCTCGGATTGACCATTTAACATTATAAATGTTGTGTACATGTGGAGTCGATCCCAAAAGGTGTCGATTCTCAGATTCCAGACATTAAATAAAGAGAAAGAGTCCAGCCCAAACACTGTGGGCAATTCCACACAGCGATATCGGTTCAAACATGAACCAAGTAAAAATAATCGACTCGTGAAATCGACCCTAGAATCAGAACCGCAGTGGATTAATAAACTCCAATATAACTGGTAAAGAATACACACAATTCACGTTATGGGAACGAGTTTTGTTTTGGTTAGTGTTGCTTTGTAGAGTTAAATGATCAAAAACGGTGCTGTGTTTACTGAAAGCAACTTCCTGAACTTCTGAACTACGAGTCAATCACTGCGCAGGTCAGGGCTTGGCTGAATACGGGTGTGAAAAAATGACGAAAAGCGGTGGAATGACGTGCCAAACTGAGCAAACCGCTAAACCGGACCGTTGGTTCTGTAAAGGCCGGACTACTCACAGCACCTCCTCTCCCAACTTTTACTAACTAACAACTTCTCCAGTATGAACATGTATACATACCCGACTGTGAATGTCCCTCTTGTGGCTTTGTCGGCTGCTTCGTCGCGCGTTCACTGGCACATTGCTGCTGTTTGTTTTCTTCACTCGGGAGGTGAAAGAACTCAGGCTTAGTCCCCCAGAAAGAGATGCTCCTTCCGCCATGGCGAGCTCACATCAAAGACAAACAGCTGAGCTGCAGTGCTTCTCAAGTGCCTTTCTGATGTTTCCCAAGCGCTTTAGATGGCAATGAGGCTTTGTGTTTACGGAACTTTTAGCACTCAATATGTTTACTTAGTAAAAGTAATCAGTATAAAAACAACGCGTCATTAAACTGTTTAAAAAGTTGCCCGTCTGTCCAGAAAGCCACGTAAAATAACAGTGCACGTTATATTAAATGAAAAACCGTAAATCAAAAGTATGGAGAGTAAGTTCATGAAAATGACACTTCAAACTACAAACAGACGCAAAAGAAGAAAAAAAAAAGCATCCTTGCGACGACATTTGAGAGGGCGGCACACAGTTTCAAACACAGGGCCTGTCCTAATCCAATACAAACACGACTATGTTCCCTTCCCTTACTCCCTTTTTACCCACCTAATGACGCGGAAACGCCAACTGCCCAACCCCCACACTCCCAAGTAGAAGTGTCTAGGGGAAGTGCTTGTCGCGTTGTTGGGGGTTGCTTTTCTTCTTCGCCTTCTCTTTCACAAACCCAAGAAAACGTTCATCATCGCCACCTAGTGGACAATTCCAAAAATGTTTGGCGTCTACCTTGATGCTGTTTGTGTTAGGAGCGATACAGTCAATCAAGAACTGATACCACACAGTTTTCTCGATTCTCTGCTCCAAACACTAATACACAATACAGACACTGAGATCTAACGGTGCCATTTAATTCAATAATACACTATCATGATTCATATGTGCTGCCATCTCAGGTGTTCCTTAGTCACACAGTATGTCAGTGTAATTGTTAAACAGCTTTACTGATAGTCAACTTTACTGACTATTTATCTTATAGATCCTTCAGACAATATTCATCTGTAGAAGTCAACTGCTAGGCCTGTTGTATGTGCATGGACTATAAATATTTTAACTAGTACAGTAAATTAATTGATTAAAAGTGTACCAGTGTAATTAAGAGCAGTATTAGAAGCAAACCAGTGGCGATTGCTTTAAGACTACACAGGAAGCCTGGCATCCCCTAAAATTTCATTAAAATGTCGCAATGAAATGTTTTTATATTAAATGTGGAAATGTGACTATATCATGCTGAAAGGTAATATTTTAGCCAATCAAATGATCAAATATCTCACTACAATTTTGTGGTTTTTGTTCATTTAACACAAACGAACATATCAGCGGCAGTCAGATGAGCAGAGAGCACAGAGTCAGCAGTTTTATACAACTAGAATAGCTTGTTATTTTCTCATTGTAATTGATAAATATGGTAAATAAATTGTAAGTATAAATTTGTGTTTGATTATTTGCATTTGGTTTTTTAAATTTTTTTATTTATAGGTCTATCTATCTATCTATCTATCTATCTATCTATCTATCACTACCTTCTTCAGTGAAATTGAGCTAGGTAGTTAGCAGTTTAGCTGGCAAATGCTAATTTTATCGACTTGGTTTTGAGAAAGCCTTTTAATGCTTTTACTTATGAGCAGAGATTGAGAATTAGACAGGAGGCCAGACTGAAACAGATAAAACAGATAACACAGAACACACCCAGACATGTACTTCAATAACAGACAACTGTGCTTTCCCTTTTTAAAAACCACCAGCCACCACTGAAGCAAACCAATACAAATACAGATCTTTAGCTCTTAAATAACAGGCCAATAACAATGGAATATCTGAATATAGTTTGTGGGAAATAGACTGCAAAGAGCTGACAGGGAATTGAGAGAGCTAAAGCTCTGTATTTGTATTGGTTTGCTTCAGTGGTGGCTGGTGGTTTTTTAAAATAAAACACTTTTGTTCATAATCATCATATTGTTGTATACAGTTACATATAGCATATACTGTATGTTATATCTTTGAGCTCTCACATGGAAAACAATTAACACAAATGACAATCCTTTGGGGGCTGTGTCATTCTTTCATCCCTAGTTCAAGTCCTTCACCCCGTGTCCTTACAGTCCAGTGGTGGTTTCATGGGTGGAGGTTTTAATGGAACAACACAGCATGTAGATGTTTTTGAGTTACTCTTTCAGTGAAGCCAGTGACAATGGAGAAGTCCACTAACTCTTCAGCATATGAATGGACATATGAATATTACTATGATTATATGGATCCTGTAGCTGTGGATGCGAGTAAACTCAAATACAACAGATGTGAGTTTGTCTTGTGCCTCAAATGAACACATGTGAGCAATGATTAAAACTGATCATAATATGCAAAATCACAGCCTGTTCTCTGATTTACTTTAGATTCTATTGTTATAATATTCTGGATCGCTATGGCTGCATTTATTGGACTATTGTTCTTGATTTTGTCAAGTATCTCAGGAACCAACCACCTCCCAAGGTAAGGGCTAACCAATACTTGCGATATTTCAGATTGCCATGAATTGCATAAGAAAATAGTGTAAAATATTAACTGGTATATTAAACATATTAAATACATGGTTGTTAGATGAAGATAAGATATTACCTGACATCATCGACAGTGTTGGACTAAAGGCACTTCTCATATTAAGGCTTACAGTTTTTTACTCCAATTACTGAGACAAATTAAATTTTAAAGTAGCATTAAAATACTGTTTTGTTCTATACAGGCCAATAACACTCAAAGTAATTATGTCAAGCCTATTATCTACAATTAGGAAATGTATCTATTTATAATTGTGATCCTTTAAAATATGATACATCATATCTCGTTTGATATTCTAGAGATAAATTGGTAAGAACAGGTCTCTTGTGTTGCACAGGCATCAGAGTAGCAAGGGAAAGCCAAGAAGAGAAAGAAGTTCTTCATCTAAACCTGTGGTGTGATGATTGTTCATACGAAAAGAAGTCACCATGCAGTCTGAGTTACTGTGAATATGCATTTTTTACTCTCAATTTTCTGAATACTCGGCACCAAATGGACACGCTAAATATCTACCTAAATAATTGTTCTATTTTATGGTGCTTTTATTTTATCTTCAGAGAGAAACAGATCTCACCTTCCTCTGTCTCTTTTTTCCGAGCTGCTAATATGTGCTGTGCATGTGTGTATGTGTGTGGAGATTTAGGATGTATATGAAGGTTTATGTTAAAATATTAGTATGTCTTGCATGTATGAACTGCTGACTTGTTAATGCTAAATAAAGCAGTAAAAATATTCAATTTGTGTTCCTGGTTAAATAAAGGGAATTAATCAAAAAAAAGAATGAGTTGTATTAGAAGGTAAAAAGAGATCACAGTTATCACAGCAGTTATCACAAAATTCAAGATAAAGTAATAACTTGATTATATTTGAACTGGAAAGGTAAACCATTACCATTATATTTAAATGTAAATAATCCCAATATTATAGCTTTTATTTGGATGGTAACACATGTATACCCCTAAAATACTGTTAAATTTTATAGTGTCTTAACAACTAATATCTACTATATTGTTGCTTGTCCAGGAAAAATAGTACATTGTTGACTGATTATATGTTCTTTTTAGTGGACTCATTTCTCCGGACCCTGTGGCAAAACCTCTATTACAGACACCTTATTGTTGTGTATTTCAGTTCCTTATTTTATGTACAATAACTTATGTACGGCCATAGCACATAATTTGACCACATGTAACAAATAATTTTTTATGTACCCGCTGTGCCACAAGACAACTAAAACTATATAGCTGAATGATTAATGTCACTATACATTAGAAAGATTAACATTTACTATTACTTTGGAGCTACAGCCTATAAATGAATTGGGCTTCATATCCTTTACAATGTTGCATTTAATATCATGTTATAGTTCTTTAATATGACACTGATGTAACTAAAGAAGTGGTGTACATATTACATGTACATATTACACAGTTGTGTGCCTCTGTCACTCCAACACACTCAACACCCGCTTAATGTTGTGATGAGAGAGGGAGAAACTCAAGGCTAGAGGTGCTGACCTTGTGCTGTGAAGATAAGCATTACTAATTACTTTTTTGTCTTGTTAAACAGTGATGGTGTTTTGCTTGATTGACATGATTTATTTAAGAGTCCATCACAAGGCTGGATGCAGAGATAAATGATGCACCAATACCTTCAAATGAAAGCTACATAGGGGAAAGATACAGTGATCCACATATAGATTTATCAGTAGACGTCTGATTATAACAGAGTTAAGGGACATGTAGATCGCCGCAGTCATAGACAATTCACACATACATAGCTTAAATAGACACAATCATTTCCCTATCAAACCTACAAAAGCTTTTTGTCTTTTGGAAAGATCAGAGAAGAAATGATGGCGAATAATTTTTTTATCATTCTAGACCACCAGCATGGTTTCCTAGGAGTATTCCTGCTTATTTCCTTGCCTAGTACCTGGTCACCTTTTGGCGGTGATAATGACCTCATTTGGCTAGCCTAAAAAAAAGTCCATACTACATCATGCTCATCCTCTTTCCCACTCTCATTTTTCCTAAGGAGGCGAGGAAGAAGATTCAAGATATACAAAATAATTCAAATAGAAAACTTATAAATTTCATAATTGCACAGGAAGGACCAATATTTCATAGACAAGTTGTCCAAATATTTTTATGCTGCTGGGTGTTGGATGTAAACAATCTACTATGAGTGTGAAATATTATAGAATGAGTTCAGTGTAGCTCAGCAGGTATGGCTCCGTGCTAGTGACGTATGCTGCCTTCGAAGCCTGTTTCAAACTGTTTTCTTACAGTGATCAAAAGAATGCTGAATACAAAGAATGCTGCCTTTTCTTCTTCTTTATTTGATTCTTCTTATTATTATTACACATTTAAAAATTAATACAGCCCAATCTGCATTTCAAATAGTGCTATGCATTTTTGGTTTTGATAAAATGTAGTTTTTAAAATACCTGAAAGTTAAAAAAAAAAAATCTTTCATTGTAATATATTGACAGTATATCTCACTGATGGCGTAACAATGGGATTTACAACCAATCCGCAGCTCTGCTTTAAAGTCATAGCCTGTAGGTGGGTTGTCCGTGTATCTGTGCGTTCGTCAATCCACGCATGCATCTGTGCATCTCATTCTCATTAGAGCGGTATCTCAAGAATTGGGCTGTCGGTGGAAGCATCCACAATGCCACTGAAAATCGACAGTGCCACTGGCATCGAGTTCTACTTGTTTCTTTCTCTTTCTTTCCTTTTCCACTTTCTCTTCCTATCCCTCTCTTTTTATGCCACTTTTTCATTCCTCCTTTCCTTTCCCTTTTATACCTTCTTTTCCCTCTCACAATTTCTCTCATTCTCTCTTTATTTTTCCAGTGATTCTTTCTTTCTCTTCCACTATTTTCTTTCTCTTCTTCCTGCTGTTCTCTTCTTTCTCCCTTTATTACTTACTTTCTTTCAACCCTCCATCACTTGCAGCTACAGTGTAAACACTGTATTTCCTATAGACATAAATCTGGTTAGTTTTGTGACCTGTGACCTGGATTACTGAAAAGAATGCAGAAAATGAGTAAGCATGCAGACAATAAAAAAAGGATCAATCCAGAATTTATTGGGAGAAAAAAAATGTTTAACATAAATTAATCTGCTTATGTTTATGTTTAGTATGTAATTAGAAATGTCCAGAAAGCAAAAGAAAAAAAAAATCCAAACCTGGAGGTTTAATTAAACTGAAAACAGCTAACGTGATGAGTGATTAGTGACTTTGCAATACAAATATAATAAACTAATATAATTTACAAAATTTTCCCTAAACAAATTAACAAAACATTGTACTGTTTGACTAAGAATGAAGACAGGAATCACTTGAAGGCCACCTGTTATAAAATCAAGCAATACACCTTCTTTTAACATAACTGATGTCCCATCTATGTACAGATTTCTCTATGTACATATTTATCTATACTACAATATATCTATGCTACAATTTTTCTATTACTTAAACAAGTTACAAATATATTGTTCTTCTAAATTGTGACTGAATGAGGTGATGCTATAACATCAGCTTCATCGCTGATTTTTCACTAGCACATGGTTAATAGCACGTGACATGCACCACCGTGAACATCATTCAGTCTTCATCATGCTGAATCTCCCACAGCAACTTATTTTGTGGATTAAAAGAACTGTATAATGAAGTTCTTCTTGTGAAGAAAAGGCACCCTTCGAGAGTCAGTAGGAACACTTTTCAATTAAAATAGCAGCATTTTACATGGAACAACAGAAAAATACAAACACTTTAAATGACAACACCATTAACTGTATTGTCTAACAGCACACGCAATATAACATAATAAAGCCCATAATATAAAATATAATGTAATATAACAAAGCTTAATATATAATATTAATATTTACTATCAACCCCCACAGATTTAGGGTTTTGATATTATTTGGTATCACCAGCAAAGCCTTTTGTTAAATGTCATATTCTGACTTCAGTGGAAAAGGTATATTTTTTAAATGTTATAAGATGAAACCTGCATTTTGGTGTTGAAAAAACATTTGTGAACACATCCATACTGTCAGTGAGAAATTTATAATCTGGAAAAATCTGTTGTTTTGAGAGCACTCTATGGGTCACACTGTATTAAGATGCAATATATTTTTAATATGTGGTTGGTAGAACAGATGGGCTTTTTAAACTTAGATTATCAACGCCCTATTATTATTATTATACTTTTATTGTAGTATAAAAGTGTATAAGGTGAGCAGTAGGTTGCAAAGTACGCACAGTTTAAAGTGACGCTATCTTAAACTATATTAGGACTAAATCTTAGTGACTAATGGAAACTTGGATATTACCACTGGAATAAAATTGTGTGTGTATTTATGTATTATTGTGTGTGTACACTGTATTTATATTATTGGTACTACCATAATATAAATAAATGCTTCTTAAAATAGATTAAAGAACATGTTTGATCAAATGAGCCATTTTCATGTAGGTCTAACTGACTGTACCAGTGTGGTTAAAAGGATTTTATTTTTTATTTCCTATTTTTATTCTACCCTCCGAGTACTAGTCACTTCCACTGTGAACTATGAGTAGATGGTGATGACCTCTCTTCCTCCACCTCGTACGAGCAGAACCCGCTCCAAACCTTCCATTAACACTTCCAAAAATTCCATGTCTGGGATATTCCTGTCAAGGAGTAAATGTTCGTAACAACCACAGAGCATGAATTACAATACAAGCAATTACCTACTGCAGATTATTAACACTTTGACATTGTTCATTAACACATTAATTTGAATGAAAGTGTATTTTGAGTAACTACTATGAATAATTTAGCAATTACAGGGAAACAAATGGCATATCTTTATAGAAGAGCAAATCAAATTAAACAAAACATTGGCATTATTTTATTAAATCCACAACTCAAAATAGTGTATTTAAAGCATGATAAAATAGCCGACATTCCCCACACATTATGATTTCATGACCTTAATTTAGTATCTGGTGGCCACATTTAATTGTTTAAAAAAATATTTGAAAAAATTATGTTTTTTAGCCTGTCCAGTCAATGGCTGTAACTCTCAACAGTAGATACAGTGTTTAAATCTTTCTGCCTGCTGATTCATCTTCCAAAAAAACTGAAAGTGCTAGATCAAGTGCTATTTTCAAAAGCTGCCAAATAATGAGCGTGGATGCCATATTAAATAAAATTACAACTAGGACTTTCCATTCAGCAATATAATTTTGAGCAATATAATAAGATTAATTTGAATCTTATCATTTATATATTATCATATTGGTCTTTCTTTTATTTGTTAATTTTTAAATCGTCTAATTTTTATGTTGCATCATTTTGCAGTTAACAGCAAAAAAAAAAAAAAAAAAAGCAATTTGCTTCTTCAGTTCACATTTTCTATCCCTTTTTTTTTTTTTTTTTAACTTAAAGGCCAGTGCTTGTGTTTAAAGATAGTGGACTAGATGCTATAGAAAAAGACTTCTATGCCAGAAAAATATGTCAGCCTCAGCCATGTGGGTAATTTTAATAATTTGAGTGAGCTGTCCAGAAAATCAGCTTAAGCACTTAAAGTGACAGTGAATATAAGTAAATATTGACCCACCAACTCTGAACTCAGCTCAAAAAACTGAAGCTGTTAGAATCTGCTCTGTTATTTTTATACTATAATGTCATCGGTACTAAACCTGATTTAAAAGCAATAAATTGAAGAAGGATACAGTTTTCATCACCATCCTTGTTTTTAGGTGGTCCAGGCATATTCAGTAAGACAAGGTGGGCATTCTGGGATTTGTTGACCACAGCTTCATTCAATTTGACTGCAGTGTGCATTCTTCTGACATTGGACTGGTTTCTATAAAACACACACACACACACACACACACACACATTTACCAAACATTTAATCTTTAAACTTTGTTCCCTTCTACATCATACCTACTGAACACTCACAACTGCATAGAATACAAAATCAGCATGCATCCATATGCTGATTCTGTTTCCAAAACTGTTCAGTGTTCTCTTTGACAGATAAGAGACCTGCTAACCCTTTTCTCCACTGAGCTTTCACCATCCAGGTTTATAGTGTGCATTCTGTTTTTGAAAATTAAATTGTTGTTTTTGCCTAGCCTCCTAGCAAGCTGTAATGAGTACACAATCATGATGAATACAAACAGAACATGAAGTATAGGCGTTTCCAAACAAAGATTAGCATGAACAAAATTAAATATGACTTACAGGTGCTCCCACTCCCTGGAAAGAAGAAACAAGAAAAAACAAAATGTGGTTTTAGATATTTTTATGATAAAAATAGTATATTCTTTTATATGTTGCATTTATTGATGTTTACTTTAAATACTTAAATATAGCTAAAGACATGTCTGCTGTTGTATTCTCATTGTCAGTCTGTGCAGTACTTACGGTTTCATGTTGAAAATGTCCCGTATGCCTGCGCTAGCCTCACGGTGACGGTTCCTGTCTGCAACAAATTTCTCTTTGGTCCAGGTCATGTGGACTTGATGAGAGTCAGGGCTGTTCCTTTCTTGGTGGCCACCATGACACTTAGAATTCCTTTCATGAAACATGTGAGCCTGCAGGATTAACAGCTGATATGTTTATCAGGGACAGACACAAGCCTTACTATAACATGCTGCAGGTTTTCTGTGTACTACATTAGTGCTTCTACTTTTTCAGTGAGCTTCATTATGGCTTTGGTGAGCAGCAATAATAAACAACATAATGCTTAACAGTTACAGTACAGGTTTAGGAATAGCCATGTTTCCTCTGTCTCAGACTTATAAAATGCATATAAAATGCTGAAAACCAAAAATTCTGTAGCAATGTGTAAGAACATTTATAAATGTTATGCAACAACATTCTCAGATCACCAAGAAAACTAGATACAATGTAATACAACATAATTTTGCTAACCTTAAATTGTCAGCTAGGATAGGTAGTACAAATTCATTCATTTAGAACGGAATGGGTAAGTGAAAGAAAACTGAGAATACCTCATGCTCCAGGGCTTCCATACCAGGCACTTGTAAAGTGTTAGGAGACAGGCTCTTTGTGTGGTTCTTCCTTTTAATGGAACTCCTGGATTCATCTGTAATGCTCTGAATCTGGCAACAACCACAGAACATATATAAGCCAAATGGCATCAGAGACATGTTTTGTTATCTCTACCAAAGTCTAAAACTGATCATTTCTACACACACAAAATCATAAAATATTATTCTTACTATTCTTACTAACAGGAAAATGTCCACCTGTTTATATCTAAGCTTGATATAATCCTTAAAAATGCATAAGATAAGATAAGTTAAGTTATTGTGTTTCACAAATAGTGTTTCATTTTTAAATATGATTACTGAAGAGTGTCCCAAGATATACATATATTTCATTGGACAGAATTAATCACTGATGTTTGATGAGTGCATTTTTAATGAAATAACAGTTTCATCTACATTGAATAGTTCAATGTAAATGAAAGTTCAGTCAAAAACCTCCGACAGAATGTTGACCAACTGTCAGTGTTAAAAACTGCATAATCAGGCTGATATTACCTCTCTTTCCCTCTCGGTTTTGGACAGCTGCATCTGTTTTAGCATTTGAGAACGCTGCTCCATCACTAAGGTCCTCTCATAAGTAAAGGCTGAGATATCACTCTCATGCTAAATAATAAACACAATGCAAAGTGTAAGGGGTGATCACACTCAGCATCTCACAAATTATAGTGAAACTGCCACCAGGTTTCCTACAGGCCACAAACTCTAAACAACACAATACTATTTTTCATTCATTGTATATATAAAGCATACTGGTAGCTCATGTCCTCAAGTGAAAGCAAAAATATCAATGCATGCATATATGTTCTAAATGTATGAATATAAAACACATAAATTGTGTTTTGTCCTGCTTGGGAATGGTCATCCTTGAATTGGTAGATATGGTGAACAAACTCCTTTTAGAAAGCCCTAGCAGCCTACTTGTAGTACTGCTTATGGCAAATAACATGGCTTATGTGAAAAGGCTCTGGTAGAGAAACTTTAACAACAATGAGGTAGAGATACTGCTACACAAAATAGCCAAATAGCAAAAGATATATAGTGTGGGCAAGTGAAGTTGTGGCATGTGGTGAAGTAGTATTTGTTCTTATGTGCCAAATATCTGGAACATGTTACAAATAATCATTTATCAGGCTCCATCTATCACTGAGTTTTTTTACTACCTTTTGTTTCTTTTTGCTTTTATTTATCACTGCACTTTGAGCTGAATTTTAAATGTATAGGTGATATGTAATAAAGATTTTAAATAATATATATTAATTATATACTATTTATTATAGTATATATATATATATAATTATATATAAAATATACACTGCCCTCCAAAAGTTTGGAAACGCCTGAACAAAATAGGGTTTTTGGGCAATATCAGCATAAATCCT
>CM075016.1:12930377-12940778 GCA_037576675.1 Pangasius sanitwongsei | reverse complement strand
AGGCCAAGTGATTAGGACACCTGATTCTGATCATTTGGATGGGTGACCGAATACTTTTGGTAATATAGTGTATTTTGGTTTGTATTTGTATAACTGTTTTCATATGACAAGTAACAATGCCAAAATTGAGTCAAGAGTATATTGGTTAAATAACAATATAACTGAATCTTTAAAACAAGCCAGCCATCATTTTCAAAATAAAAATGTAATATCTGGTTAAATATTGCAAGTTAAGAGCAGTACAAAATTGTCAACACACAAATATATGTGCAAGGTTTTGCCCGACAGCTAAAGAAGTACCCACCAAAAGGATCTCTATTGTGCCCAGTATGTACATGGATCCAGCAAAGGTTGTACCAAGGTAGAAGCATAACCCAACAGCACCTCCAAACTCTGGACCCAGTGCCCTGGAGATCATGTAATATGAGCCACCAGCTAAAAAAAGAAATGGGACACCTAAGAAATCTATCATATCCATTCATAACTACTAAAGTAAAATTAAAATAAAATCAGTAAAATTTCTGTTGCCTGTCATACCTGGCACCATTCCATTAGTTGCAATGGCACTCATAGATATTGCTGTCAGTAAAGTCTGTAGGGCAAAGCATAGATTTTAAATTGTTCAAATAAATGATATAAGATTTATTAAAGATTTAAATGTATCTAAAATGTAAATTTGTCAGAGTAGCTTGTTGTTTAAGTTTGAAAATTTGGTTTATACGGAAATCAAGGTGTACTAGATCGGTGTGTTTTCGTTTTAGCACTCACACAGGCACAGCACATGAAGACGATGGCAAAGGAGCCTAAAATTCCAGCTGTGCCTACAATCCAGGTGAGGCGCAGAAACAAAATCACACCCAAGATGTTCTGCACACAGGGCAGGAACACACCAATAAAAGTGCCCATCTGAGGACCCTGAGAACACAGATACAGAGAATCAGACTCCACATAATCAGCTGAGGAAGAGCTATTTTGGTTATTTTGGTTAAGAAACAGAAACATTGAGTGGACCGTGCTTTTTCAAATATTCTGCAATGTGTCACGATAGTTTGAAAACTTAGAAAGAATCAATGTTTATTTGGTTAACAAGTGCATTTGGCAACATTCTTTAGCATTGGATATATTTAAAAGCATTACAAAAAGGTTTTTTGTGACATAAGCTTAAAGAGCATAAAAATAAAACTATTGTAAATCTACTGTTTATTGGTGGTTATTAGTAGGACATCATCAACATGCCATAACTCAGGTGGTATGAGACTGACCTTGACGGTGACCCTCTTAACTCCATCCTCACTCTCAGCTTTCTCATGATCCACAACCCCCTGAGTCAGGTTGGTATAATTGGCCAGCTTGTTGAGGAGGGCCGACACCATTGGAGTACTGTCCATTTCTTCCTGTGTGTAACAAAAGTAGGTGTCAAAACGAAAACAAGTAATTCATGTTTAAAACCGAAAAACGGAGTGTTGTCTTTTGCAGTTATTTGGGAATCTACATTTTGGGAATTTGTTAGCACTTTGTATGTTTCAGAAGCTCTTTATGAATAATTGAACTGTACCTCGTAGAGTGCCATGTTTGTCCCATCACAGCTCCTGTCATGGTCATGAATGGTAAGGAAGGGATTGTCCTCTCCAGGGGTTTCATCACCTATTAGACACACATATTTTAACATTGACATTTTCTTATTAGTTTGTGTCTGTAACATCCATGAAAAATACTGTTGTTTTTAGAGTAGAATAGAATAGGCCATGCCACAAAATAAACAGTGTAAATTCTTAATTTTTTCGTAGTCTTTTTAGTTTGTGTTAGGCTATGTTAGTATGTATTTTCAAAAAGACCCATATGTTCACAATCCCTAATTCTTACACTCATAAGCAAGATTTTGTTTATTTACTCCACACAGTCATATAATATACAGAGGTTTAACATCCTGCTAAATTAACTCCATTAATGCACAGCAACAAATCAGCACATACTGTACAACTGTACAAGCCATGATGTAACATAAATTCAAAAATACATGATTAATGAAGTGAAAATGTACTTTCTCTGATTTACAGTAACTGTGAAATTTATTTTACAATATGACAGCTATAATCTCTTTGAGGATATAATAATGACAGAGGGTGTAGAACTCAGCGCTAAAAACAATAATAGAGGGATAACCACTTGGCATGTGCATCTGCTCTGCTCAGTGTACAATTTAGACAAGTACAGAAAGCCAAAGCATAGAGAACAAACCAGTCTTTTTCTGCTGATGGAAAAAGATCAGTATGGGAAAGTGTGTACGTGCTGAATACAGGAAAAATATGTGAAGTAAATGACAAATTCCACTTGGACCTTGCTCACCACCTGACAGGAAACTACACAATACTACATACTAAAGTATGAATGTCAGTTACTTATTAAGTCTTTAAAACACAATGATCTTATCAGGTGCTTATAAAAGACATCGGGTCAAAAAATAGCATTTTTGATATTTGGGCCCTTTTTTTGGCTATAACACTCCTCAAAAAGGTAAAGGGGCCACTATCCAGCTGTCCCTTGTCATGTAAGTTTAACATCAATATTTTAGTCTAAATAATTGCAATATGATAGATGAATTAATATTCCCTTCAGCATAGCCCTGCTGAGTCAATGTATCTTTGTTTTTCTGTTATGTGGCATTTGTGTCCAGATTTTATTATAAGCCTTTTTATTTTCTATTAATCCACATGAAGCACTTTGTGCCGCACTTAATGTATGAAAGGTGCTATACAAATAAAGTTAATTATTATAGTATTATCACAAGGGTTATAGTATAGAGACCAGAAAAGAGTTTCATTACACAATTTTATTATCTGAAACTAGAGATTTCTGGTTTTTAGATTCCTAACTTCATAAAACAACATCTTGCTCTGTAACACTAGTGCAGGTTTTAGCATTATAGTGTATGCAGTATGTCACTACATGACTAAGCTATTAATATCCCCTTAATCCATCACAACCAAGTGTAAGCTGCGTACCGCACCTGTGTATGACTGCGGGCAAAGGTGTCCATGAGGATACACAAGAGAAATGCTGACAATGTGGAGATTAATAAACATGTAATTTTTTTAATTAAAATTTATAGCCGTATAATGTGTATTTATAGCTAACTCCAGATGTGGGATCACATACTACAAAAAAAATCTTATTGGTTAAGACACTGGCATATCTAGTCATAAAAGTAAACTCACCTAATTGTTTTGATCTCAACTGTTCCCCATAATCCATATCCAGAATTGTCCTGTGATAAGATGTATCTTGTGATCTTTCTGGACTGTTTTAACTCCTTGAAAACCAACCAGCCACTATGCCACTCTAATTTTTAGTACAATCTTCTCATAGCCAAATTTCTCCCATTTCCCATAGCACTGCTCTGCGCTGTACTGCACTGTAGCTCAGAGCTCAACTATCACAGCAAATCCCTCTGAACAGCCCTCTGCACTGAGACAAACTCGAAGAAACACTCTTCCAGTCAACAGAGTGAGAGCTCATAAGGCTGAAAGAGACAGTGTGCTCTATCTAACCACGTGCTTTAGTTGGCAGAGTGCTAGCCTTTATCTCATTATCTGTTTTGTGCAGCTGCCTATTCTTCTTTACTGCATTTCAGTCTTTCATGTGGAGTCTTGTAATTGTCCCTTAGCCTGCTATTAGATGGACTTTCATATTCTCCTCACCGCCTATAGTGTATTGGAATTCTCAGCTCTTTTCTCTCTTTATAAGTTTCTGCCTATGAGAAAGCTACTGTACCAAATAAGTAAATAAAAGAGAGCAGTGAATCTTTGGCTGAGTTGAAGGCAAACTCCATGTACAATTACACATATTGTAAGATTGGGCTCATGCCCAACTCAAAAATGGAACAGGAATAGAGGAGCAGACAGGGATATCTGTTTTGACTGAAGAATGAAATATAATGCCATAATGTCATCAAGATAAGTGTCTCATCATGTTTTGTATAAACAATGAATCATTACTTGTGATAAAGGATCAGCTACAAATTAGCAAAATATTTTTCACTGTATTACTGTATTATATACGATTAACGTCGTAAATTTATGTAAATTTAATTAATGTATTGATTTTACACTTGCTGAGACAATAGGTTATTTAAAGTAAATTAATACCAAACCAAATGGTAATATAACTGCTCTGTCAGGTTCTCTTTGCATGCCCTCATAAACCCTGCCTGAAGCTGGTTTATTTGTTTGTGTTGTGCAGTTTCAGACTGAAATTAAAACTACCCTGGGCAGCAGGGCATGTGACAGAAGACATAGATAATACTAGAGACATACATAAAACATTCCACAAGGTGCTTCTGTACACTTGTGAAATCATATGAAATCAACATTATGAGTCAGGATGTTCTTATTAACTCCGGATGTCGTCCTGCATGACTGGATATGTTGCATATGTCACAGATGACAAAGCTTTCATTATAGCATTCAACATTTTTCATGCCTCATGTATCCAGGCTTATGTGAATAAGCTTACTTATTAGCACTGTACTTAAATTAGCACTTTAAAAAATAAAATTTGTATTGTCTGAGTGCTTATTATATTACCTCCCCAACAGAGTTATTGGACTGATGGTCTTGTGACCCAACAAACCAGTATCAGAATGTATTTATCGATAGAGTCTTCAAAGCACTTTTGTAATTCGCTCTGGATAAGGGCGTCTGCCAAATGCCATAAATGTAAATGTAAATGAGCCTTTTTCTTCTCAGAATGGCCTACTGAGTTTGTTTTTCAAACTGTTGATTTTTATGGCCAATATGGAAATAATTACATTTACATTTGCTCATTCAACACTTTTGTCCAAAGTGACTTACAGCTGAGCATTTGAAGATTAGCACAAGGACCCAACACTGGAACTCAGAACCTTCCAATTAGTAATCCAAAGCCTTAACCACTGAGCCACCATTTTCTGTAGACTGCCATTTGTGCAGACAGTGGCTGAGATGAACCATCGATGAATGAGGTGATAACTATCTCAAAAATAGTGGAACTGCATTAATGGCACAACATTAATGAACAATCTCTGATGTGCTGTTGAGATAATATTGGTGGTGATGTTCTCCCATCTGACATTGCTGGAGTAATTCTTCAGTATATTTACAGCTGTGGAAATGATTGTTATCTGTAGTATTTAAGTAGTTAATGTGTACTCATTGTGCCCTGTCACAACCTGCATATTTACACTATTGTGATGCTTGATGTTTATAGTTTGCACACTCATCCATCTCATACTTGTATCTTAGCAGACATTTCTCACACCTAAGACAATGTACAATTAAAGAATGCTTGCTGAAAGCCTCCCCATTCACATATTAATGGTCTGCCCAGTTGGGTGTGCTGCCTACAGTTATTGTTTTCTGGGAAGTAGGTATTGTTTGTTCAAGGCCACTTGATAAACCATCACTTTTGATTGGTCATTGGACCAAGGACAATGGTCCAAAAGACAATAAAGTAATTCAAATGCTTTGCTAAAGTAAAAATGACTGCTGGTCAGTTCTAATGGGTGTGTTCTGCATAATGAAATGGGCAAACCTGTGTTTACGCTAACTGTTTTTCATACATCTTTTCATACATTATTTGGAGCCCTAATCAATCCATACTAAAATATCTTTCCACTTTAGTCAAAATATCCCAGTTTCGTTTTTTTATTTCACTGAGCTTTTTGAAACAGGTGAAAAACTCAGACATTCATACTCTTCATAGAATTTTTTTTACAAACTTCTTACCTTGTTCTTGCTTGTCTGAATTTCTTCTTTTATATCAGATTACAGGTTTTAATGATTCTTTAAACACTATTCCATGAACCCTGCAGCACAAACCCCGCAATGAATCCACAAGCAAATCTCTACTATTACAAATGTTACATTACGATAAGTCAATTCTAGCAACATGCAAAAATGATAGCAAATAAACATACAAGGATTAAAAAAATCTATTCAGATTTCCACTGTAAAGTAATGCATAACCAAACAACTGCTTCTCAAAACGGTACAACAAAAATAACCCATTACATTCCACTGTTTTCTGAAAATGTACTTACACAAGTTTGCCATCCAGACAACACTGATTACATACTGTTGAGATAAATATTGAACCATCATCTCTTTACTTATCATCAGCAATAATACTAAGTACGACAGTCACCAAGGTCATTTTATAAAGAAATTATTGCAATTATAGTATAATGGAATGCTGGTGAACCACTATTCCAAGGTTCTAATAAACCATATAACTGAATTAAAAAACAACAAAATACAACTGTAATAGTCTGTGACCCATTCAACTGGGTTTGCAATTCCTACGAAGCCACATAATCGTAAAATCTTAATAGTTACTGTTTGCTTCAGCAGATTACAGAGAGTACGCAAGTGGAAAAACTGGCTATATAAACAAAATAATTTTAACCCCTTAAACCCAGGATCTGCCAGCCAGTCCAAAATTTTACATTCCTCACTCTTGTAACTACATACCTTTTCTATTAGTTCCACTATACAGTAGTTATTAAATAATATATTTCAACAACAACAATGAATAATGCGTTATGACTTTAAGCATTTTTGGAAATGTCCAAATGTTTAAAATGATAACATTTCTTTCAGTTGTTTTGCTGTTAAAACATATACAACAGTACAAATGCCATTTGTATTGCCATACAATGCCATTACACATATATAACTACATAATTACAACCAAGAGAATAAAAATACAACTTAACAGCATGTAGCTGAACCCAAAAAAGACTGTAAGCTATTAAAGCTCTGGATCCAGTTTAAACCTAACCTCCCTTTCAAAGCAGAATTTAGTCTAAGATGAGGTTTATGTTTATTTTTATATGTAGTAATTTGTAGTTATAAGTAGTTTCCAACAGATCATAGAAAAAGAGAGAAAGAGGTAGAAAGAGAGAAAGAGGATAAGGAAAAAACAGGAAACTTAAAAAGGGTAGCTCAGGAAACCATTTCTTGTTTATGGTGTACAAGCACACAAATGCTGCACATGTTTATAAAGAAGAATATAAACAGAAATCCACAGACTGTAAGAGCTGGTAGAGAGTCATGACTAAGGCAAAGAGAACTCTTCTATGTGCAGTACCTTTTATGTGCCTGGGCAAGCTTTGACACACAGACATTTTCCAAATCATTCTTACCTGAGGAAGGTCCAAACAAAAGTTCTCTCCTCTCCTCGTCTGGGTTATTACCATCATAGTTTGAACTTGAAGCATTACAATCTTCCACTGGCACCACTGTGAAGTTGGTGGGCATGTTTCTTCACAATGTGTGCTCCTTATGTCTGTGAAGTCAACCCTGTCCTTGTTTCTAACTCTCTCTTTCCTGTTCTCTCTTCCATACACAAAAACACACACTCATACTCCTGTCTAGGTTTCGTCACAAAAGTTTTAAGTTCTTTTGCTCACTCCCATACCGTTCAGGACCCATGTGATCTCTTCCACCGAATAAGGAGCACCGCCCAACTCTTCCCTCCCCCTTCCATCCATCTTGGCAACTGACTTCCAAGCAGCTCACACTCAGTTAACATGATGTCCCCTACTGGTGGAACAGGCGTGTATGGTTGGACAGTTGAATATAAAACTGTGTGCATGGCCAGCCAAAAACAAAAATCACACATTCAGCTTTTCTTTATTTCATTCATTCATTCCATTCATTGGCCCTAGTGTTCAAATTTAATATTTCCTTCATGGAATAGTGACTTCTAATTTACACTGGGAGGCAACACTAAAAACCTGGCAAATCCAGCTGTCATGTTATATTTTAAACGCAATATTCCCAGCACAGTGCTGCTGGGTGTTGTTTCCTGCTTCTGATAGCACTATTTCTATTGGCCCTGAGAGGATTTATAGTGAGGTGGTGGCTTGTGGTGTCTGGGCGGGCACAAAAGTTAAGAGGCCAGAACAAAAGCACATTCTTACAACTACCCCCCACCCAAATGCTCTCTCTCTCTCTCTTTCTCACACGCGCACACACACACACGAACAACAACCCAGCTTTCATTCAGAAAAATTGGGGAGTGGACTGGTAGATGATTTCACAGCCATACTGTGAGCTTCTTTTCCACAAAGAAAAGCTCTTGTCTTTCTTTTAAGTTATAAACTGACTTAGCAGATGCAAATTATTTCATAGGGAAGTTCACACCAAAAGTTGCTTGAAGTTTAGTGCAAATGCATTTTCCCTCTGTCCTGTGGCTCAAAGGGTGTTCAGGCTGATAACAGAACAATAAAATCAGTCATGTAATGATGACTGATGCTGATAAAAAAAAAAAATATGTAGCATGGCTGCATTAGAAATGACACAAACAAAACTCTTGCAATAACAAAACAAATAACACAATCAATAAAATTTAAAAGAGGAAATTGATAAGTGAATCAGCAGATTAAAAAGAATATAAAATCATTATTTGAGCTTAATGTGTCATGAATTATGATAGTTTTTTTTTTTTTTTTTAAATAATTGCTCTTCATTAGAGTTCTTTTTTTTTCAAAACTCTTTCCACAGTTAGCAGAACACCACTCTATTTGAGCCAAACCATGGATAATTTTTTTTCCTTGCTTGAATACAACAGGTATTCAGTGAACATAATTTCCAAAATTCAGTGTCAATCTTTAGCAAAACTGTGTTTTTTGCTATACACTGAAGACAGTTGAGTTTGAGATCAAAAGATGAATATGAGACGATGAGATATTTACATCTAGATACGTTAAACAACTTAGTGTTCTTTAGTGGCAGACCACCCAATTTTTTTAGGTTAGCAAAAGTATTGGAATAGCCAGTCTTAAAGTAAATTAAAGTAAATAACGCTTAATATTTGGCTGCATAACCCTTGCTTGTAATAACTGCATCAAGCTGGCAACCCACTGACACCACCAAATTGTTGCATTCTTCTTTTGTAATGCTTTTCCAGGGTTGTACCACTTCTTCCAGTTGTCGTTTGTCTTGGGGAGTTTCTTTGTTCAGTCTCCTCTTCAGGAGGTGAAAAGAATGCTCAGTTGTGCTGAGGTGTGATGATTGACTTGGTCAGTCTAAAACTTTCCACTCTTTTCCCCTGATGAAGTCCTTTGTTGTGTTGGCAGTGTGTTTTGGCTCATTGACTTGCTGCATGTTGAAGTTCCTCCCAATTAGATTGGATGCATTTCTCTGTAAATTGGCAGACAGAATGTTTCTGTAGACTTCTGAATTCATTATACTGCTACCATCATGAGTTACATCATCAATAAAGATTAGTGAGCCAGTTCCAGAAGCAGCCATGCAAGCTCAAGCCATGACACTACCTCCACCGTGCTTGACTGATGAGCTTGTATGTTTTGAATCATTAGTAGGTCCCTTCTTTCTCCACTCTTTGGCCTTTCCAACATTCTGGTAGAGGTTAATCTAGATGCCAGAACATTTGTGCCTCATCTGTATTTCTTTGCAAATTCCAATCTGGCCCTCTGATTCTTAATGCTGATGAGTGGTTTGCATCTTGTGTTACATTTCTGCTTTCAAAGTCTTCTTCAAATGGTGGCTTGTGATACCTGTGCCTTGTGGAGGTTGTTGGTGATGTCACTGAATATTGTCTTTTGAATCTTTCTTCACAGTTCTCACAATATTTCTTTCATGAACTGCTGCTGTCTTCCTTGGCCAACCTATTCGATGTACGATTGTTAGTACACCAGTGATTTCTATCTTTTTCAGGACATTGCAAATTGTTGTATTAGCTTTGCCCAATGGCTCTGATCATTTTTCCCATTGGTCTTTCAAAATTGACTTGCTTTTCTCCCATAGACAGCTCTCTGGTTTTCATGATGATTTATCCTTTTTAACAAATGCAGTCTTCACAAGTGAAACCCAGGGCTCAGACCAAGAGTAGACATTCAGAGCTATTAATTGTTTGAACAATCAGTCAAACAGGGCACACCTGGGCAAAAAGAAACACCAGTTCTTCATCAGTCACATGTTCCAATATTTTTGATCACTTGGACTTGGACAAACAAAAGTGCCATGCTCTAAGCTGTTTAATGCATCTACATGTACATATCAGGAAATGAAAGCTGAAATTCTGATCTGTCATCTCTTATTCATATTTTAATCTCAAACCCAAATGTCTTCAACGTATAGCAAAATAAGAAGAATTAGCCTTGCCTTTCCAATATTTTCAGAGTGGGCTGTATACATAATGCATTAGAAAGAGGTCACTTCTTGAGTTATTTTGTTCATTTCAATTGATCCTATACAGTAAAAATCTACAATGTACTTTTTTTTTTTTTTTTTTTTACAGTTTTGCAATGTTTTTTATTTTGTTCTATTGAGTTTTTTTATCTATACATTTTATACTGTATATATATATATTTATATATATATATATATATATATATAT
>CM075016.1:12896622-12923964 GCA_037576675.1 Pangasius sanitwongsei | reverse complement strand
AGCGGCCCATTCTTTCACAAATGTTTGTAAAAACAGTCTGCATGCCTAAGTGCTTGATTTTATACACCTGTGGCCAGACCAAGTGATTAGGACACCTGATTCTGATTATTTGGATGGGTGACGAATACTTTTGGTAATATAGTGTACATTTTTGTGTTATAAGATTTAACATTGGATGTAAAGACTTGTTTAGACCAATGGCTGAAAAAATCTCATGAGTTTATTATGCTCCATGTCTTGTGTCACTTGTGTTTATGTTGCATTTATTGCCTTTCATGTGTATAGGAGGAATTTTGGTCAAGGTCTTCAGAACTGCTTTTCAACCAATGCAATTGCAAAATTAAAAAAACTCAATAAAACTCACAAATGCATATGCATTTGAAGAATAATCCTCTAAAAGCTCAAAATACTGGGGGGAGATTATTGTAATAACATGGATGGCTACAGGGAGTTTTCAAACATATATTTAGGATAAATGTCCAATGAAGGCATTTTATTTATTTTTAATCTTTTATTAATATTTATTGTTATTATAATGAATTTATTGTTGATGGCAGTGGCGTAGCTGGCAGTGCAGAGTTTCACATGTTCTCCCAGTATCTGCCTGAGTTTTCTCTGGGTACTCTGGTTGTGTCGCACCTCACAAAAACTTGACAGTAGGTGGATTGGCTACACTAAATTGCACCTAGGTGTGAATGAGTGTGTGTAGTGCCCTGTGGTGGACTGCATTCCTTACAGGGTTTATTTTTGTTTGCATCCAGTGTTCTGGGATAGACTATGGATCCACTGTGACCAAAATGATGCCGATACTGTAGATAAAAAATGAATAAAAGAACAAATTTATTGAAAGCAAACAAGAATGGTATGAAGCCCAAATTAAAAGTAACTCTTCATTACCTTTCACTTTTCAGCATAATGTGACCCCATCAGTTTCTAAAAAGTCTGTAGCCTAAAATTAATGCTTATCTTAAAAAATATGTTTTGTGAAATGTGGGTATACTCTGTAAGATTTTGAGGCTTTACAGCCCTTTGGTGATTTAATTTTTATATGGTGCTTATGGGCTTACAAAAAACAATGATCCTTTCCTTATTTGGCATTAACCTCTCTGGCCTTTGGTGTCTCTGTCCTTGGTGCTGAAGAAGCCAAACCCCCTGCTGAATAAAGCCCTTGTTTGCAATAATATCCCTCAGGCACTGAGGTCTTTTAATCCCCTCTCTCATTTTCTCTAATTTCATATGCTTTTTCAGAAGGTTTAGATATTTATACAACAGAATCTCTTTTCATCTATATAAATGTGCTATCTCATAGTCCCTGCAAAATGCAATGTCAGGGGAACTGAGGTTAGGTGGTAATTAGTAGCAGATGGTACAGAATATTGCCATGGAGTTACAGATACTGGTGGTATGAATTAATCTATTAAGAGGAATAAAAGAGCATGTCTCTTTTCTTTAATTACCAAAAGCAGAAAACATATAGGTTGATCCCAGGCCTGTCTGCTGTGTCATACAATTCAAGTATGTAACTAGTTCCTTAATATTAACAGAAATTGTGAAAAAGAAAAACAACTTAGGGATATTAGTAAATTGGTTACGTGTCTGCTTTGGTTATTTAGTGTTCCACCATTAATTACAATTCACCAAGGAAAGCTTAGGTCATTAACAGTTGCCCTTGCCCTTGTTCAGTTATGCTAAATTAAACCACCCCATCCAGGGTGTTTTCCTGCATTGTGTCCAATGTTCCACCTCAGCAGTATAATGTAGTTAATGAATGAATAAAAGGTTAAGACAAAAGGAAGTTTAAACTTGACAGTATCAGTTGTAGGGGTCTGCACATGTGAAAAGCCATGCAAGGCTCATGGCTCCACATGCACACTACAGTTTACAAGTGATAGAAAATGGCCATGGAATTGCTAACTGGCATTTTGAATGTTTGTATATATAGAAGTAAAGTTGTGATCCAACATTCCTGAATACAGGACAGAGAATGTAATCAGTTATGTACTGCCCTCTAGTGGATCGAGTTTATTTTAGTTATTCTAGTATGATCTCTCTGACATGATGCTTTTAATGCATGATTTGCCTATTTCACTCATGACAGCTCTTAGAATGAGATTGACAGCGTTTATTGATAGGAATGCAGTGTAAGTAGGTTTGGTCTTGGCGGACTAGACCTGCTACACTGCTGCTGAGTGAGTACGAATACTTTCTGTGAATAGTGGCAGTGGTAGCTCAGTGGTTAAGATGTTGGCCTAGTGATCGGAAGGTCATGAGTTCAATCCCCAGCACCACCAGGCTGCCACTGCTGGGCCCTTGAGCAAGGCCCTTAACACTTAACTGCTCAGTTGTGTAAATGAGATAAATGTAAGTCGCTCTGGATAAGGGCGTCTGCCAAATGCCGTAAATGTAAATGTAAATGTACTTGCTCTGATAGACATGCAAAGACATAGAGATGCTGAGAACCTGCAAAGACATAGAGACATAGAGAACCATGCTGCTGCTACAAAAGTGTACAGTAGGAGGAACTCCACCGTAGCAGATCTATACGGTGGTGTTGGGGAGGAGGGTAGGATGCAAAATCTCGTAGTGTGCACAGAGGCAAGTTAGTCGGGATAATAAAGGGTTAAATAGATGGAGAAGCGTCGAGGGAACCAATCAGCGCATGGATAAAGTTTCATGGCTGAGCTAGACATTTATTCAGGCTCATGGGAGCCTATACACGGAGATATTTAGACAACTTAGCAGACAATCTACCTACTGGCAAGTATACAAGCAGACACAGAGAGAACATGCTGAACTCAACACAGATAGTAACTGGAGCTCAGGATCAAACCCCAGCACTGGAGCTGAGAGACATCACCATTACCATCTGCTGCCTGCAGTTTTTGATTTTCACACGCATATCTGAACTTCTTCTTTTTTCATACAGGAGTGTGTTTCCTATGCTTGGTGGATGTGGTTCCGGTCAAGAATGAGGATGGACTGGTCATCATGTTCATCCTGAATTTTGAGCTGGCAGACCAGCAGGATAGCACTGCTAACAGCTCACCACTAAAGGAGCACAACCACAGATTCTCAATTCCATGGCTTTCTAAAGGTGCTCACTTTAGACACACAATGTATATTAGACCGGATTCTTTTTTGGCCAGCTGTCAAGCCTTTAATGCCTATTAAGCACCAAAATATATGTTCTATCAACAGCTTGGTTATAATGAGACCATATGCTGAGATACATTAATTTCTAGGTAGTAATTTTTTTTTACATGGTACAATGGATTTGTATTGGACACTTAACTCTAGGAGGTTTATATTTTCATATGTGATTAATTGTGTAATCAAATATTTAAATGGTTGCAATCTCATTCTCTTTGCCTCAGCTTGTGGATACAGGTTCAGGCTTCCCCGGCCTTTATTTAACTCTCTGAGCAGCAGCAGGTCAACTCTGCATGATGATGCTGAGTTGGGTCGCATGCACAAGATGCCACACATGGGCCATGAATCAGTGGCCCTGGACAAATTGTTGTCCCTGCCAGAACGTTCAACATTAAGGCGGCTTCCATTGCTCTTGTGGGATGATGAACCCCCTCTAGAGCCTCACTGTGAGCTTCAGTCCTCACCTCCATCCCAATCGCAATTCCATGGCTTTTTGCAGTCCTCCTCATGGCTAGACTGCCCAAAGAATTCACCCTCCAACTGCAGCCTGTCCCACAGCCGCTCATGTGAAAGCCTTTGTAGCACACGCCACTTGCCCTCTACCAGTGTCTGTACCAGGGACTGGAAGCTTCCCATCAGACCCAACAGCATGGGTGAGGATGGAGTTGGGCTCACATGACCAACAGTGAAATTAATTTTAAGTAATAAATTAGTACTAGTGGTAGACGTTTATGGAAATACTAGGTATAACTGGACTTGTGGTTGTTTCCAGTAGTAAGTATAGATAATTGTATTGTTGGTATCATATTTATAGTCATTTACAGCTTTGGATATCAAAATTAGATATGCATAATGTCTTACATTCAGTCTGTTGTTTGTCCAGGTGCCATGCATCGTAAAGCCAGTTTGCCTAACTCTACATCAGACTCGGACCTGATGCGGTTCCGCATGGTAAATACAAGTCCTACAGCACCACACAACTTAATTGACTTCAAACCAGATCCCTTGGTGACTCTTCCTTCCAGCGAGATCGATATAATTGCACCTTGCAAGTTGATTGATCGTACCCACAATGTGACTGAGAAAGTCACTCAGGTAAGTAGAAAAAAACTCAGCTGTAAGTAAAAAAAAAAATTGAAAACTTGAAATCATAGGATTCTTAAAGGTTCTATGTACCTTACAATGGAGTATTTTACAATCAGAAAGGGTTCCAAGTAGAACCCTTAAAGAGGCATTGAAATAGTATATTTTATTATTTTTTACAAGGTTTATCATTTTAGAATGATAACATGTTAGAGGTAATCAAAAGTCAGACATCAGGCAGTGTGTGTGTGTGTGTGTATATGTGTGTGTCTGCCAGGTGCTTTGGCCAGGCAACATTTTTCTGCACCTTTGAGTTGCTGATATCTGTGCCAGCTACTGAAATTGCATAATGTGGATAAATGGGGCTTTCTGATTGGTGTAATCCTGCACGGAAAAGAGAAGAACCCATACCCATACTCATACTCATCCTTCAATTCTGAATTAATACTGTAGCACTCTTCTCCAGAGGCTCAACCCACTTAAAGAGCCTTTATCTCATCAATCACACTCTCAGTGTAATAGAAGTATGCCATGCTTAGCCAAACAGCTGTGATCATGTTTCTGTCTGCAAATGTGCATGTAGTTGTCCCTCCTTTTTGTTTACAATAGACATCGACATCCTCTTGCAAGGGTAAATTAGTTCTCTCAATCTGATTCAGAAGTGCTTAATGTCTCCCACATCTAGCACTAATTACCAAGAGTAAACATCAAGTCCAGTCCCATTTAATTCATAACAAAGTGTGTGTGTAAATGCTGAGTAAATTGTGTCTTGCATAAGATGCAGAAATTGTGCAGTCTGTTAGTATTTTGGATAAACAAGCAACCAGCTGGTGTGTGTATATTTCCAAATTCTGAGAAAATATCCTCAACATTCAATTTAGTAGTGATAAAAAACCATTCTGGCCAACAACAACTACACTGAATGCTGTCCTCAAAACACATAATTTTCCAGCCTTTTCTGAGATTTGAAATTAAAGTGATCACAAAAAGTTTTCTGGGTCTAGTAAATTAATAATTAAATACATATTTTGGATTGATGGGCAAATGAAATATTATCAAGCAATGTGGTCAGAGACAGATTTTAGTAATGCAAAAAGGCCTGAAGGTAAGTAAATGACAAGTTAATTTCATCTGCCATGCTAAAATACACTCCGATCTAAATGCTCCTCTATAAGAAATCATTTTCCTTCTTTTTCAGGCAGATTTTACATCCATATATATTTATTAAAGCTTTGTCTCTCTGCATTCACTTTCACCTGCTGACTAACTGCTGACATTGTTATGGTGTCCTGCTTGGAAGGAATGTTTTATATTTAATATTGCCAACCCTAAGCCATATGGCGAGTCCTGTACAACGTGGATAAATGTTCAGTCTCACAGAGAGAGTAGGCGGTGTTACAGCCACTTTTGCTCAAACAAACACAGCTCAATCACACTAAGGAAAAATAAAAACGTACATACACACATACAAATACAGAACAATTGCTATAGTGTCATCACCTGGCCAGTCTGGGTCATTACACTGAGTAGTGTAAGATGCTGAGAAGTTGACTCATGCTGTGAGGAGTACCTAAAATTATAAAAGATTACAGCATGTTCCAAACACTGCAAATTAACATGTAGTTAACAGAGTATTAACATGCACCAGGCATCATTACACTAGCTGGTCTTATTTAGAAGCTTTGAAAGCTCCTAAGGGCTTAGTACCTTCGTGCATCTTTGTATGCTTGATGGTTCTATTGGATTTAAAAGCCAGGTGCTGTCTGAACGGTCCAAGAGTAAAGCACCTTGATTTTATTTTCCAAAGACCTAGAATTCCCTCACCCTCACATTTCATTTAAACAAATCAAACTTAATCTTTTTCTTTATCATTTACTAATTTAAGAAGTCTTGTTTGCTATGCCTAATTTTATTTTTGTGCATACTATTAAAAGCTATGTGTGTGAAAGGTTTGACATGTAGAAAGTTTTCTGTGTCCTGACTAACCATTATGTTGGGAGGTGTAGGGAGGTTAATCATTCCGAAAAGAAAGTATAACAGAAAATCAAAGACTTTATATTTGTGTAGAACTCGACATTATGTGACATATGATTTTCATGCTAAGCTCCTAACACTCCTGTTTGGGTGTGAAATGTCAGACTAACTCCAGAGCAGTACCAGAAACAAGCTTATAAGATTCAAGATGGTTTCTACCTGGAGTCAGCATCTTTCCTTCACAAATACTTGGGTATTGATTAAACATTTTTATTACATTTTCACTTATAAACCTTAATATGGGCCTTGATCTAAACATTATATATATTTTTACACTGATACTGCCTCTTCAGTACCCCTTAATCTGTACATTGTAAAGATGCCAATGTTCTCCAAAGGCTTTGTTTAACTGTGTCTCATATTAATTAAAACTCTATGACTAGGATACAGAGAAACACAGAGGACAATCAGGCCCACAAATATAATTACGGCTCAGTGCAAATGGGATTTGCACTGGAAAGGGAATGTGTGTGTGTGTGTGTGTGTGTCTGAGACACACAAACGCACAGTAAGATTAATTCTTAATTCTCACAATTCGTTTATGTGGCCATGGCAAGGTTCTGATTTTATAGCTTCAATCATTTTCTTCTTGGAGAGTTGCAGAGCTTTGGAAATATCAATCAATTGTGACAAATGTGAATGCAATTGTATGATAATGTTTGATTCTCGATGTTGGATAAAGCTAAAGCTATGGTGTTTAAGTTTTCTGACTTCCTTGAAAGTGACATATTATTTCACCTTTGGAAGTACAGAGAATACACTGCTTCTCTGAGGTATTATTAAGAGCTGAAGCTAAAGCTGAAATGAGTTGTGAAGCATAACAGAAGCAGGTGTGGTGGTTGACAAGGACAGAAACATGTACAGTGTTTCTTTGGGTTTGAGAGACTGTGTCCCTTCGGTGGAGTCCCAAGTGAGCAGCGAGAGTAGGAATTGTAAAGAACGCATTCTGCATCTCCAGTGCTGTTGTCCAAGAGTTTAGTGTTCAGAGCCAGAGGGTGAGAAATATCTGAACAGTTACAAAGGAAAGCTTTTAGGTCTACTGTGAATATGATATAGTATCAAAAGCTGCAGCAGCACTTCCATCATTTCTCATCATTGTCATGATCATCATGGTAGCTTTTTCTAGTGTTTTAGATTTTAATAAATTCAACTTTATATTTATACCCAAGGGAAACAGTATATTGTTAAAGGCAACAGCAGAGTTCCTGGGGACTGAGAGAAATTGAAAAATAATATATGTTTTTAAAGAATTTGTTTGGGATGTCAATAATTTTTGGTCATATTTTTGAGAAAAAGATATATGATATACTGTTTAAAAAATAAATACACTGTTTCAAAAAGTATTTCTAATGAGAATGAGAATGAATGAGAAAGTTTTATAAGAACAATGATAAATAGTTTCTGATATTGCTGGAGTGGAAATTTTTAATTAGTGTGTAATGTTTTTTTATATTTTATAGCATTTTTGCTCATTTTCATAAAGAGTGTCAATAATTATGTAATTCAATAATTAGGTACATATTCCTGTTTAGGTACTGTCTCTAAGTGATGATGTCCTCCCTGAGTACAAGCTTCAGGCTCCCCGCATTCACAAGTGGACCATCCTGCACTACAGTCCCTTCAAGGCTGTATGGGACTGGGTTATTCTGTTACTGGTTATCTACACGGCCATCTTCACACCATACTCAGCAGCCTTCCTGCTAAGTGATGAGGAGGAGGTTGCCAGGCAGCGCTGTGGATACTCCTGTAGTCCTCTCAATGTGGTAGATCTCATTGTAGACATAATGTTTGTTATTGATATTGTCATTAACTTTCGCACAACGTATGTCAATACCAATGACGAGGTGGTCAGCCAGCCTGGCCGCATCGCTGTGCACTACTTTAAAGGCTGGTTCCTCATCGACTTGGTGGCTGCCATTCCATTTGACCTGCTTATCTACCGCTCGGGAGAGGAGGTGAGAAGTCTCACTAAATCTTTGTACCCCAACACCACTAACCTCCTAACATGACTGCACTTGACTGCACATGAATGCAAAGTTTTGTAAGCTTTTGAAATTCCCATTCTTCTTTCCTTTCCAGACAACCACTCTGATTGGTCTGCTGAAAACAGCTCGGCTGCTGCGATTAGTACGTGTGGCACGTAAACTGGACCGGTACTCAGAGTATGGAGCAGCAGTGCTCTTCTTGCTCATGTGCACCTTTGCATTAATCGCACACTGGCTGGCATGTATCTGGTATGCAATAGGGAACGTGGAGAGAAGTGGTTCGTCTCGAATCGGCTGGCTAGACTCACTGGGAGAACAGCTTGGCAAGCCTTATAATGAGACAATTCCATCCTCTGGACCAACCATTAAAGACAAATATGTCACAGCTCTTTACTTCACCTTCAGCAGTCTGACCAGTGTGGGCTTTGGGAATGTCTCACCAAACACCAACTCTGAGAAGATCTTCTCAATTTGTGTTATGCTTATTGGTGGTGAGTACTTTTAAGGATTCAAATATTCAAGAGACAGAATCTTATTTATATAGTATCTATATTTTTGCACTGCATATTATAACTGAAATAATGTATTTTTATGTTACTGCCGAGAAATTTTAGATGTTTCTGATATAATTTGGAAATGATTCAGAGTGTACTTGAAATTCCCCTCTTCGCTCTTGTGTAGTGTTTGTAGTTCACTCAATGGGCTTTTGTTATGATATGTGCCTTAATTTTGGCCTTGTCTCCACCCCTGTCATGATTACCCTGAACTGTTCACCTGTTCTGTTCCTCACCTTGATTAGTTTGGTTATTTCTGCCCTGTAGTTTTCTTGCGAATTCTTATGATGCGTTTGTCTCATTAAGTCCAAGCTTTAGTTTCCTGTGTTCCCTGTTCTTTGTGTCTTGTAGTTCTTCTTGTTTTGGACCCTCACCTGGTTTTGTGTTTTGGTTATGAATTATCCTCATGTTATGCTATCTGCCTGTGTTTTGACCCCATCTATGGACTTTGCCAATGACTCTTGAATTAATAAAAGACACACTGAGTTTATGCACTTGCGTCCTGCCTCACACTGCCACGTTACGTTACTTTTGTATTCCATTCAATTTCATTATTTTTTAATCATCTGAAAATGATAAGCAGAGATGTGCTCATTGGAAAGCTTATGATTACAAATTTAATCACCAAGGTTGTGACACACAGATCTTCTGGTGTTGGTAACTATTACCCTTTTAAAAGGAATTTCAGAACGGCTCAGAAAGTTTCTAAATTCATTACTGCCCAAATGACCTTCGGGACATTCACAGTGAAATACTGTTTGCTTTTAACTCCGCAGAAAGGAAGGCATTGTCTTTTGTTTTTTTGTTTTTTTGTTTGTTTGTTTTTTTTACAGCACTGATGTATGCCAGTATCTTTGGGAACGTGTCAGCTATTATCCAGAGACTTTACTCTGGAACTGCTCGCTACCACACCCAGATGCTACGGGTGCGAGAGTTCATTCGCTTCCACCAGATCCCCAACCCACTAAGGCAGCGCCTGGAGGAGTATTTCCAACATGCTTGGTCCTACACCAATGGCATTGATATGAATGCTGTAAGTTTGAATAAACATGGTGGTGCTGGACGTGTGATATAGTCAACAGAGAACATAATATTGCTCACTTCTGTATCGCTCTTCTACCCTGATCAGGTGCTTAAGGGTTTTCCCGAATGCTTGCAAGCAGACATTTGTCTGCATCTGAACCGCACTCTGCTACAGAACTGCAAAGCTTTCAAGGGCTCCACCAAAGGCTGCTTACGTGCCCTAGCCATGAAATTTAAGACAACCCACGCCCCACCAGGAGACACTTTGGTCCATGCAGGCGATGTCATTTCAGCCCTCTACTTTATCTCCCGAGGCTCCATTGAAATCCTGAGGAGAGATGTGGTAGTAGCCATCCTGGGTAAGTCATTTAGGGGTTTTAGATTCTGTTAAATGCTCTATAAACATAGACTTTTGGTAACATTCCTGTTTATGTCCTATCTCATTGCCCTTGCATGAATAGTGAGATAAATAATGTAAAAAAAAGTTTTGAAGAAGGCATCATCTTGTGATTATTATACCCTTTCATATTACTGTAGAATATGGGATATAGTCCCAGATACCACTCAGGGTTTTGTTAAATGTTGTGTATGTTTAGAGAATGATCTGCTTTTTCATATTAATACTGGGTCTATTTTATAAGCTGTTATTTTGCATCTTATTTGCTGTCTTTGCTTGTATATCAGATGTTAGCCCATGTATATAAGAGATTAATAAAAAGGATTTAATGTATAATCCATTTGGTATATTCCTGCAGGAAAGAATGATATATTTGGGGAACCCATTAATATGTACACACGGCCTGGGAAGTCATGTGCTGATGTAAGAGCACTAACTTACTGCGATCTGCACAAGATCCAGAGGGAGGATATTCTGGAGGTGCTGGAAATGTATCCAGAATTCTCAGATTACTTCTGGAGCAACCTGGAGATCACCTTCAGCCTTAGAGATGTAGGTACCTATGCTGAAAAAAAATAAAGAAATAGCCAACACTGTTGGAACTTGCTCCCAAAACACAATGCATTTGTTTAAAAATTTTCACTCAATAGACTACAACTATTTCTGGGTCTGTGAACAGTGAAGAGTCGGGACAGGCCTACGTGAAACATCATATGAACAGATCAACACTTTCCTTCCATCGCAGTAATGAGAAAGGTACCATATTACAAAATGTTAATCTATACATATATATATATATATATATATATATATATATATATATATATATTTATTTATTTATTTATTTATTTATAATAAATTAAATCAACACTATATATATAGAATTAGGCTTGAAGGTTCAAGTCAAGACATGTAGACTTCAGAACAGTGTTCTATTCACTGTTATTAGATAACACAGTGAAGACAGAATCCAAACTCAACAGGACGACTCTTCAGCCTTTGAGAAGCAGGCGGCATGAGGAAAAAGGACAAAAGGTTCATCAAGATTTGGATTCCTCATCCTCTCAAACCAGCAGTGATGAAGAGGATGAGTCTAGACAAACCCTTTTCCACAGTCACACTCCCAAATTTCACATAAGCAGAAGCAGAGAGCATACAAGCTGTAACAATTTCTCAGGTAGGCTATATGGAAATTCAGCTTGTAACATCCAACAACTTGATATGCCTAGTATTAATGTATCTGGGTTTTAACGCTAATTAATCTTAAACCAGAGGCTTTTTTTCAGGGGTCTCCAATATATTTAGTTTCTGGGGAGATAATCATGGGCATCAGTACCAGCAGGTGCCCAGCCACAGTATGTCCTGTCCTCCTCCCTCATCTCCATCTATGGGTTTCTCACACAATATCACCCACCGTCAATGTATTGAGGTGGAAAACAGACTGGAACTACTGCAGAGACAGCTTCATAGGTGAAATTCTTAATTTCCAGTCTCCAACAATCAATGTATATTATCGATGTCAGCTATAGTACATGTAGAATTTAGTTTTCTTTGTTGTGCTTCCACAGTCTGGAGTCTCGTATGTCCACAGACATTGGAGCCATCATGCAGTTTCTTCAGAGGCAGATGGCTCTTGTTCCACCAGCTTATAGTGTGGTGACCTCTCCACCCGAATCATCCCCGAATCCACATAAACTTGGACAAAAGCTTGTGCAACCAGTCAATCCTTTAGAAATGGGGAGATCAGCCATTTACTCTCAGGTACCACTAAACCACTGATAAACTGAAATCATTTACTTGTGTTGGAGCTGGAGGAATGATGACATTGCTACAGTTTATCATATTTCTACAGTTTTGATAAATTAATGCAGGTGATTGTCTTAAGCCAGTTTTAGACTTCACTTTTACAGTCTTTTAATATTATTCCTTGTCCCACTGTACAAACTGATCCCAAAAAAAAACATGGCCGAGTTCTATAACAGTTAACAAGATCCTCTAACGATAAACCTGCAATTAAAGAAAATTACTATGTTCTCCTTAAGGCATCAATCAGCACGATCTGCGGTTGAGCAGAAAATGAGGTCGCATAAACAGAAACAAGCCCTTACTATAATAGTTGCAGTAAACACTTTAAAAGGCAGAGAAGAGGAGTTTGAAGCCGTTCATGGCTAGGTAATAAGATTATTCTTCTGACCATTAGCATGCACAGTAGCTTTGCAGCTCACTTTATGAGGAGCCAGGCATGCAGGTAGTTAATGTTCTATTAATTAATGTGAGCAAGTCAGTATTTAAATGATCACTTCTTCAAACATAAATATTTAATTCCGTGTTTCAAGTTTTGCTTCATCCTATGCTGTCCTCTTACTGGTGTCTTTTAGACTGTAGCAGTGGTCACATTTCTAATCAAAACAGATTTGAATCAAAAATTTCTGACACTGCAAGAACTTTATTATCAGCCGTCTTTGGTCGCAATGGCACTAAATTGGCCACCTGTAAGCATGTCAAAATATGCATTATAAGAATATTCTTCTCATCTCACGACCAAAGAATTCCCTTACGATGTGCAATATTCATCTGTGACAGCAAAATTGGGCCGAATATTGTACAGTGTTACCCCAGCTATAGGTAATCTAATATTCTAGCATTTTCACAAACAAACTTTAGTACTTTAAACTGTTGTTGCAGTTGCCATGTAATGGTATAGTCTTAGTAAATAAATATCATACAATGTTGTCACCACACAATGACAAACTGAGACCATGTTATTAACCATGTTATCATGTTAGACCTACACCAAATGTTATACATTTTACTTGTATTATTTTTTTACTAGATATGTGATCCAGAGGATACTGGTGATATCTCTACTAAGTCATGTGAGCTGCTGCAGGATAGTGAGGAATTCCAGCTCCTAGATTATTCACTGGCTTCCACTCCTGAGAGTCAGGGGTTTGACCCAAAAATCCAACACGATTGTGAAGGGCGACTGAGTGAGTCCAGTAGTCCTGAGATGCTTACCGATGTCATGGCCACTGTTCCCGTCAGGCAGCCTGTGGAAGCGATTGGTCCTCTGTGGAATCCTACTCTAGAAAGGGGGTTCTATGAAACTATTAACCATCAACACCCTCGACTGAGGCAAGATTTGATGTCTTCTGAAAGTGCAAGACGCCTTTCTTTGCAAGGTCAACGCACAACAAAAAAGTACTCCTCAAGACATGCTTCTGACCCTGGATGTTAGAAATTAATTTCCAATATCATGACTAAGCATGTGCCAAGTCATTAGTTTTAATATCTTGTTTAAGGATAAGTAAACTTCTTTGTTATGGATAATTTTACATTACAATAACCATTGAAATTTTCAAATTAATCTGAAAAACTTTAAAATAAACAAAATTAATTACTAAGAAATCAAATGTCTTTCAGGATGCCATCAAAAAAATAAAGTGATAAAATCCTGGCCAAGATCCTAGTGGAGAGACCAAACACAGGTTTAACTTGCTAACGGGGATGCAGCAGTAAATGCAATACAACAAAATACAATAAAACATATCATACAAAGTCACGTCCCCACTTCTCTCAAGACTGAATCAACCATGACAGCAATATTGTGTATGTTGAATAGTGTGGTATATTATATAACTGGTATTTGCACATGCCTAGTCATTAACAAAGTGTGTCTGGCAGGAATACAGGAGACATTATTGTTTGCTATACAAAAATGACATGTCCCTAGCTTTAGGTAAATGTTTGGCTTAGCTTGGGTTACTTGAGAAATGGTTCCAGGCTCAGCAATAAGGCCATTCACAGTACATTAAACCTTTGTCTTTGGCAATGTACAGTGCTTTGAATTTAACTCTGGTAAAATACCTCAGATTAAGTGATTCTAGTAGGAAGTGATCGTTGAATTATTTCTCATATAATATTGAAGTCATATACGTTATACTGCATATAGCTAAATCACTTTGACAGCACCAGCAATAAACATTTTTGACTAAACAATGTTTCTGAAGAGTTTGGACATATGTAAATTAACTGATATAATGTATTTTAGAAATCTAAAAACAGTTGGTTGATTATAGATTAATTACTGCACATATGTTTTAAATCTATTGTAATTATTCAGTGAAAGAAAAATACTCATTGATTTGAATGCAGTCCTGTACATTATGTTTTTGTAGGTCGGGTTGCTGCAGTTATTGTCTTCATTTTTCTGGATCATACATAGCCTGTAAAGTCTCTCCTTGTGGTGCCAACTGTAACCCTGATTCTGAGTCTGAACTTTAGAAAAGTGATAGAAAATTAGGATTATGGGACTTTGTTCCACCCAGTTAAATGTTAACTACATATATTTTATTGCACATTATTGTTTAGTATATTGTTTATTGTTGGCTGTTGAGCTGTTCTGAACCCAATTACCACCAACACTATTGTGTGCAAATTAAAGAATTTTAAATGAATTAAAAATGGAGGAGTACAAAACAGATATTTTGATATTTTACTCAAACATTGATCAAGAAAGTGTGAAAACACACTGACATTAAGAAGTAAAAGTAATTCCTGGGAAAGGTATTAGAGTAGCTACTTGGGAGCTATCATGTTACCACATTTAACAAGTATTCTTATTAATTCAATGTATTGGGCCTCCTTCCTCAAACAAATTTCCTTCTTCTGGAAATATTCATTCTCTAGTGTCCCCTTGAGCCGCTGTAATAATCCCCACATTCCCCACTGAACATTTTAAATTCTCCCTTCTGGTGCAGTTCACAGAAAAGGGGCGATTTCTCTGTATTTACTCAACTACACTTTCAGGACAGTCCTGTATTTTTAGTCAGCAGCTGACAGCAAGCTAAATTTAATAGTTAATTAGAAGAACCCTCAGTAGCTCACATATTAGCTAAACATGGAATGGTTGTATACGAGATGACTCCTTGTGTACCTGAGGAGTGGAAACTTAATTTCCCATCACATATAGTGTACTCACAGGACTTGGGAAACAGTGTCATAAGTGTAAAATATTCCTGTAGGGAATAAAGGTACTTTTCACTGGGAGAGTCAGGGACAGCTTCAGAACTCCGCCTCATGCGCGCGATGTTTCTGAGCTGTGATTGGATGAACCATGGAAGGGGCGGGGTTTTGTGTGCCTGTGTCTGCGCCTGTGAGCGCCTGCGTGCGTGCGTGTGTGTGTGCGTGTGTGTGTGTCATTCGGATTGAACGAGGAGGTGCACCTGACCGTGAACGGAGACAAGCGCATCTTTGCAGTTTTAAAACACTTGAGCGGTGAGTGAATGTTTAGAACTGATATGAAGCCAGAGCGGTGCGTCTGCAGTGGAAAATAACCAGACAGGAGCAAATAATCGGTGTTATGACCTGCTGAAACGGGCTGAGCGTAAAATAGCGGATAATTGGGCGTAATGAAAGCATCAGGCGTTAATCGATGCTCGTGCGATCGGAGACCATTACACGCATTGATTTGGGGGGAGGGGAAGGGGGGTTATTGTCATACACGCTGTTAATATTTAATAATTATGAACGGGTTAATGATTATGAATGTCGCATGTTTCGTTTTCTCCTGTTCACTCAAATCAGCACTGAAGGGCAGATGTTTTCTTTGGTTCGTCATTGTGACAGGATGTGGAGGATGCTCTGGACAGATGTCTGTATGTTTGTTTTTTTTTTTGGTTTTTTTTTTTTTTTGCGTTTTATGGCGGTAGAGATGTTTTAGGCCTGGGTGCTGACGTCACTACCCCTCTATAGTCAGAGGATTTTGTGTGACATCAGAGGTCGAAAACTGCGCCAGAAAAGACGCAGACATCTCGTCTGAGACTAAAAACCGAGCCTGCAAGCTTATTTATTACAATTATGAAACTTTGCTTTGAGTACTTGTTTTCTCATGCATAAAGGTTTTAAGCCCTGGACATAAAGCTGCAGAATTAAGAGCAGCCTGATATGTACAGAAAGCAGTTTGGTGGGACAAAGCAATGGGGTGCAGCTGTTTACAGTTTCACATGGTTTCAGTTTTCATAAATCTGACACTGGAAGGGTCAAAGATGAATTTGTTTTCCTCCAAGGCAGCATAGAGCTTTCAGCTAGCCTTTTCATAATGATGCAGTCACATAGATACAGCTGTGACAGTGACACATTGCACTTTTTTATGATTATATTATTTACATAAAGTCCAAATTTGATGATAGAATTGTATTTTGTCTGAAATGCCATTTGCCTTGCTTGAAATTGATTGTTAAAGTGTTTTAACAGAATTTTTGTTTGTTTGATTTTTTAACCAATGTTAAATTTTAGGTTGCACTTATGAATAGCTTTCGTTGAGTTGTAAACTAGCCAAAATGGGATTAGTCTTGTATTGTTTGAGCTAATTTTGATATGGTGATGTTATGATACTCTATGGCAGAGTGCCACATTGGCTTTGTTCATTTTTATCACAGCAGTGGCCTCTGAAATACTACTGATATCACAACACATAGAACTGCAACACGTTGTAGTACGAGCATCCTGACCAACCTAAGGCATTCCTAATGAGTGTTTGAGGAGGTGTTTTGACTCGTCATGCTATTCACATGATCTGACAAATGTAATCATTTTGTTTATCACAGGTCGATTTTTAATTTTATAACATGTCTCTGTGTAGTTTAGCAAGATGCAATTGTAATATGTAACATTATAAACATAATTTAATGATTTGCTCATACTGTCCAGCCCTTAATAGGACACAATCCACCTTGCCATTACTAAGATTTACTCTTAATTTTTTTCCCTTTATCAACAGTAACATGTAGCCTACTTCAAACGAGCAAATGAATCTTTTGTCTGGCCTGTATCTCTGATTTTCAGCCTGACCAAGACAATGGACTTTAAAGGTGATATTCATACAAATGGAGCTCCCAAGTCTGGCCAGGAAAATCTGTTAAAGAAAGATAATGTGGCTACCCCAGAGGCAAGGAGTTTTGAAATTAAAGTTGGTGACCCCATGGATAAAATTGATGGGAAAAAAGAGGGTAAGCAAAAACCACACAGCAAAAGTTTTTTTTATGTCATACTTAGAGAAATTTTGCTAAAGCCTTGCTACATGGCATTGTATTAGGAAAAATTTTAAAATGAGCGATTGTTTTATTGATCAAAGCCATTTATATTAAAGATAACAGTATCCATATTTAATAATATTCCAGTCTATTTGTACTATCGCTGACCATAAAATCCAAGCCTGTCAAATAATTTACTAATATGAAAGTATTTAATAGACCACTCACTTAGAGTAGCCAGTATTCATATTCTTCCTCTGTGATACACCTGACACAGACAGAGTGGAGCTGAGAGCTGAGACGGTCACAGCTGGTTGTGTAATAATAAAAATGGGCAAACATTCTCTTCCTGTCTCCTCATTTCAGAAACACCCATCTCTGAGTGCCTTTCTCATTATAACTGATCAGGAGTATGGATGGGCCCTGGACTATTTTAGGCATGTTTCTCCCTGCCATCATTGACTGGGCACATGTTAAATCATGCTGTCACACACAATTCATGAAGATAGCCATCTGATTAGGCCTAAAATATCAGTCTCATTTGGCCAAAGTGACAAATCTCTATGCCAAAGCAAATGTACAATGGTTATGTTTTCATTCTCTGTACTGTTTCAGAACCCAGCTTCATTTCTGGATTGTCTGTAGGGCAGATTGGGAGTCAGTGCCAGGGTTCTCTGGGAGAAAATGGCTTTGGTCAGATCTGTAACACTGACATGTTTGGTAAGGCCAGTTGCTGCATGCCTACAGAGTATTTCAGAAAATAAACAAAACCAGAATGTGATGCTAAAAAATTATTATTAATTACTGTAATTATAAATCTTTGGCTTCCATATAAAAACTATATTGATATTCTATTTATCTATGAAAATGTAGATCCTCACTCTTACTCCAGCTCTCTTTCATTAACTACTTTATCCTAGTCAAGATTGCAGTGTGTCGAGACCCTATCCTGGGAACACTGAGGCAGGAATGCACCCTGGGTGGGATGCCAGTTCATCACGGGGCACCATACACATATATTCACACAGTCATTCACGCTTAGGGGTAATTTATCTTAGCCAATCCACCTACCGGACCCTGGAACTGTGAGGTGGCAGTGCTGAACATAAAGACAGTTTGACATAATTATAAAATAAGTATTTTTATAATTTAGTCAATACTTTAGTGAATAATTTAGTCAATATAATAAATGTCAGTCAATAAATGTTTCAATACATTTATAAAAGGAACCTCAATATACTAATTTTTATATGTAAAATATATAATTATGGGAATGTCTTGTCAAAGGGCACACCATGATGAAGGACAATCACTTGCACTGTTATTCAAACTACTACTGTAAAAGTTTTGCAAAAGTACCAGATGTGACCATCTGGTACCAGTACCAGTCCTGACCAGCCTTTTTGACAACCGAAACAGTTTGTCCCCTAAAAATATACCCCTATAACTATACTATCTAGTTAGATAAACATTTATCAACACAATTTCCATTACATTTTGTAATAATTAATGATATTGAGGCAGCACCCCACCCCTTACACCGCCTTTGCTTGGTGTTTCTGGGATAGGCTTCAGATCCACTGTGACCCTGACCAGGATAAAGCAGTAACTGAAGATGAATGAATGAATAATGATACGTAAGAAATCATGAGATTTAGTATCTTTGTTAATATTGCTGAGTCATAGTTGACATGTCTGCCAATGGATAAGGGTACATTTTATCTACCATATTGTTGTTGTTCTTTCGGATGCTCCCATGAGCAGTCGCCACAGCGGATCACCTTCTATTGTCCACATATTGATTTGGCGCAGGTTTTTGTGCCGGATGCCCTTCCTGACACAACCATCCCCATTTATCCAGGCTTGAGACCAGTACTGAGTGTGCACTAGCCTGTGCACCCCAGAGGCTGGGGTTGGCACTCAGTGTGGGGCTCAAACCCACAATCCTGAGAAATCATGTAATCACAAATTAATTGTGATATGACAAATTTGTTGTCCATAGGGGAGTTGTGAATTCACATATGTGAATTCCTGTTTAAATATTAGATTTTTAGAAATGCGTTGCTTGAAAAAAGTCCATTGTCTCTCGAGAAGCAGAGTCGTGGCTGTATCCAGACAGTGAATATCTGGAATTCAAAACTACTGCTCATGTGGCATATTTCTTCTGTTGTGCGCTGCAGGTTTCACCCAGCAAGGAATGAATACAAGTGCTAATATGAATGTGGGACTGGCCCCCTTTCAGTCCACTGAACCTCCCACCATGGCTGAATCTCAGAAGACATCTATCCTACATGCTAATGAACCACCAAAACCTTTCCTGGCCCCCAGTAATCCATCTGACACTAGCACTCACATCTTGGACAAACCTGCAGGTAAATTTCAACTTTACTTAAAGTATGTACCACACTGCAGACCTGTGCAGGTAAGATAGACTTATTTTGGTTATTATTTCACTTTACAGTGGCCAGAAAAAAAATCTAGATTTACCCCTATTAAAGACAAAAGAGTCACATTGTTATATTACATTTAAACTGTATTTTCACCATTTTCATCCATCATCCTATTTACAAAAAAAAAATTATCGAAACTTTTATATGACTTCATAATTTTTCCTTTAAATTGCAAACATGTAATAAAATGAAGATTGCAGTCTTGATAAAACCCACAAAATAGGGTGTATGGAGAAAGGTGTCTTTTCATATAAGCAAAATAGCATGTCTTTTCTGATTTGCCATGACTAACACAGTTTGGGCCATTTCTACCAAAGGTGCAAGTAGATTCATTGTTATCTTTCCTTTGTCAGTTGTGGACATCAGGTGATCAAATAATCAGAAATGTTCTCCAAAAAAGATGACCTAATTTTGCCGCAGTAAAGCTTGTTTTGTATTGTATTCTGACCTCTGATGCCACAGATTTACACAGAGCCTTTGAAAAATTTTCCCTCACGTATATACCATATTAACAAACTGCACACACAAGTCTATAGTTTTTTTTGGAACATTTTCTGAAACGTCTCATCACCTTTATTCACCTTTAAATACTAACAGACAGCTTTGATACTGAAATCTAAATGTCTCTTTTGACTGTACATTTCTAGTCAGATGATCTGTACATTGCAAAACAGGTTTGACAGCTTTGACTTGTATATGTTATGATATAACTGAAAGTAGCTAACTTTTCTTCCATTTAGTTGCAAATGTTGGATGGAGATGTTATTTCATGTGTCTCTTTATGAGGTTAGGGGCCTGTGGTGAATAGACCACCAATACAATGTTTCTTTGGCCTTTATATTCTAGAGTATTGTTTTGGTGATACATTTTGATTCCAACTGTTCACAAATTATTTGCATGGTAAAAAAAATGACACTTCCTCTTCCTCTTTGTAAAATCAAGAAGTATGCTCCTGGACAGGTCAGGCCATGCTCACCCATTCCCCCAACAAGGCAGAGCAGAGTCCCTCAGAACTTTTGGGTTATCAAGGAGTTCCGCATAAAGATGCCACATCAGATGAAGGGTCAGATGAGGCTGTACAGCAAAAGAAGAAGAAATGTGAAACTAGTGAAGAGGCATATGGTCTCTTGGAAAGCCTCAGATCTCCTGAGAAAACCCTATCAAAAAGCTCTAACCAAGAAGACTGTTCACCCCCTGGTAATGGCGAGAGCTGGAAGAGCGAAATTCGAGAGTGGGGTGGTGGACGGATTCAGGCGAAGAAAAGTAAGAGCAGAAAGAAGCTCCCTGAAGAGTGGGCCAGTTTACCAAATACAGGTAGCCCCTCTCTTCCTCCTGACCCAAATACCGCAATGGACATAGATATGGATATGTTTATTCCTGACATGTATGAGGGCAAAGACCCTCCTACTACTTTTGGTCAACAAGAGCGTTCATTGCCTTCTTTCACAACTACACTTCAGTCAGCCATCCCAGCAACAATAAGTCAGGAGAATACCATCTTACTGTCTATCAACCCTGATCTATCCCAGAGCAATCAAGTTTTGACCTCGAATCTCACCTCTGGCCTTGAAACTACTGCACATGCCATCTCTAGCCCATATGCAGACACCAAAACCTTCCAGAACAATTCATCTTCCCCATCAGACCCTTCCAGCATTGTAGTAAGCCAAAATCCTGCAGATCCTGCTTCCCTCACTTCTCAAACAAATCATCAGGAACCACCACTGGCAAGGTCCCACCAAGGTTGGTGAAGAATATATGGAGATGATTTCCTTAGTGCATGGCTCAAAGAAGTGGGCCCTCTTCTGCTTAGCTGTGGCTGTATTGATAGGAATACCACAACCATTCAAGTAACTTATTGTAAAACATATCCATGAAAGTTGGATTAAAGTTGAATTGCAACAAAACCTCCAGTGTTGAATTAACCCTGTAAACTTCCAAGACCTGTCAGCTGGTCCAGATAGTTCTCATTCTTCTAACTGCATACATTTCTTTTTAGTTTCACTGTAGTTAATGAATAATCAGTAGTAGTTATGCAGAATGATATGTTTTAAAATAAATACCTGCATAATAACCCAAGAGTTTAATCTTAGAGTTGATTTTGATCCAGATAACACTATTGGGGTTAATTAAATACTGGGGATTTATCTATTTTTCTGGATATATCTTACTGCTGACATCAGGCAAAAATCTCTCCTAAAGCACAAAAGTCAGTTTTTGTTGCCAAGTATTATTGGGAGTTCAACCTCTTTTCCTCTGTAGTAGTTTTAACTATATGGACATTATTTAGACTGGAGTCAGTCTTATTAACTGTCCACTAATCACTTAAGTAATCAAATCTGTCTGCTTAAGTCAACAGTAATACAAATCTGATTCAAACAGTTGTCCTGATTTTTTTGCAAGTATATCTTATAAAGTATGTTTTACTGGACATATGCAGAAATGCAAAGTCTATACAATTCAATAGCCAACATAATGGACAAAACAGGTATATTACCTAATACATGCTAACTTCTTATTAGCTATATCATCTACTCTGTATTCACCTTATTCACCACTTTGTCCACTCAACAATGGTAGAGGGCAGTTAAAAACACATTTGGAACGTAGTATTGACTTCTAAATTCTGCATATCTGACCTAGACTAGCTAGCAACAACATTCTTTGGAGTCAGGTTCAAATGTAGTGCTCTGTTCTGACCTTATAAAAATGACTTACATGGTTGAGATAACCAAGAAGCAAGAACTGCTGAAATATGACTCATTCGTCATGGAAAGGATTAGAGGAGATGATACAATACAGTACAATATTTCAACCCAGCAAGAGGCTAACTCTGGAATATTCTAGCATTGCTATGTCCAGCCCATATTGTCTGCTGTTTCAGAAAACTAGATGGAAAATTAAAATCATTACAAAATAGAAAACCAAATGAATGTTCATGCGTGAATGGCATGACTTCCAGTGACTGTTTGGAGGACAGATGATTTTCACATCTGTGACCAATTAAGGAACAAAATAAATAAATATTACATATATTTGACGCCTAAGATGAATCACCCTTAAGATACAGAGTCTGCTGGAAGTCTTTCTCATGCAGACTCTGGAGCTTTGAACTTAATTAAGCATGAACTGAAAGGCTGAACTCCCTGTGATGCATCAGTGAATAAGACAGTGCTGCATGAGAGCTATTTGAGTCCCAGTGACCACAGTGTGAATGTTTTTGTTGCTGATTTATAGAGAAAACATTTCTTGGTAAATTTCTGACTGGTAATCCTCATTTGCTGATACTTACTGCATGTAATGAAATGCCAGTGCTGTCATAACACACAGACTGCTGTTCATTGCATCATATAAGCCTTTTCTCTGGATAACAGCAAACTCTCTTTTTCTTGCAGCTTTTCCTTTTTGTTTTATTTTGTGTGGCTCGCATGAGCTGTTTTTTTTTTATGTATATTTTATGAATTTGTAATTATGTATATTTTATTTAGCGCTACTCCTCCTGAGTATTATTGTTTACATAAGATAAATTATTCAAACTCTACTTTTTTGTCCTGTGACAACTTGCTTTATCAAAGACAAAATATTTACTACAGATCCATCTGTTAATAATGATACCTTTCTTCCTCTTTATGGATTGCATCATTTGATGAACGCTTCATGTAAAACAGGTAATCTTCTCACAGTGTAGATTTGTAATTATTATAACCTTCTTCCAGAATATAGTATCATATGTTTCCTGTAAATTATGAATATGAAATCAGTGGGAATGCAAGCTTCTTGAAATTGTTGCCACCAAGGTTCACTTGCTCTTGAAGATTTGGAGCGCATAAATTGCCCCATAATGTTGTTGCATTACGCATTGCATTGCAAGTTGGCATTATGCTGCTCAAAGAACACAACAGACCCAGGGTAAGAGCACATTTGCATGGGATTTGGCACAGTAGTCAGTAGAAAGAGAGATCACATGTATGTGGGACAACAGGGCTCAGGTGTGCCGCGTTAGTCATTACCCCTTTAGCTTGTCCGCAAACATCCAGCACAGACCCATGCTAAACCATGCTAAAACATCTGCTACACATGTTTTCATTTAGAAGTGGAATTATTACAATTATTACTTGGGATGATATTGATATTGCAGATTCATTTAATCTTCAAATTAATTAAGCTAAATGTTTGACTGTTCTTTCCCACATTTTGGCAGATAGACAAAATACTTTCTGTGGTCTGTTTTCACACTTCGTTTTATTATTGGAATGTGCACTGTAGAGATGACACATTCTTTTCTGAATAACAGTGTATTTCTGCTAGTAAATATATTCAGATCATATTTTATAAATAAGTTCTTTGTCTTTTTAAAGGGAAAGAAGACACTATTGCGAAAGAGAAGATAGAGAAAATTGACGCTTCACCTAAGACAGATATTTTGAACACACTTGTAAAAGCAGATAAGCCTGAAAACACAGAGAAGACTGACAACAAGAAAGTGGACAATATGGGCAAGATCCAGGAGGCGGAGAAACAGGACTCTAAAACTGAGAAGAATGGAAAACCTGAGAAAGTGAATAATGTTGAAGAGACAAAAAAGGAAGTGAAGGAGGAGAAGAAGAATGGTGGTGAAAAAGTGGATAAGACAGTCAAGAATGAGAAGAATGTGAAGGCTGCCAAAGAGACCAGCAAACCCACTGCAGCTAATGGAAATAAAGATTTGATCAGTCCTGATAAAGTTAAGGTATGTCTGGAGGAAGAAGGACATAAACCTAGGACATAAACTTAAACATATGTCCTTGTGTTCAAATGTTTGATGGCATGACAATTTTTGTAATGATTGTTATATAAGAAAGAAGTTAGAGGACTTCAAGGAAAATATTCCTTATCATTATTTATTATGCAGATAAGAGAGTGTTTGATACTAAGATACCCTTTTTATTCACTGTGTTTACATATGGATATAATGTGAAAACAAACACAGTCCAACAAACAAAATTCAGCAAAACCAAGCTCACATTCCACTGGAGAAAATTCTCGTACCCCCACCTCCAGTTCAGCAAATAAAACAGGCCCAGTGGCCAAGAAAACATCTCCTACTGGCACCAAGAAGCCACCTGGCATCACCTCTACCCATGAGGCAAAGGTGAGTAAACATTTTCTCTGAGTTTATATGGTTATTTGGGGTTGAAGGAGGTTCTCAACTAGAAATAATAATAGAAGTTAAATATTTTTATACAAGTTAAATTAAAGTTAAATATAAAGAACACAAGCTGGGTTTAGTTGTAAAAATATATAGTCTAAGTACATTGTCATTACATAGTTACTAATAGAAACATGCTCAGATGCCAAGGTATATTTTTTAAAATTTCAGACCTCAGAGAACAGTACTCCAGCCCAGCGGAAGCCTCCAGTTCCAAAGTTTAATGGGGCTTCAAAAGGCTCATCTGGCACCAAGACCAGTAGCTCCTCAGGTAGGATTTGGCAAAAAAAAAAAAAAAACCAAAAGACTTAATGAATGAATAATTTGCATAGCATAATTTAGGAATAATATCTAGTTTCTATACTACTTAAACTAGAATGTCTTATTCTATTATATATTAGAAATATTCTAATTACTATAATTGAAAAACCTGCTAGCCATGTTACTAGTTATACAACAAGAGCAATAATTGACTTGTGGTTTATGTATTTTCTGCTATGTTTTTAAATAATCTTTTTTTTCTCTCAATCATCTTGCTAAAGTTAAAAGCTCACTGAAGAAGACCCCTACAAACGCAGCCAGCACACCAGCCACACCAGCCACTGATGGCACTCCAGCCCCTCGGCCCTCCCGCATCACCAAACCTCCTGTGCCCAGGCAGGTGCCCCTGCCAAAGAAGCCCCCAGTGCCACGAGCACCACGCATTGCTCGAGTCCCTAACACACCCCTCCCTGATCTAAAGAATGTGTCCTCAAAGATTGGCTCCACAGACAACATGAAGTATCAGCCCCGTGGAGGCAAGGTACACTGGTCTAGGGGAAAGATACTGCACTGCACAGACTAAATATTTAGAATCATTTCAGTTATTTCATGCACAACATAAAGCAATTAATTTCAGCAACCTTCATATAAAAATTGACTCTAATCTTTATGAACTCCCAAGTGACTAAATAACTCTGTTTGTAAAGGTTCAGATAGTACACAAAAAACTGGACTTCAGCCACATCACTTCCCGCTGTGGCTCCAAGGACAACATTAAGCATGTCCCCGGAGGAGGAAACGTAAGTTGTAATATCCCATTAGCCATATTCTGTGAACTCACTTGCTAGCATTTCATGACCTTAGTATTGTAATTTTCTCTCATTCATTCTCAATCTAGATAGAACTGTATCATAATAAGGTCATGGTTTGTGTGTCTATATGTGTATGTGCCTTCAGAACGTAATAGTTTTCAACTATACTGAAAATAACAGGTAATATAGAACAAGTACCAGAAGGAACATTTCAAAATTTCACATTTAATGAATGTGAAGTTGGAAAGGAGTTCTTCACAAAGCCTCAGAGTCTCAGAGGAATAGCAATAAGATTTTTTTTTCAATATTTTCAATGTAAATATAGCAGGAATATTTTCCTGCTATATTTCAAGTCAATTTTGAAATATCTGTGAGCAACAATTTAGAGGTCAATATTGAGGAAAAGGGAACTGAACTCTTCCCTTTCATTTAGGATTTATCTGTATTATGACAGAGAACTTAATGCCCTCCTACTGTAATAATTTTCAGGTTCAGATTCCGAATAAGAAAGTTGATTTAAGCAAGGTGACCTCAAAGTGTGGCTCCAAGGACAACATTAACCACAAACCAGGTAAGAGACTGATTTTTATGATGACTATTACATATAGTGTGAATATATGTATATTTTGTTCCCCTAACCACTGGTCCATAAATAGGTGGTGGTAATATGAAGATTGAGTCTCAGAAGAGCAAGACCAAGTCCAAAACAGGATCAACAGACAGTGTGGGCCAAGAGCCAGGAGGTGACCATGCTGAGGTAGTGAAAGTCAGAACAGTCTATCACCTGCAATGTTTTTACTGAAATATATATATTTAATTTTAAAGGATATTAACTGTTTAAGGATTCTTTTAGTCAACTAACCAAAGCATGTGTAAGAATATGTAAAAATAACAATGATTAAAAAGTTACTAATAATTAATTTGTACAAAGGTTACTATAATAGTTACTATAATCAGCTCTCCAGCTAACAATTTCAGCTGCGTGGGACTGGATTACACCTGAAAGGCAAAAAAAATGTAGGCAGTTATTTATGTGTCAACAGAAATCTGAAGGAAGCCCACCTGCTCCTGCAAACCCAACCACTCAGACCAATGGAGGGATGAAGGAGAAGGGGCTAAAAGAGAACTCTCCTGTACCCCCACCTGCACCCTCTGAAGCACAGGGGCTCTGGAATTCTCAAAGTCAAGACAAACAGATCCCTGCCACAAGTAAGTACATAGCAGGTACTTCAGTTGTTCTATGACATGTCCAGTCCACTTCATCTCAAAACAGTTTTCATTAGTCCACATTTTTCAGTCAGGTCCATAAGTATTTGGACAGTGACACAATTTTCATAATTTTGCCTCTGTACACCACCACAATGGATTTGA
>CM075016.1:12870906-12896061 GCA_037576675.1 Pangasius sanitwongsei | reverse complement strand
ATATATATATATATATATATATATATATATATATATATATATATATATATATATATATATATATATAAATAAAATGACAAAAAATGCATTAGAAACAAAAAACCCACACCCTAAAAATTTGACAGAAGACGTTCAACTCATCTGAAAGCGTAAAAATCATTGCTCCACAATAATACTTCCTCCACCGAATGAGAACAAGACACAACTCACGAGTAAGCATCTACCAGCAGTTAGCATATTTATCTGATTTATAGGAGAAATTTATATTTCTAACAGTACGGTCATGCTATGACCCATCCCTTAAAATCTTCATTTCATATAAGGTTGTGTTTTGCCACATTAGAAATTGAAAGTTTCAAAATTGTAGTTTGAAAGCTTTAATAATCCTAGAACACTGATATTAACTGAGGCAAACAACTGAAGCTTTGTGACTGCACAGCCACAGTGGTAAGTACTTATTTTATACGTTGATGCCAACTCGCAATTTGCATCCTGTAGTGACAACCTGGTCATTAAAAGGTAACAGTGCAAAGAAAAGAAAAACAGACACATTCACACCAATTCAGTCCACTGGTCAGACAATCAAGCACCCATACATTCCATGAACCAATTATAGTCTACATTCCCAGCTAGCTCAATCAGCAGCTAAGCACAAGACAAGCTCATCTTGAGACAGCCTCTCTTGGCATATTAGCTATAGCTTCTTATGGCACAGATACCATCGGTCAATCCCTAAAAAATGGATACACCACATTGCCTCTATTCTCAAAAAAAGCAGTTCATGCTCCTGACCATGAACTTACAGCTTTTTTTCAGTAACACAGATCATCTGGAGTAATTTCCAATGAAGGAAGTGCAGATTGTGCTGATGTGTGACCATGAGGTGGCAATAAAGAGCGGTGTGCAGTGTTAATCAGTCATAAACACACAAACACAGGTGTAAGCATTGGCTGCCCAGGCAAAAGCAGAAGGCTACCCAGACAAAAAGAGATAGGAAGGCTGACGGTTAACACAGAGGTCAAAAAGGTCAGAGTTCAGGGATCAGGCGAGCCACTCACACTTACGCTGGAGCTGAGGGGCTGCAGGTGGCCGCTCAGGGAGTCCAGTGCTGGGCCGAGGGCTTTGGGGGCGGCCACTCCGGGCTCATACATCGAGAAGGCCTGCCTGTCCCTTCGCAGAGGAGCTGAGGAGGGTGGAACCAAGCTTGAGTCACCACTGCCCACTCCTCCTGCCCCTCCTCTTACCCCGGTGGGCCAAAGGGCCGGGTTGCCACCCCCCAGAGCCCCCGCAGGCCCAGCCTGAGCCCCCCTTAGAGCTACGTTCTCCGTCTGCATCCGCGAAATCTACAGGGACGAAGGGGTGGGGGGTCAGCCAGAATCGCGCACATACAAACATAAAACACATAAAAGACGAAGAGTCGTTCCAACACATGGGCTTGAGAGAGGTACAAGTAAGGGCTTCATCGTGCTGAGAAAACATCATCATAATGGGGGGTATGGAGGCATTAGAGTGTATGAGAGTGGACAGGAGTCATTCTCAGGGTAGGTTTAACACATACTGTAGTCACATATGGATGGGTGTGTGCACAGACTTGTTGGGCAGGTCTGCAATATCACATAACGTTTGTGTATGTGTGTGAGAGCGAGAGAAATACTGGCCATCTATGAATGGCTCAAAGAAGGAACTCAAAGAACAAACAGGCAATAGCAGACATCAAACAATAAATATCTGATTATTTTGTCTTCTATACCTGAATCGTTTCACATAAACTATCCAGTTCATCATTCTTACTTAGCTACACAGCCATTACAGCAAACAACCACATCAGACTAAACATAAATCTGATCAGATAAATAACAACAGGGCTAATTTGAGCATTACAGTCTGTAGTCTTCAAATCTGAACATCCACTTTGTTGGCAACTAAATTTAGCCTCAAATTAGACACTGAATTATGACCTTCATGAAGCAGCCCGGTCAGGATGGGCTGTAAGCGTTCAGTAATCTGTCCCTGATCGTATAGGTCTGTTTTTCACATGCTCATACCTCTTTCTGAAGTCTCCTCAGCTCCTCGCTCAAGTTGTTGTTGACCTTCATGAGCTGCTGGACTTTGGCCTCAGAAGAGGCCAGGGCTTTCTTCACCTCCAGGTATTCCTGCAGGGTGATGGGCCCATCCGACAGATCAGAAGAGTCCATGCTCTGAAACAAATATCTCCAATCAATCAGTGAGAAAGAAAACAAAAAGTGTTGGCCTTGGATAATATACCAACTTTTGGTTTGGTTCTCCCAAATATTACCCCAATTTCAGAAAATTCACAGGTTTCCTCAGATTTAGACCAGTATTAATCAATTGCAGTAGTAACAGAACGCTTGCATGCTACTTAAAAGCATCTAACATAGTAGCCAAGTGGTGGCGGTTTCCAAATATTTGCCACTTAAAATGATCCTGCCTATTAGTGGTCAGAGGTTTACGGGTTTAAATGTGACACTGGTGGAAATCTCTTAACCAGTAGATATTTACATATACAGTTTGTAATCAGGTTGAAGAATTAACTACTGATGGATTTGCCTTAAAATATTATTTGGTGCAATACTGCTGCACATAAACTGCACATGGGCATTCCCACTGCTTTACAACATTTTAAAAAGGACTTGGATGACATACTGCCCTTCCACATCACTTTTATGCACTTGAAAGCTACAATGCATAAGATTTTTTGTTACAAATAATAAAATAATTCATTAATGATTGAAGGATTAAAAATACTCTATAATTTGATGTTCCTGAGCAGCTGAAGATTTATTCTCTACACTGTATAAAACTGTGCTGTGAGATTATAGAGGAGCAACCAATAGGTTTTGCTCTTACACTTGCTAACCAGTAACTGAGCGTCACATTGACGTGCACAATGAAGTTTTTATCCTAATAATGCTTCTGTAATATTGAGGAAAATGCAACAGATATTTATATCCTGAGTCACGAATACTTGGGCCATGTCACAAACTGCACAAAATAGTTTCAATTACACCACTGGGTCATTACTATTTAGGTATACTTCTTGGTGCACATTGTGTGGTTTGGGATGCAGCCCTGAATTGTCTCTGAAGATGTATTAACTTATTATGTTCTGACTTGGCACTCGCAGCCGATTACTCAGCACGTTATGAATGTTCTTCCCAAGTAGTAGTTTGCAACAGCATTTTCTACCAGAGAGTACAAAATTCCAAAAACCTAAATGTAGCATCTTTTAATAAGTGTCCATAATTAATCAACATGTGCCTTCACACCAGCCACACAGTGGTTCAGCAGGTGAAGATATTCTCTCACCATGGGTCTTTTTTTCCTCGAAGAAACTGTACAGCACATACCCCCAAAAAAAAAAAAAAAATTCAAAATCAAAACTGTGCTAGCAAATCCCCAGGACTAAGCTGGATAAGAAGCATTCTCTCAGTCTCAGCCAGGCCACTTCCTGTGTGGGGAGGGAGCGTGTCCAGACACAGCTTCCTCTTTCCAGCTGCAGAACAATAGCTCACTGTCATCATTACTTATTCGGCCTTTTCATCATTCTAGAAGTATGAGGCAGGGCTGCAGATTCTCCTGCAATGCATGCTGGGACAGGCTGCAAGCTGCGACTCAACTTGCTGCTGCTCTGTAGACCACAGTAGCTAAATCTAATATTAGGGCTAAGCAATTTGACATTATGATATCATGGCACAATAAAATGATTCAATTTTTTAAGTATTATCATTAGGATTCCTTTGTTCCTTGCTGTAAAATATAACTGACTCGACATTAAAAACTACTAATTGTTTCACTCACGGCCAGACTTATGCACAGGTCAACATTAGTTGTAGGCTGGGGCCCCAGGAGACATTCAAATTGATCAAAAGTTATGAATAAATATTTAGGTTTTCAGTCTAGCGATTGAAATATTTTCAGAGAAATATTGCTGCTGACTTGTCCAATTTCAATACTTTGTTGAAATCAGTGCTTAGACTTGCTTAGTTGTCTTAATAGGTCATATTTGGCTTGTTTTCTAGTTAATCCTGATGACACAACTTCTAAAATGTAAGGGCCTAAAATGTAATGTGTTTGGCTACATAGAGGTTTAGTTAAGGTGGTGTCATGGCATGCGTCTCTTCTACTGCGGTAAAGTTAGATGCATATTCAGACGCCCAGCTATTTCTGGTCAATAGTGTACAAACAGCACTATTCTAAGACTACATGTTTTGAATGTGACATCAAAAGAAGAACCAAATGATTCAGAGTTAGCAGAACCTTTTCTCAGAATATACTCAGTATCTGTATTGCTGAAACACCATCACTAAAGTGGAGCAACTGCCTGCTCCACGAGACCTAAGAAACGCAAGCCACACCAACCAACTACTGCCCACACAAATAAACTGATTAGCTGAATTTTTAAGTAGGAAAGAACAAATCCAAACATTTTTATTAATGCTGGACAAAAAAAAAATCTCTATACCTTTAGTAACCCTTGTTGGAGCTTTGATAGCAAAACCTCAGCAAAATATTTACTACGGTGATGTCTTTAAGTGTTGTGAAATGATATTTTCGCTACATCACCCACTGCTAGATATAAAGCTCAAAAGCCCAAACAAAAAAAGACGACCTTTTCTTATTCATCCTTTTCTGATTAGCTTCAGACCGAACCATTTTTATTCCAGCAGATTTATGTGCATGCTGAAGAGCTGACCTTAGCACGGTTGTTGCGCTGAGCGTTGGTGTTGTTCTGTGCAGTTATTTCACTGTCTGTGTCCTCATCCGAAGCTACGCTATCATAGTCGTGCTGGTCATCGTCTGCCTGGCTCACGTCTAGAGGCTCTGAAACACTCACTGGTGTTAAAACACAAAGATACACACAAGTACACAGAGACAGAGCTGGCAAGATTATTTCAGCCTCAAGCTGCCAGCTCTACTTTATTATTTTAAGCTAGTATGTACAGGAAATAGAATACCCCATTATCTTCTGCATCTGTAGCATGTGTTATTACCACTGACAATTATTTCAACACATTTCCCTATACTGAGAAAAGAACAGAAAACCTATTTACTCAAACTTTAGTTACAATGTAAGTCTCAGAACGCCAGGCCAGAACACTGCGGCCTGGTGTCAGTAAATGCCACCCATGGCACTTGAAGAATCTGATTTCCTTTGTGCACTTTTCTGCCCATAAATGTTTGAATCCTGGAGGTTGGAATTATGATTAAACTCTCATTTTTGTGCATATGCAATTCTTCATACATACATACACACACACACACACACGCTGGTATATCGCATCTTTAAAACTTCTTAACGAGTTTAGTTTGAGGCAGTCAGTGGTGAGCAAATGAGATCATCTCACATGATTCCTATGGCAACATGAAAAGGTCTGTTGTTGGTCATCTGCCAAGTCTGTCAGTCAAGTGAAGTGGCTCTTTCTATTAAAGTAGGTGGTACTTGACAGTGTTTACTAAAAAGCATAACTGACTCTCTAGCTTATGCATGACTAGCAGCAAACGTTAAAAATGTGTCTTTATAAAGCAAATCTATAACCTTTAATACAGCTTTAGATATAGATCTTTGAGACAGATATGAAAGAATATCTTATCAAAGCTGTTCTTATGGAGTCTTCCCCAACACTAAAGCAATACAGTGGAAACTAATTATGGCTATTTACATTTTCCTAAAGATTGTGTGTTGCCCACGCACGAGCAGGTGAAAAGAGAGGCACTTCCATGTTTACAGATCCACTCATAATGCACAACCTTCTGAAAATGTAGTTCCCTCTCTTATAGAATAAATTGTACAGATGCAGAGGTTCATTTACAAATACCTTTTGAAGAATTTATTTTAAAAAATTATCAATTTTTACAAAAATATGTTTTGCATAAATATATATTGACTGTTTTAATCTATTATAAGAAGAAAACAGGTTCTATGTTCTGTTCTCAGGACAGGGAAACGTGTTTAGTCTGTGATAATCACACACGTTACAGATAGAGATTAGGTCAGTAAAAATCTTTAGGGGTGTTTCTTTAAGCTATGAGAGAGGAATGAAGGATCTCTCACCAGCGGGACTTGTCAAGCCTTTGCCTTGTTGCCGCCGCTTGGCGTCGCTGAGAATGTCGATGATTAGTGTAGCAAACTCCCGTGCATTAAAGCGTGCCAACTTCTGTCGGCCCTGTGGAGAAAAAACTGACTTGTCGAGACTGCTGCGTTCAAAATGTAAAACCTACAGTAAATGTGGCAATGCTTAACCTCCTTTACAGAACACCTCCTTTACAGAATTTAGTCTTAGTCTTAATTGAAATTTTTTTTTTTTTTTTTAAAAACAGGCTAAAAATGCTGTTAATATCATTGACTTGGTAGTGTGTACAATGTTTGATCAACTGCATGTGTTTGAGAAAATCATCCCACAGGATTTATAAACACAGAACAGAGCAAACAGGAAGTGCTCTGATTGGCTAATCACCGAATGGAAAACATGCTGCATGCAGATCCAAAGTAGTTTATTATAGTCGAGGCAGTGGTATAACGAGCAAGAAAAAGTACACGAGAAAGTGAAAGAGTTAAAGAGTGGAAATGTTGAGTAAAGGAGGCTACCAGTCATACTGCCCTCTTTCCCTCTCCTTCTTTCCTTCTGTGCGGTGGCTAGCACAGGCCCTATGTCATTGTAAAACCACAAACTATTTTTAGACCTGGGCTTTTATATACCGCACTAGTCCTCTCTCCATACAGCACAAATATCAAGGCAGCTCTGCCTTTCTCTTTTTCCTGCTGGATTCCTCCTCAAAGTCTACCTGATCCAGGCTTGTTCACCCACATGTGGGCCTCTCTCTCATTGGCTCTTCACAGCAGGCTGGCTGATAGCAACCTTGTGTGTGCGTGTAGTACCTGGTTGCGTGTGGCCGAATATTCAGGGTTGACGGGCAAAAAGGGAACAGCACTCCTTTCGGTAACCAGCGTACTATGGTTCTGAGTCGTTAGCCACACTGCGAGGAGGACAGAAAAACAGAGCATTAGCAGAAAGAAAGATGTGGAACAGTATTAAAAGCAAGGTCATTTTATCGCCCACTCTCACGCCCACATACAGAGTCCTACACAGATGCGGCATGTTTAAAAGAAACCTCAAGTAAATAAATAAATAAATAAATAAAACAGGCTGCCTGCTTGTGTATGTGTGTGGCCCCTTGCCTTCTACCTAGTGCTGCTTACCTGCAGAGACTCAGCCTGCAACCCCAGCTGCCACGACTCCTGCCTCACAGAGGAGGAAGGAGGGAGCGAGAGACAGAAAGAAAGAGAGGAGGAGGAGGAGAGTAGTCCTGAGGCGCTCTTTCACTGACTCACTTGTTCTTGCTTTCTCTCTCTCTCTCTCTCTCTCTCTCCTCCCTTCCTCCCTCTCTTCCTCCTCCAGCCTCCCTCCCTTCCCTGCAGCTGGACTGCTTGGCTAGCGCCTTCTATAGTCAATGTTTATACAACATCAAGTGATGAGAGAGGGAAAAAAAAAAAATAGTGGAGAAACGGAAGAAAAAAAAGAGGAGTGTCATACCCGCATCGTTCTCCCTACGGTCCACCTCATCATACACATCCATGGCCAGCTCCTCAAACAAGCGGTTATTTAGCTGTGTGTGACACAAACAAAATATCAATACAGGGCATTAAATTTCAGAGGACACCAGAGTGAAGTGCTGAGGCTCCCAGAAGCTCAGATGTAAGCAGAAACAGGAGAGAGGTGTGCACGGACAACGGGAGCACACACAGGAAGCATTTGGGAGAAACACCGCAAACCAACAAATCATTTAAAGACTAAAGAACTGACTAAATATGTATTTACCAATCTACCACTAGGTCACACCAATGCCTTGAACAGACATCTACCACTTTTTGCTAAATGGTCAACATGGGCTCATGCCATGACAAATACCCCTTTTCCACTGACACAGTGCCGATGCTGGAGCCAAGCTTTTGTGTAACCACATGTGAGTTTAATAATTCATGGCGTAATAATAACAACAATCATAGAGTAGTTTACGAAGTTATAAATCTAACTCAGAACATATTCTCTTGTCCAAAGTCAAATGCTTTGAACAATGTATTTTTAAGTGTGGAGCTGCTCGAAAGGAAGTTTTGCTGGCACTAGCACATTCAGTTTGTTGCCAGAAAATCGTTTGTTACATAATAACCTTCAAATCCCTTGCACTGTTCAGGTCTTACTTTGAGTTACTCAAGTTGTGTTCATGGCAACTAAATTATGCTGGCAAAACACCCTGGTATCCCGAGTTCACAGTTCCAGACATTAACCATGGTCAATTTTGCCAGCTGAAAACTGATTTATGTGGTGGAGAAGTGCAAAGTGGTTCTAGATCAGGCACCGGCTCCAGAACCAGTACCAGCAGCCTGTCGGGTGGAAAAAGGGCTAAGAGAGGCCAGCTCTCTCACCTGCATCATGAATACTCACCGCTTGAAGCTTCTTCTTGGCAGCTTTGGCCAGTTCAGACAGGTCCAGGCTACACAGAGACAAAGACACAGGAGTAAAAGGACACCAGAAACATACAGACAGAGAAAGATGAGGAGAGAGAGGGGGAGAGAAAAAAGGTGAGGGTGGATGGATGGAGCATGACATTGGGGTAGGAGAGGTGTCAGGGTCAGAAAGAAAACAAAACAGGCAGAACAGGAGCTCAGGTTTGATGAAGTTCCCTCAAACATCGCACTCCATGTCTATTAAGTGAATTGGCTGTTGAGGTGCCAACAGATACAAGATCACAAGCCGTGGAAAAGCAGAAAAACAGGCTTTAATTGATTAGAAATGTCACAGATATTTAAGTTTAAATTCCCATCTGAAGACAGATCGGTGCTCTATTCGCCTGCTTCATCTCTCCAGACACTGGCATCCAAATAAATGACATATGAAGAGGAAAGGGAAAAAGAGAGAGGTTATGGAGAGGGGAATAAGAAGAAGGGGAGATACCTCTGTGTTGGGCACTTAGGGCGCGCTCTGCCTCCGCAAAGAGCAGCAAGATGGAGAAAACAGAGAATGTGTGAGAAAGACAGCCAAAGAAAGACCAGGATATACACACATACACAGACACAGACACAGGGACAGAGAGAGAGAGCATGAGAGAGAGAGACAGAAAGACAGAGAGAGAAGAAGTGAGACAGAGAGATGGATTGACCCCATATAAACACTCTTGCACTACAGGTCAGTTAAGTGCGACTGTCAAACATCTCGCTGTGAGCAGCGGAAACGATAAAACATCAGACAGCAGTCAGCTTTAAAGCAGGAGTGTGCACTGATGTAAACTGACCGACAGCATGGCGCAACCTGCTGGCCACCACACTCAAAAACAAGCGCTGGCACAGCAGCTCGGTGCCGTGTGTCTAATGTGAGGCAGCAGTACAGTGAAGAAGGCACACGTACAATACATCATGCAATGGCATTCAAAGCATTACCATCATAAGCGCAATCAATCCTACTCGTACAGATACATAAGTCAGAATTCTATTCGAGTAAAATCCAGTCGCAAACACACAGTTATCCTCACCTGTCTGCCATCTGAGGGATGATATAATGTCCATTCTTGTGATCTGAAAAATAAAGCAGATAAAATGTTACAGCTCATCATCAAATCTCTGATTGCTGTTTGTCATACAGGGTTCTAGCCCCTTTCTCACGACAAAAATTCAAACCTTTGCCAGATTTCTTTTCAGTCTGATTCCAAAACTTTGCAGACTTTCTAAGCTCAGTGTTCTTGCTAAGATTAAAGACCATTTACTGTTTCATGAAAAGGGAAACCATGAAACAAGATGTGCTACACTGGTGCAGAAAATAAGGCTATGTCTGACAAGAAATTCAGAATTTTTGATACTTTGGGTTTTGGTATCTTGGGTCTTCCAAACTGTTTCCATACTTTCTTAGGTCTGGAAATGCCATAAATTCTGTCCTTTTCGAGACCTGGGCAAGAACCCTGAAGTAATAATTAGTCCAGAATGAGGCCATCCTCCACTCTTAAGAGAACAGCTGAGAGTTTACCCGGACGGCGGCCACACAGATAGAAAGCCAGCCTGTCTGTGAGCTCGTACTGACATTCCACCAAGCGCTCGGCTAACTCCACCTGGCCCGCTTGCCTGTGCACCAAACACACACAATAAGGGTCGAGAAGTAAGTGTGAGACATGAGCCAGTGAATATGCATGATTTACTAGCAAGAACAATAAAAATCAGCCAAGAAGAGGAGAAACTGGGTTAAAGTGTCTCTGTCCACTGGATTCTAATCAAATGCATGTGTACCTGGCATAATCCATGGGTGTGCGTCCGTTGATGTCCGGTGCTCCGGGGTCAGCTCCGTACACCACAAGCAGCTCAGCCTGCAGGACCTGGCCCGCTTTAGCAGCCACATGCAGAGGAGTGGTGCCTTTCTCCTGCAGTCAGCATGAGGAAGGGAGAGAGAACATGAGCTTACAGCTACAGCACCCCAGGCTACTGAGCTGATATGAGTGTACTACTATACTAGTGATACTGAGCTCAAGTGTAGCAGGATTTCCATACACCTGTTTCCTCTAATGTGTCCATGACTGTGTGGGTTAGGGGCTCACATTCTATAATCTCGAGTACTTTCAGAAATTTGTTTACATTTTGATGGAAACATGCCTTATCAGCAGGGAAGGAAGAACAATGCACAGTGGAAAGAACAATAAGCACTTTCACAGTGCAGCAACTAAATACCTAAAATACCACTGGGGCATCCTATATTTATCCTAGTGTCTAAAAAAATGAAAAGTGTTCAATATTCCATTATAACTATTAACCATAGTGACTCTTTAGTGCAAAAGAACCTTGTTTCTAACTCTGCTTTTCTAAATAGCGAACATGTACAGAGTTGCAGCAGTGCAAAATATATTGAAGAACATTACAAGATCCACCAGCATCAACTATCTAAAAATAGTAATTGCCAAAATGTAATAATTTAAAGTAACCTATGTTTTATAGAAAAAAAAAACGTTACTTCCTTCACATTATCGCCTAAGTTTACACTACAAGCCTTATTGCTTATTTTTGCTATTTTGCTCATATACAATGTTTCTTCTTTGACAGGTCACATTTGTGAGTCTGTGTGTCTCATATCCATTATTACTGAAGATTAATGATATATATATATATAATAATGCAATAATGCTGGCTGGATGCCACTACCTGCTGTTGGTAAATATTTTAAATATAAAGTGATGACCAGCTTGTTTGGGTTAAGAAACCTGTTGTTTCACCATGTTCAGTCACGCTCATTCGTTCACTGAGTACACAAGGTTAAAGGTTAGAGGTTAAAGCCCTCCAAATGAGCAAAAGTCTTTCAGCTTATATGCCTTTTTCTAACACCATCTCCACCCACAAAAAAATCTATCACAACTCAGATGCAAAAGATTCCAAAGCACAAAAGAGGGTATGTGCAAAACTCTCATAAGAAAAAAATAATAAAACTGCTAAAAAATATATAACTGAATTTGTTGTTGCAACATATATTCTTCAAGTTTGATATACAATATTGAGCTTGTGGCTCTTCAGAAGCAAGTGTGACAGATTTCAGTGTTTACAGTGTTTTCCTTGCATGCAATACAGCCATGTTTAACCAAGCCAACTGTAAGCCATGTGGAGAATTCGGCTTGTGATCTCATTTAAATGCCCATCTTCTGTTTTAGATCATCATTAAGATCTCATTAGCCCTCATGCTACAATTATTAACACTTACAGGATGAAAGAAGTTGGCCTGAGCTCCAAGAGACAGCAGCCGCAGACATGTCTCCAGACTTCCTGTCCGCACACTCGAATGTAGTTGCTATAAGAAAGAGACAGAGAGAGACAGTGATCCTGTGAAACTTCTCATCATAGCAACTCGACAGAAGCAGCTTGCATTACTTTCAAGCAGGACCTCATTAAGAGCATTAAGAGGCCTCCTATAGCGACTGTCTGTTAATTCCTCATTTGGGAGTAGGGAGCAGAAGGGAGATAGGCTTTGCCTCTCATCAAGCTATGTTGACCTTTCAGCATTTCCTCACCTTGCTGAGATCCTTGCTGGTGACCCCATCATCATCACGGCATGGCAGTTTGTGGACAAAAGCTAGCATCTGATACTTGGCGCGAATGAACTCTGACTTGGTGGGGCTATAGGAAGAAGCCGATAATATGACTGACACATCATCTACATACAATACATCAATAATGCAGGTAATGTCTGGTTAATAAATACAAAAAAAAAAACAGAAAAATAATAAGTTTCCATTTACCTTTGGCAATCAGTAAAGTATTTCTCTCTTTCTATCTAACATCTATTAGACTGGAGCTATTATTTCACTATGTACTTCTAAGAAAATGAATAGAAGACCCCATCCCTACCACTGTCCATTCTATCATCCATCTAAACCATTATTCATTATAATCCTTCATTTATTATGCCTGCACTTAAACAGGTAACATTATCTTGACCGACTGATGGAAGCATAAGGAGGATGACATATTTCTGTTTCTCTTGCCAGTGAGTTTTCATTTTTAAACAATATCTGCTAAAATTAGGGACGCATTGCTATCAGTCTGATCCTGTGCTCATTTACTCATACCCGTAAAAAAAAATTCTCCAAGACCATCATCCAATATCTGGTGGTACTATGTGACCTAAGCCTGGTGTATGCAGTTGCACTAAAGAACACATGACACAAAATGACAGCCATTTGAACTAATTTCACAATTAATGATGGCAATCAAAGAAGAGCAGACTGCAAACTGTGCTCTGTAAAAAGGTCAAGGTCACTGCAGGGTCACTGCAACCCTACTCCATACAAGGTAACTCATGTAGCTAGCCAACCTATTTTAGTTAACCCTAGCTAAAATACAAACAAGTATACAGATCAAGTGTTATTCTACTTATTAAATCAAGCCTACGTATCAAATTATTTCAGCCTGAGTAACTGAGCTTGTATGAGATTTAACTTACAAGATGACATTCGATGTAAGGTTTTTCTGATCAGTGTAGTACTGTCAGCCTGAAAAGACATTATCTTGCCTACGGAAATGACAAACTGTGTAAGATCTAATAATGACCCCATACTATAAGTCACAAAAAGGGCTATCCTATAACCATTAGACTGAAACCTTCTGAAACATGTGCCGCTTTTTAATCTCAGTATACAAAGCATGTTAGGGATGTGAACATCTGCTGGTCTTGACTTACTGGACTTTATCTTGTGGGTTAGGTTTCCTGCGACCACTTTGAACTTGCGCAGGGTCCAGTAGTGAATGCTCCCAAATGGAGTTAGCACCATTACTGGCCAGCGTCTGCACCATCTGAAATACACACACGGAAACGATATATCCTGACTGCATAAACAGCTCCTTGCTCCGAGTGCTGCAGGTGGGTCGGTGTCTGTGCATACCTGGAGTAAGGAAGGTGGCCAGCCGCTGTGGCGCAAATGCTTGACGATGGAGATGTGGCGTCCGAGGCTCCGGTGCACAGAGCAGCACTCATCACAGATCAGCACCCCTCTGTTTATACTGCTCCAACCCGGATCTAACAAGGAGGACGAACGCAACGAGAAAGCACATTCCATCACTCAATTTCAGCTGCAGTGGTTTTAATGGGCAAAGAAAAGGCACCAAAAGAATTAAAGATACTACTAGTTAAGCATCTGTGGTTAGTTTTAAACTAACTACTCACGCGTAGTTTAAGATAAACATTACACCCTGACTCTCAACCAAACGTAGGTTCATTAGGTGCGGCAATGAGGGGTGGGGTTACACTCCAGTAAGCAGTAAAATGCACAGTAACAAACGCTGCTACAGGTCTTTGTGAAATAGCACTAAAAATAATTTAGAGCAATCCTTTACTCATAGAAAGTGCTCTCATGGAGTATGACCGTATTCTGAGAGGAATTACAACGGTTAAACATCATATCCACCTGGTTTCCAGCGCAAATGTTCAGTAACGCAATAGTGGGAAGAAGTTTAGATAGATAGATAGATAGATAGATAGATAGATAGATAGAAAGTTGGCTACATAGAATTAAATTCATTCCTCCCAAAAGGACTGGAGAGAAATGTTCATTCATATTTTAATATCTGTAATTCTAAAATACAAGGTTAATGTTAGAAATGTACAGTACTAAAATAACAGGCAACTACAGCAACAGTAAAAAAAAAAAAACTGGATTGTTTTTGAAGCTGAAGCTCTGTGAGAGTGTAATTGATTAAATCACACAAGGCTTCGGACTCATACAGGGAAATGTTAAATCTGTTCTGAGATGCTTTCAGAACAATACTGTTGTGCGCAGCAGCTTCACTTCATTTACTACACAATATAAAATCGAACAGGTCACTAAATGTTAATTTGCACTAAGGGGCGTGGGACTGTCCATTTTAATAAATGATTTAGTTTTGCCGCAGAAGAGGTGGCTAATCTTTAGCCGTGGTTGATCGATCGCTATATCAGTCCGCTATCAGGATTCAAAGGTCACACTCTGCACTGATTCCCATGCCGTCAGTGTATTACCTATGCTCAGGGCTAAAAACGCACCAACCGTTTGCACTCTGATGTGGCAGGCTTTAAATTTTAAAATGTGAACTTTAACACCAATGTGAAGCAAAAACATAATGCAGACCTCATGCTCCTTCCATAATACAAGGCGTCTCCAGGATGAAACATTTTCATTTGACAATAGCTGATAGAATATAGTGATATTCTATATTATTGGTTAATATTATTTTTGTCGCACCCATCTGTGCATGGTGACGTAGCCATTAAAAAAAAAAAAAACAGCAGACACTAAGAGGCACACACAAGTCAATGATGGAAGATTACAGAAAAACAAGAATTTCTCTTCCAATATATTGATTCAGAAGATGTATGTTAAGTGCAAATAACTTTTAGCTTAATGAGCTTTACAACCCACTGGTGTACAAAACAGAAATGTGGTGTGGAACACAAAGTTCCAGAAATACAGAATGGTCTAATACACTTTGCATTTGTTTTACATAGTGAGAAATGCCAGATAAAGGCAATTTTAATTTTGTTTCATTTTTTCTTCCATAGTATGGTTTTGGTGTCGGGTATTGCAATATCTCATTCAGCATCAGTATCGCAACAATGGGGGCCAATCAGCAGCGTTCCTCAGACAATACTGCAAACCATAACGTCCTCGTCTACAATCTTCCTACTGTCCTAAAAAAACATGGTAGTTCAAGGCTTTCAGAAGCGTGTATTTAGCCGTTTACAGAAACATCTGTTAACTGAGCTGAAAATTATACATTAAGACATTAAAAAAACACATAAAAGAATTTAAGGCAAGAAGATGTGAACAAATGTCATGTAAGTAATATAAACAGAAGCAATTAAATATTCGGGACAGGCGTTTTTTTCTTCATTACAGCCGACACAATGTTTCAGGAAGGTTCTGAAGAAAGCATTAGTCTGGAGCCTTGTCACAGTATGCAACACTGTGTCTCTCACTCACACTCACACACACACACTCTACTGTTCTCCTCCATCATAACCACACTTTAGCTGCAGTTTCACGCAAATAGTTATACTCACCCACACACTACTGTAAGCAAGCCTTTCATGGACATGCGCCTGCAATTATTCCTCTCTGATTATTCTCATAAAACAAAGTGACAGGACGCTCCACAGCCATCCGTCCATATCAGCACCACAGCACAACATCCATCCACTCCAGCTGATGCACCCAACCCCACTTCTCAACACACTATTATCTACATTCCTCCTGCATGTCAGACGTGACAATTACACCCTGCTCAGCTGCACCAAGAAGAGCTGCAGCATTGCAGGCAGTAACAGAGTCGATCAAGAGCCTATTCACCACCATCACGCTTCCAACCGACGGAGGTGTAGCACGACAATGCATACAGTGCTGACAACTGAAGGCAGGTAAGTGCACCACGCTGCCAGGGGACTGCAGGTAGTAACACAAAGGCTATAAATCAGCAGACGTTGTAGTGCAGGGGAGAGCTGAGAGCAGAGATGGAAGGAGTGAAAGACACACAGAAACACAAACATTCATGAAAAGAGAGCAGCTGTGTGTAGAGCAGCTGCCAAAGTGGCCCCCCTTCCCCATGGGGCAGATGGAAGACACAGAAGCACAGCCAATGCCGCAAGACCCCTATTTATGATTATAACTTGGACAAACTAACAGCAAATAAGTAAGGAATAAAACATGACAGGGCATGGTGTTATATGAAATTAATCCACAATGGTGTGGCATGATGCATTACTACTCTGAGGCTGATTATGTTCCGAAAACAGCACACTTTTATTCCTCTAATACCACAATTATCCTCTTATACGATTTTTAATTTATTAATAAACAACATGCTGTGAGTTTTAACCATTTGTAATTACAACTAATGTTGAGGAACCTCCAAGAGACAAGTTAATTCCTGTTATCACTTATGTTATAGCAGCTACCAACCTTCGTTCCCTCACCAGCCACTATTTTTTCTGTTTCTTGAAGCTAATAAGACAAAAAAGAAAATCACAGCTTGGCATGTTAAACAAAAAACAGAAAGCTAAAAGTCCTCTGTCCTCAAGACTCCCCCTTGGCAGAAAACGTACATAACGCTGACACCAAGACTTCCCTAAAGGTTATAGGTCTCCTTACAGGAAGCTTTACCATATCAACAGTTAGACGTTTTTCTTTGTCAAATAGCAACACTGCTTTTCATCTGTTTATTAGCCCAAGATTATGTAGCACGTCCACTGTGAATTCTCTGTTACTACAGATACGATAACGTATTAGAACAGCGTGTTAGTATACACCCGTGACTTGTCTTACTGTCTGAACTTCTGTCAGAGCCATGCTGATATAGAAAATTTTATAAAACATGTTCTGACCAATCAGATTCAAGAGTTCTGTGGTATAAGATGTTACATCAGACACACTGTAATGAAAGATTCATGGAAGCCAATCATGGCAAGCAACTTCAATATTTCTGATATTTCTAGCAATTATGTACTGTATGGATGGGAAATGTGGCAAAAATATTATATCACATTGCACGAATCCACAATATATATCAATATTTAGGTTTGCTAACGGAGTGCCAGCAAAAGAGTAGTGCTCCATGTTTTTTTGTTTTTTAAAAACTATTTAATGTCTACATAAGTAGAAAATGTAACACAGAACAGATGGGGAAGGTATAATATCGTCGGTGTGATGTAGTAATGGAGGTGATGTAGGATGATGAATACTGTAGGTGATGTTTTGGATACTTCGGGAAAGTCTGTTGCATACTTTATACTATATGATATTGTTATTACTCAATATGATCAATTCATGCAGCCCTGAGTAATAACCGAGTAATATTAATCAAGCTGAAATAACCTGAAGGGAATATGACACCAAATAACTTGTATTAGATTTTATTTCTTTACTCCATCTTGTTGTATTTAATCAGTGCTTGTGGATCAGTACTTGTGCGTTGTGGTGTTGTGACAACACAAATATCTCTCTCACTGGACCAATAAAGTCTCTAAAGAATAAAATTTACTTAATTTTGAAGTTCACAACTTAACTGTGAACTTGGAGAGTACAGGTTTAAGCCATGACAAGTTGTTGCCTTTTTGTTGTGTTAAAAATCTTTAGGTATGAAATAAAAGGATGAGTGCTGTTTGGAAGTGCTAAGCAAAGAAGGCCACAGTAACCACAGGCTTCGTTATAAATTACAGTCACAATTATTCAAAATAATAATCATTCACTTAACCAGCTACAAGTTACTCTCACACACAGCTTGTGTTCAGGGTGGCTAGGCAAGTTACAGTAACAGCAGAGTCAGACAGCTAACTCTAGGACAGGAAAAGCTTCGCACTACGGGACGCCTTCTGTAACAAATAATATAAATAATAAATATAAAAACCTGAGAGGCTGAGCAAATATCAAATCAGAGCTAGCTAGCTAGCTAGCTAGCTAACGAGTTTGACAGCTAAGCGTTAGCTAGTTATCTAGCTAGCTAGCTTTAGTTAAGGTTAGCTAACTGACTATCTACACAACACAGTGTATTATTAACTAACAGTGACACTCCTGAATCCTACAGTAACAACCCACAATTTGTGAAAAAGCCTTTTAGGAAATGTTAACGAACTAAACGAATTCGGTAGAAAGATAAAGATACGCAACAGCGCCTTGCTAGCTAACGTTAGCAACCTAATTGGGTTATAACTTGGTATTCAGATTACAAGTCTTAAGAAAATCTCGTATGAAAACCAAAACTCAGTTTCTGTAAGGTCAAATCTACTCAGAGAGGGAGTTCAAACCTATTTATGTGAATTCACTGACAGGGACACCACTAAACCACTGGATAGCTAGCTAATGTTCCGTGGCTAGCTTCACTGCTAACAACAAGCACTAGCTACATAAAATCTCGACATACACTGGCCAAATCAGAGCCTGTAGGTTCATAGCGTGTTAGCTAGTCTAGCTAACAAACCGGGGTTTAAAAAAAAAAACAAGAACGCTTGATTTTAACAACAAAAAAGCCGTATGGTCTGTGACTCCAGGCTATTTTAGTTGTTTTTTCTCCGGTTTGCAGTAAGAGGGGCCGCGGGCCTGCTGTCCTCCTCCTGCTGCCAGCTAGTGTCAGCTACACCGCGTTCAATCTCAACCAAGCGCCATTTGAACCGTAAATTAACGTACCTGGCGCACTGCAGTCTGCACACACCTCACTTCTTTGGACTTTTCTGGACATGTTAGGAAACGCCACCTTTTTTCTATATAACGCGAATCACGGTCCAATGTCGACGATGTCTCGTCGTTCCAGTTAGCAGCGACTGCAGCTTCGATGCCGCCCCGAATGTCCGGAAGCCGGCGGAGAGCTTCCCGATGCTCCAGCTCCTCTCCCTGCTCTAGCCCGATTCCGCTGCCCTCCGCAAAGCAGTTCACACCATCTAAACACTCCCTCAGCGGCTGATCGAAAACTCGGTGTAAGCAATATAGATTTGAACCGATCTCGTTTGTCTACTGGGTTTGTAGTATTATCACCCAAGCCCCATAGCTCAAGCACAGCCCGCGAGCAGAAAAACACATCAAGGCGTTTTATTTACATGCAGCAGCCTGCGCGCGCTTGTAGGCTGTGGCAGGCTGCATACTGTCTCCCTCTGACGTCCTGCTCAGCCCGCGGGTCAGTGTGTGGTGGGAGGCAGAACACACACACACACACACACACACACACACACACACGCGCGACTACTGTGTGCGTTTGTCCTCCATAACTGACTGTTTGTTGGCTGCTGTTCTTTCTGTGAATAGCTAAAAACAAAATTGCAAGAAACAAAAACTTCCCAGTATCGCCCAAAGTCTCTCAGAACCACTTTTCTATTCTGGATATTCTACTTGATGTGTTGCAGACTTGAAAAAAACCTGCCTCTGTAAAAAAAAAAAAAAAACACAGAGGCATGCCTGCACTTTTATTCTCATCAAGAAATCCAGATGTTATGAATATGCAAATTTGAAACGCCCACAACCCTTCAGGCATCCATCCGCTTCCCCAGTGTAGCAGCATAACACGGCTTTTTTTTTTTTTTTTTCATGACCAGCATATGAGAATGTGAATATACTGCACTATTATAGGCTCTTCCCAGTATATTTCATGAAGCAATGACCAAGCATGGATTAACAGTTCAGAGTCCCCTCCACCACCAAAACATTTGTAGGGTGATGATTCTCATCTTCAGCAACGCTTTATTCTGGTCAGCATCGGGAACGCTGGATTGTGATGCAGGTCTGCACTCTGGATGAGTCGCCAGTCCATCTTAGGGCACTATGTGCACACTTTAGTGTAGCCAAGCCTCCTACTGGCATGTTTTTGGAAGGTGGGAGGAAACCAGGGAACCCGGAGGAAACCCACAGCCACATTCTATGAAAATGCAACCTTCTAACCTGAACTCAGGATCGAACCAGAAACTCTGGAGGTGTGAGGTGGCAACACTACCCACTGCACCACCATGAATCTACTACGATAAAATAATGCATTTAGTCCAGTTAACGTTGAACCACTCGTACAAATGCATTGCTTTGGCTGTCATGTTTTCCACAGGGACACTTTCACATTTTCAGTCTTGCATATGTAAAGAATTTTCTGATGTCTACTCATCAGTCAGTTTGGGCTCATAAGCTTGTCAATGTGGCCTCTTGCCTTTTTGTAATAGTGCAGTAAGCAATATGTAATAGCTAGTAATTTGCAAACTTCATTATTTATTTATTTATTTATTTATTTGTCAGTTGATGCAAGGTTGGCCATTTTGGATGCATTAGATTAATTATAGTAATCTTCTCCAAGTAAAATATAAGATATAAATAATAAGTAAATAAGATGTATTTTTAATGCAATCAGTAAATAAAAGTACTGTGTTTTTGATTAAAACATTCTTACATTATCAGATGTATCAGTACAAATAAGGCAATGTAACTACAGTAGATGCATATGTAGCAAGAAGTATATGTTGTTACCGTATGAATGTATCATGCTGTGCATCAGTGAACTGATCTACGTCATCGCTCACATCATGGCTGGCTATTTATGACAATATGTGGGATAAGTGGGATAATATGAAACCATTTAGGACTGTGGTGAAAGAATTATTTAGTTTATACCTTATCCAGGCTGTGTATTGTAGGCATATGTTGTTACTTGCTTAAATATTAAAATACAGTTGGCAATGACCAGCTACCCGAACACAGGCTGAGCTGTGTGAATGGATAAATGTTTGAGATTTTCTGCTTGTATTACTGTTGCGTTATTTTTCTTCTAAATAACATGTCTATGATGTAGCATTATTAGCAGTAATTCAGAAACTTTTTCCTTTTCACTAGAGCTTACCAGCTTGCAAAGATGGTCTACCAGATTAAACATTTTGATCCATGCCAGTTGGTCAGACAAAGCTGGATATTTCATAAGGTTCACAGAGTATAGAATTTATAGAATATAGATTAGATTTGGGGGGGGGGGGGTTGTATTTGAAAGGCTTTGGGGCTGGTTTTAATTGGCTTTTGTTGCTTTTGCATGGTAGCCCTTGCAACCCTGATGGAAATGCTCCTAGGTCTTTTTTAGTATCTTGGGCATGAAAACATACAGCATTAAGCAATGCATTGCTCAAACTATGTAACACCTTCAACTGTACTTTAAATGTGGTGAAGGCATTCTGATGCTTTAGACATGAAGAACAGGGTCTGTAGCCTGACATATTTACATGCGCACCCTGCCGTTAAGTGCGCATGCAGCGAGCAGCATCACCGTGCAGCGCGTGATCACCGAAAGGGGAGCAACTGAGAGCTCTCGCTCATAGGCGTCGATTTTTAGAGCAAAGTGACAGAGTGGAAGCGAGAAGGCCAGAGCAAGAGACGAGGGAGGGAGACGGCGCGGATAATACTTATCTGAAGAAAGCCTGAACCGTCTTAGCTGTCGGACTTTTACTATGAGGAAGGGATGCTGCATGAACCAGGGGACAGAAATTCCCTCATCCGGAGTCGTAGCGATAAATCAGCACGCGCCCCGTTTAATACTGACTAAATTGGCTCGCGCGTAAAAAAAAAAAAAGAAAAGAAAAGAAAAGAAAAAGAAAAAAATAAGAAGAAGAAAAGAAAGAAAGAAAAGAAGACAGAGAGGTAAGGAAGTATGTTCCGAGGATGATTTCAGCCAAGAAAACTCCGGAGAAGAGCCGTTACCGCCTCCATTATCTCGTTTGGCACAACAAACCCCGGCAGTTGGAGAAGGAGCTGTCGGCGAGCGAGCAGGTGAGAGGCTTCGGGTCTCTGTGGCTGCGTCCAAAACCGCATCCTAGCGCACTAAATAGTAGGCTACATGTCATGATGGCGTTATTATTGAGACATTCTACCGAGTATGCTGTTTTGGTAGCATTTCTTTTTATTTATTTATTCTTTTTTTTTTTTGTTTTTTTTTTGAGGGTAGTGAAGAGTGGGCCGTGTCTGACAGCGGAAACGGTTCAAGGTGTGTCATGGTAATTAACACACAACCCTTCGTGAGATATTAGCTATTTCTTGTTAAAAACTCGCTCGAAGCCTGTTATTTAACGCATACTAGCATAGAGGCTAACCCCCGGCGCGCGCCTGTACTCTGTCACACCTGGTTGAGCCTTGAAGCGCTACCGTGCCGTTCCCACTCCTTTTCCCCCTCAAGCCCTAACTTGTTCATTATCAGCTGTTTAATGCTTAAAACACAGAGTAAATGTCCACAGAGAACTGCTCCTCCCTGTTTCCACGTACTGTGGCTAAAGGTGTATCTACTGCGGGTGTTTTTTTTTTTCGGTAAGTGTCTCCCTTTAAAGCGCACTGGTGAAATGGTGTAAATGAGAGGGTGTGTTTAACACTAGCAGAGGCACAATGGCTGCTTGAATGATGCTTCTCCATTTTCCATTCAGTCTCAAACAGATTTCATTAGAGAGGGTTTGTCAGGAACACACCAGCTACAACATTTAAATACAGTTAAATCCACGCATTAATCTGCCATTAACATGGAATTGCCACTCTAATTAGATATAAAGGAAGCAGTAGGCTGTCGATCACGAGAGTATGATGATGTACAAAGGCAGGTTATAGCAGAGAAATGATTTCTGTTTAGATTTTTAAGCTTTATCATATGGTCACGTATATAGCTCTACCCCTGAAGGAGAAGGACACACAGAAACACAAACACTCATGGAAAAAAAGAAGGAGAATAGTAGATATTTATAAATTGTCTGCTTTAATGTTGGACGACATATAGCCTATATGATTACATACTGTTTGTTTATGTATTTATTTACTTATTTTTTTTTTACAAATTCTAATGTGCTCTAATGTGGCCTGGTGGTGCACACTGTAGCGCACAATATGCTTTAATGAGCACCACCATTTGAAAAAAGCATTCTAGATAATTGAGCTAAGTTTTCTTGGTACACTACATACATACAAGCTCGAATTCAGAGCTCCAGCATGTGTCACTGAACATATGCAGCTTTACATCCCTGGCCCTCAGTGATAAATCACAAGCCAACTATTCAGATTAATATCGTCTTATAAAGCACCCCTGCTTTATCTGATTTACTGGTGACAGCATAATCTGGTCAGGGTTGGCACAGAGTGCAGTTTCATGGGTCAGAGTGACAGTGAGCCAAGATCAGGAATGGGTTATGGTGTAAGCATGTGTGTACTGTATGAATAGGCTGAGAAGGGAGGTCAGTACTACCATGATCGAGATTGGAAAGACAGGGCACAATGCCATGACAAAGACAAAAGTGCTGCCCCAGCATGTGATCGGTGTTGGGTGTCGGAACAGACGGAGCAGAAAAATTCGAGCCACCATGAAGGCGGCGCGAGGTCATCAATAGCAAAGAGATGAATTGGAGAGTAGGGAAGGAAAGTCAGTGAGATAGCCGAATTGAAGAGCTTAATTTGCAGTTTGATTTGACCATGCATAAAAAAGGAGCACAGACTCAGAGTAGACAGTCGTCGGTTCAGAGGAGATGAAGGAAATTGGGAATGGATTAAAACGAAGTACAGAGTAAAAAAAAAAACAATTGATGGGAGCTGCACAACAGAGAGAAGAATTATATAATATTGCCTACAACATAGCTACAAATATTAAAAAAAAAAAAAAAAGCTTTTTACACAGAAGCGTGCATCTAAATGAGGGAAATTACTATATCATTTATAGGATCCTGTTTAGCTGGAGACAGCCGCTGCTTAAATATCTGCATTGGCAACAAATATCCTTGCTAACATGTAGTTCAACAGCATGGATGACTTATATTTCCATCCATTTTTAGTTTATTCTGCTGGCAAATCTTTCTCTCAGGCCTCTCTCCAGCTCGTCTACTACACCATGAAACCCAACACTAATTGCAGAATGTTGTCACTGGGGATGAGGATGATGCTTGGGTGGGAGTAGCCAGAGATGAAGTTAACTTATTTGAAGGCTTTTAACAGACAGGGCAGCATGAGATGGGACAGCAACTGACAGGGCTAAAAGATTGAACAGATGTCTGCACAGACGAGACCACAGTATGTTATGATTGTGTGGGATGCTGAACTGGAAATGAGGAAATGGAAGGTACTTTGAGGATCATGTCTGATTTCATTACGTGTTATGGACAGGATTTACCCATGGTAGAACAGCTGCAGGCTGTGGAAAAGAGCACAGAAGTCTCACAGGAATCTAAATAGGATGCATGTCATTTCCTTATGGGTATTTCAGCATTATAAATCGTGTAATTCATCATGTTACTAATAAACAAGTTCCTCTATTGTAATTTGAATATGCAAAACAACAGCTAGCGTGTGCTGATGTTCCTCTACATTCGTCTGGAATGCGTGGAACCTTTTGTTTTTCATGCAGGATGTAGTCTTTAAACTGGCCTAAATGAGTGTGTAGTTGTCAGCCGAAACATTGGCCTTTCTGATTACTTTTAATTGTGAAATTGGGAAAGCTTGAAAACCCGTGTTTCATGAAGTATTGCTCTCAGAATATGAAAAAGTGAATGGATTTGACTTTGGTAAGTCTAAACAACCCTGGGTCGACCACATACCCTTCACCACTGCAAGTTCTCATGTTTGCATTATCAACATTTGATAGTACTTACTATGACCACAATGACCATGACGTGGGGGAAAGGTCTCTTCAAGGAATCTTTGAATGATTGCAGGTTCTAAAGGGCTTCTATTAGAGTCCTTTACGAAAGGAAAAGCCTTTGCTGTAGGGTTCTGCATAGAAGTAAGGAAGCTAGAGTGTAGTGATGAAAAATAATGCAGACCATGTTTAGGTGTAATATGAGGTTGGTATTGTTCCTATAGAACAGGGGTTTCACCTGTTTCATCAGTTGATCTTGGCTTTCAATAGACTCAGGTGTGGCTTCTGCTTGGTTGGAATGAAAACCTGCACCCACACCGGCCCATTCTGGATACAGTTGGACTCCCCTGCTATATAAGGTCATGTTAAAGTAGCCAAATGCTGACTAAGCGTCCATTCTGTTTCCTATCTCAGAGCAAGTATGACCACTTTTGCCATGAGTATTTCAAAGCTCACAGGGGGGGGGGGGGGGGCCGGGGGGGCCGGGGCGCCCCCCCCCCCCGCCCCGCCGCCGGGGGGGGGGGGGGGGGGGGGGTTGG
>CM075016.1:12849960-12870896 GCA_037576675.1 Pangasius sanitwongsei | reverse complement strand
TGCCAATTGTTTATTATGCGTCCATTCTTTTTCTTATCTCCTTGAATTTTTTTCTTTTTTTGCCTTTTTTTTTTTTAAACTCAAACCCCCCCCCCCCCCCACACACACACACACACCAACCCCACCCCAAAAAAAGAAGATTCTGTGATTCTGTCTTATTAATGAACATTTGCTCCAGCCGTACCAACAGAGTACGACGGCTGATAATCTAATGGCTGTGACATTTTATAAGGAAGTTATTAGCGTCTGCACATGCATTTTCTCTCTCTTTTTCCTTCTACACTGAAAATGTGTTTCCTCAGCCTGGCTCATCAGTAATGGCTCGGTCGGAACAAGTGATGTGTGTGTCAGCTTGCTGTGCATCACCCCAGCCACACAAAAAGCACTCAGGGAAAAGGAGACCCCATTCTCTCTCTCTCTCTCTCTCTCTCTCATCCACAGAGTCTGAGTCACACTATGTCAGCTGAAATTTGAAGTAATCAGGAGCATTTTTCCTCAGAAGCTCTCTTATCTCCACATCCTCTATGCTGCTTTTCTGATTTCTCTCAATCATGACTGGTGTTAGGTGAGAGTATACTTGCTAAAAGGACCGTAAGACAGCATTGCTTGTGTTCATTTGTGCTCGGTTTTCACTGATCGGTGGCATCTGTGCACACTTTCATATGTTTTGCCCACACAGAGGATGTTTTATAACTAGGTTATTTCACCACGCACTGCATCTTGCATCTTGTTCCCCCGCGAACACACAACTGCAGACGTCTGTGTACACACACGCACACACACACACACACACACACACACACATATATGTACCTCTGCCTACATTCCACATACACAGTTTGGGTTCCCAGTAAAAGATTGATGCTGGTTTAAGTAGCTGCCAGAAAACATTAGCCAAGGCAAAGAGAACGCAGGAGCAGATGCTCCGCCAGAGATGACTATCAATAATGCAGCCTCCAGCCGTTAGAGAAGAAGGAAGAAAAAATTTGGGATGGAGGAGGGCAGGCACTAAAATGTGAGGGAAGACCCTAGATGACATAATATCCTGAAACCCTAGGGACTAACTACCATTTTATATAGCTCTCTGTGTGTCAGAGTCCCAGAGGAGTTTGTGTGTGAACAGTCAAATGTTCCACAGGACTATTATCATCATAGTGTGTATGTGACAGAGCGGAAATATTGCTAATATTTTTTTTAAAACAATGTTCTGATCGGCTTTTCAGAAATGAGAGAGAAAACAGATTGATACACTGAGGTAGAAAAAGGTCGAAAAGGTAGAAAAAGAAATACAAGATGAATGCAGAACATACAATGGAAAACTTAAATGAATAAAGAAATGGACAAACAAATGAAACAAATAAGTTATTAACCACAGATGTAAGGTGGGTGTTAGAAGGCGCGCACTTTCATATTGTTTATGCTGTTTCATGCAAGGCTTCTAAATCTAGTACACTAGTATAATCTAGGTACTTTGGTTTGTCCATATGAGGGAATCCTTAAAGTGTCTATGTAGAACCCTACAGTAAAAGGTTTCCCTTTCAGAACAGGTTCCACATTTAATCCTTTTAAAAAAGCTAGAGCCATCAACCAGCCAAAGAACCCTTAAGGGAACCTTTTTAAAGAGCGTATGTTTAAAGGAAATAACATATTTGATTTCAAGAATCTATTTATTTCTGAATTTGTTTAGTTTATCTATAGTAAAATTCAACCACTCTGTTACACCTGGACCTTCCTCCTTTCCCAGGAACACACTATTACACGTTTGACATAGAGGAACATAGGGTAATTAAGGAGAGGTCCTTTTTTTAAAGTATAAGTTAGTGAATGCTAGATTAGCAGGGTGTAACCATATATTTTCTATTGATAATTCAATTTTTGCTACTACGAACAGGGCATAATAAGGCAGTTACCGACTTTGCACATGGTCTGGATCCATTTGCTTTGGTGAGAGAATTAATGTTTGTCACTGCCTATTGAGTCACAAGAAAGGCCTTTTTTTTTTGCGCAAGATCCAACAATAGTTCAGTTTGTGTGGAGTAGGTGGGCGAGCAGAAATGTGCATGTGCACTAGACTGGGTGGAGAAATGGCAAAGAGCAGGTCAGTGAGAGGCCAGTGACAACTGATTAGTCTTGTTCTGTCTTCTTGTCTCATATCACTCTGTACTCCTTCATAAGAAGGAATTTCATACATATCTCCCACTCACTCTTCCTTTCTCACTCTCCCTTGAGTGTTCAGCTGTCGTCTGCTCTCCTGTTTTAGCCTTGGGGCTGAGCTGAGCTGAGTTTCCCATCGGACTGACAGAAAAGCCATCATTTACTTTAAAACCCCTATCGTGCTTCCATCATTCTCTCTCTCTCTCCCTGTATCTCAATCTGGTTCCTTCCATCACACCATCCTGTCACGTCGCACTCCTTCCTCTGCTCCCTCTGTTACCATAGCAATGCCCCTCCACTCCCTCTGTATCCCCACCCTTCCTGTCCTCCCTTTTCCATTGTGAAGGAGCTGATGTTTTTCCAGCTCCGTGGGGAGCCACTCAGGCTCCAGTTGTTGCTCATGAACACGCTGCTGGTGTTAACGAGGGAGCTGCCTAATTGCAGGGCAGGGAACGGGGCTTAGGGAGCATGCGTGCACCACATGAGAGTAGGTTTCCTATGCAAAACAACATTACAGATGGGTGGACTGTATCTACAGTACACATGTACATACACACACATAAACATGGTGCATATTCTGTTAATAAAAACAAAGAAAATACAGAGCATGAGGTAAGAGATGACAGTAAGTAGACTCACATTCTACAGGAAAGGCGAGTGGCTGTACATGCAGGCAGTTATATTAACATTTGTGATACAGAGACACTCTAAAGAACTAGGAAACAACACACACACACACACACACACACACTGTATGTGGTTGTAATACACCACTTAGGCTGCTGGTGCAACTGTAAGGAAACAGAACAGCTCTCCCAGCAGACAGCAAGCCCTCAGGCTATAATATGTTTCCATTATAATGCGCCTGTCTGAGGCATGTGCATAAAACCACCATTATACGACTCATTTACTGTAAGCTTGCTCGAAATAAACCATTCGTAACGCACAGCTAAAATCTGCATATCCTCATTGTCACGCCGGCCCAGCCCTGCCTTAGCAGCTCTTACGACCTTTCTTCCTGACAGTAGGATTAATGTGTGTGGACATAATCCCAGGCAGAATGTCAGCTCATCAAATTGATCAACCAGGATATACTGCATGCATAAATAACAGCATTTTCACTGATAAGCTCTGAGATATATTCTCCTTATAAAGCATAATGTCAGCTCTTTCCCAGCTCCAGTGGCAGTCAAGGGCCAGGAAGGCACAGGTTTGCTTTTGAAATGCTGTAGAATTTCTCATGAATGTTCTGATTTTTCTCATGGTTTCAGCTTCAAGTGCGATGGTTTAATTATCACTTGTCTCTTGACTCGTCATCACACCGTCTCACCTCAACCGTCTCTTTCCATTTCCCAGCTGTGCACAGTGCCTAAGAAGGAAGTGAAACACTGTTTGTCTTTCTTTCTCTCACCTTCTGGTCTCAGGTGGACGTGGAGGTGCTAGACCCACGGGGTCGTACTCCTCTGCATCTGGCTGTGACCCTCAGCCACCTGGAGTGCGCTCGAGTGCTGCTGCACTATGGTGCTGATGTCAGCAAAGAGAACAGCAACGGCTGGACAGGTAGCACAACAACACTGTAAACACTGAGTGTGCTTACAAGTACTAATAATACGATTTCAGCAGTTATCAGATTATTCATGTGGTCATGTAAATTGCATAGTATGATATCTGATATTGAATTATATTCCAATTATATTCCATTCCATTTTTTTTTTCTAAAGCAAACGCCCTGGTGGATTTATTGGCAGCATGCAAAGTGACTGCATAAATTCACATTATTACATTACTTAAGAACATGTAAAGACACCTGGTGTGGTGTGTAAATTCATTGTTTTCCTCACTTATCACATTATTTTGTGATGCAGATTAGAACCTTGGTGTTAATATTGTGAGTATGAGCACAAAGATTCTTTCAGAAACAAAAAAGCATGAAGAGTGGTACATAATGTGAATGCAAGCAAGATAGCTGGGAAGAGAGGCTATAAAAGGATGTTCAGCTTATTGTTAATGTTATTTCTCGCTATTTCCCCTTTATGACTGCAGTAAAAAAAAATTAAATTTACCTCTTACATTGCTCTCTCTTTCCGTATTCTACATCAGCAATTAAACAAGATAAACAATTAATATGGTGTCTTACCTGAATATGTTTGCATAGCTATCTCTCTCTCTCTCCTTCTTTCTCTACAGTTTTGCAGGAAGCCATCAGCTTGCGTCATGCTGAGCTGGTGCGGCTGGTCTTGTGTCACAGAGACTACCAGCGCACAATTAAGAGACTGGCAGGGATACCCAGACTACTAGAAAAACTGCAACAGGTCAGCTTTTAATGGCAGAAACAAAGCAGCATATCTAAACCCAGAACACAGAACTGTCAGCTTCACCTAAAATTAGTCCAGCATTTTTTAGCTTACTATCTATCCACCGCATCTGTAGTTTATGTGTGAAAACTGAAAGTTAATACTGAAATTGCACTTAACACTATCCAGACCTGCAGAGGTATCTCTATTGCATGCGATTCTGACCTTGAACTTAAGTCTGTCATCCTGAAATTCATGTTTTGAGCTGTAAATACAAGAGATCGGAGGAGACAGCATAATAAATGGTAACAAGATAAATTGTTTATCTTAAGGACAGAATTTATATTGATAAAACTTTGACCTAAGTGAGCTTTTAGCGAATCGGATGAATGCTTGGTCAGCTTGTCCTTGAACCCATCAGCACATTTTCTTTACAGGAGAGCACACTGAATTAACAAAAACATTGGCATCGTTTTATTAATTTGACAATTCAAAACAGGGAATTAAAAGCATGATAAAATAGCTTACATCATGAACACACTTTAGTATTTCATGATCACAATTTAGCATCTCCTGGCCACATTAACTTGTGCACACAATTAACTGCTGGTGCATGATATGGTTCTATATCACTGTGGCTTGTCCAGACACTGACTGCAGTTTCCAGCAGTAGATGCCTAAGCTATCTAAGCTTTACGCTTTCTGCTGCCAACCACTGTATACTTCTATTTCATCATGCAAATGCACGGATCAAGTGCTATTTTATAAGCTGCAAATCATGTATATATCATCATATTAGTCTATCTTTTTTTTTGTTTATTTCTAAATTGTCCATAGATTTTATGCATGTTGCAGTTGACAACAAAGAAAAGAAAATGTGGTCTGCTTTTTCAGTCCTCATTTTCTAAGGCCTAATTTTTTTGGGCTTGAAGGCAAGTGATTGTTCTTAAAGACGGTAATCTAGATGTTACTGAAAAAGAAAACATCTTGGACACTTCTATTCACCTGTGCAAGCCGGCACTAAATAACAAGAACTTAAGTCACCAACTCTGAATATGGCCCGATAATTTCAACAAGTTTACCTGCACTGAAAAAAGAGCAGAAAACTGTTTATTCAAAACACACTTGTTATGGAAATCTAAGGGCAGCTGTTGAATTCTGTCAATAAATGTTTACAGTATGTCACTATATAGCCTGACACGAATGCAAAATTACAACCATTACACTCTAACTGTAAAACACAGACATTTGAAAATATCTTGCCAAAGTTGTTCTTAAGTTTTATCAAACTTTCACACACTGGAGTAATACAGTAAGAAGCAATCTGTTTCTTTATGCTTTTCCAAAGGTTTTGTGTGAAATCAGGGAACTGAAACACTTCTGTATTTAGTTTTGTGAGGTTTATGACAACTTCTCTTTCTGAATAAGCAGTGCCAAGCCTAAAAGGATGAATTATACTGGTTTGAAGTCAACAAATAGCACTGAATTCATGAAAGCCTTCTACAAAAAATCTGTTTCGCATAAATGTTTATTAAACCTTCCCAGAGAGCAGAATGCTAATTTTCAAACACACACAAACACGTTCATGAAGAATTGATACAGGCAGAGAAATTAAGACTTACACAGACAGACAAAAACATTATGACATATTGGGAGATGTAAGTACACAGTATATATCCACACAATCTCTGATAACTCTTTGCAGTTCTTTACTGGGGCAAATAGTCTGTCTTCCTCCTTCTGTCCCTGAGCACTTCCTGAAATTCAGTTCATTTTTTCTGATGAACGAACTACCTCTTACCAAAAGAAATGCATTAATCTCCCCCTGTCCTGCTTTATACACTGCTCTTTCTTACACGGCCACTCTGCCACACATAGAGACTACACTTACATTTATATTTACATTTAAGGCATTTGGCAGATGCCCTTATCCATAGCAACTTACAGAAGTGCTTTGAAGTCCCTATCGATAAATACATTCTAATACTGGTCAGGGACTATTGGGGAGGTAGATTACTGACCACACATTAACCCCCTGTCTTTTCTCCACTCCATCTTTTTCTCCTTCTCATCTCTCTCTCAGGCGCAAGACTTCTATGTGGAGATGAAATGGGAGTTTACAAGCTGGGGTATGTAAAACAGTTTTGTCCAAATAACACAGTAATTATACCAACTTGGTTACTAACACTAAGAGCAAAATCATAACATCATATAACTACAAAGATACTTGAATTGTTTTTAAATAGTAGAAACAGAAATAACACTCCCAGCTAACTAAATTCCATTGTCATTATGCAGCCACAACATATCTTAATAACCAAAGTTTCATCATAGCATCCTTAATGATTAAATAGTGAGAACAGGAAAAGGGAAACTCCTGGATACATCATGGCTATGTAACTTTGCAACATTACGACTCTCACATACTACTCATGTTCTGGCACATACTTTATATAGTTGCCTGCTGGTAATCAGTATTTAACCTCATATTTATGAGTAGATTTGCAGGAGCTTGTTTATGCTGTAGTCTTCATTTGCCAAAAACTGTTCGCTTTATAGAGCAGCATTTGCGAATACCAATATTTTCCCCCAATGAAAGATGCACAGCAATAATTTAAGTTAGTTAGCTAGTACTGTGGATTTATTATATGTAAATTACTTAAGCTCAAAAAATACAACAGAGTAGTGTACAGTCAAAACAAAGAAGGTGCATTTTTCATTTTAACCTCCTGTACATATGACAGTGGACAAAGTTTTAAAAATCAGGTTTGAATGCTGCAAGTGACTTTTACCTAAGGTGATAAGACAGATACTGATGTGGGTGATGCTGATAACTCATTTCACATAGTAAACTTATTCTTTAAAATCTGACAGTAATGTTTTTCCATTAGGTGATAAATGTACAGGTAGAAATCTTCAAATGTGATTTTCTCCCTTTAAACTTTTGCGGTAACTAGTCATTAAATATGCCATACCTTTATATGTGATGGAGATACATGCAAAAGGGAAACAGATTTCATTTCAGGAAAACCTGTATTTTTCAGGAATTATATACAGCAGCTTGATGCTTGTTGATCATGCTTGATGATCATGCAAATGCTTTTCCCAGACCATCACACATATAACACTATCTAATGAACAATGACCATTTGACATACTGAGCAGTTGCAGCTTGGGGTGGTAATTAGAACACTGTCGGACAACATGACAACATCGTTAGTAATTTAGAAATGAGAGAAATGGTAATCAAATGACCAGAATTTAACAGTCGTGGCCCTACGATACGAATACCAGTAAATGATATTGCTGGTACATAGTGTGTTAGCTGGGACTATCTAGGATCATTTTGAAGGATGTTACAGTTAGATTGATTCTCTTTCAGAAGGACATTTTGTGTCAGACAGTGTTAGTCGAGATTCTTGTTCAAAGACTTTGAAGTGGAGACAGGCTTTCCGGGCTTTGTGCCACCTGCCTCTCTGTCACTTTCTGTGTCTCTCACTCTCACAGTCTCTATTTCTGTCTTTCTTTCTTTCTTTTTTTTTTTTTTTTTTTTTAAATTCAGGAATATTGAGGTAATCCATGTTTACTGACTGGCTTGTCCAATATATTTCATATAATTGTTCACCTTACATATACATGAGACTCATCATACTAATTAGAGATCAATAACTTTAAGCAAAACAGCTCTATACTAATCAGTGTACTAATATTCACTTTAACAGCTGCTGTTATGTAATAGAGTTTGATGTGGGATTTGAAGTATTTTTCAGTCACTGCAGTTTCTTCCAGATAGGTGCTTCACAGTGATCTCACTCCCTACCATTAAAGATTGACCTTAGTATAAAATAATGATGATTAAGTAATCATTTCAGAAATGATTACAAAACAAAAATTAGAAGAATTGAACAGTATCTAAAGAAAGAGATTAATGAGCAGACCAAAGTGACAGGAGTGAAGATGTTTGAGAAGGTCTTCAGTCCAGTTCAGTTCAGCCACTCATCTGAGATGCTTCTTCAGTTTCCCGGAATAGTAGGAAATACCAGGTATTCAGGTATACCAGGTAACTCGGTGTGTAATTCACACCCATGACATCATTAGATTAGCATAAGCCCAAGATCCAGAGGTGTGAGTTTGCATGAAAACACCAGGTTAAACATGTCAGGTTATAGGTGGTGTTGCAGACCTCCCCTTCTGTTTAGAGATGCTTGTTCCAGTTTGACAAAGATAGCATTGTTTATTCATCTTTTAAACAAGTTTTCAGCATTCAGCATTCTCTATCTAATATGTGCACACTGCAGTCTTCAAAAGAGTGTCTCTTGTCCTTCAGGTGTGGCAATACAAGAATTTATGTACCTGTGTTGAGGTGTGCACTTAACAAGTTATTGTTTTACATCACTGATGTACAAATCTGAACCTTTATTACTGCACTGAATGGCATATTTTATGTTGCTCTGCTTGTGTTCTGGTGCTTTTTCCGTTGGATTTGAAATACACCAGTTTACAGAAGATACTCCTAATACAGCCAGATTTCTTTCCTTTGTCCTTCCTCTTTGATTATGGGTCTGGAGGTCCTTCTGGACATTGTGGCTCTTTTTACAAAAGCCCAACTTGGCTAATACAATCTTTTAAGGCTTGTTGGATGTTTGCACACTTGTACTTGTACTTGTGCTTGTACTCAGAGCATTTTCAGCCTGGCACAGCATTCTGTTCACGTTCTAGAAGAAATGTTCCAGTGTCAAGTAGCAAATGCAGAACAATAATAGTTTTGATATTCACACACGTGTGCATAATAAATATGACAATAATGTAAATGGAAAAGAGGGCCAGTACTTGAGGATCACCTTGTGTTACAGTGTCAAGGGATGATGTGCCATTCCCTTGTACAATAAAGTAGTAATATAGGATACAAAGCAAGTAAGAGCAGCATCAGTAATGCCAAAAGTAGAGAGCTTGGACACGAGTGTTATGGTTTACAGTGTTAAATGCAGCACGTAATTCGGTTCATTCTCACTTAGATGAATTTTTAATCTGGGATACCTTTGATTTTCTATGAAGACAGGTGAAAATGTGCCAAGGATAGTGGGAGCAAGAGTGGTGAAAAGCAGGTGATGAAAATGTTGAAAATGTCTTGATTTTCTACTATTTGAGAAGCAAATCTCACCAGGTGGGCAGTCAGATTGTTAAATGTGGCAAAGATTCTTGTCATGAGTCACACTCACAGACACAGTCAAGCCACACATTGAAATCAGTACAGTACAAGAGAAGAGACAAGAAAGAGACAGACACAACACCAAGGTAGCCACTATCGCTGGAAGCTATGCATGCACTTTGTTCTGGACAGCTAAAAAATCTTGAATTAATGGTGTCACACCCTTAAAACTATTAAAACATAATAGTCCTGCATTGCTTGCCTACAGATTGTTGCCAGGGCCCCTAAATAAGGATCATAAGTAACAAACAGCTCTATACTGTTATCATTAAACCTTATGAAGTCATTATTGAAAATGGGTTACTCAGAGCCAGAGTGGATTAAACAGTAATCATTTAGTGGTCATAAATATTATTGATTCAACTCCTCTGTTAACTATTTCTACAACTGTATAATATGCATTCATTCACTGCTGCCAATTAGAAATGTTATTTTTAATAGCCTAATTTTTTTTATACCACTTTTTTTGAGAAAGAAGAAAATAAGAGGCTGTAGAGGGAATGATTATACATACAGTGCCTCCAGAAAGTACTCACCCCAGTGAGTATTTCTGTTTCTATTTTTGCATTTAAGTATAATAGAATTGGATTTTTTTTCTTCTTCTTTTGAAGTGACTCTCTACAGAAATAAAATTAAATAAATTACTTAGATATCCTAGAATTATTCAAAAATAAAAAATTAAAAAACACTTAATTGAGAAAATATTCACCCCCTTTCTTTTAACAGACTAAATTAGGATTAGTATTTAATTTTGTGAGCACTCAGACTGAATATGTTAAACAGGGTATACCTGTGTTTATTTCAAATCCACCTGTGTCCAGCTGTATTCTTGCACAATAAATATCACTGACTTTGTGAGGTCTCACAGCTAAAATGGCAGAATAGATCAGTCTTGCTGTCATTAAAACCAAGGAACTGCCCATATGGCTTTGAGATGAAGTTATTAGGATGAAAAAAGCTGGAGAAGGTCATTAAAAGATCAGCAAAGCTTTAAACCTTCCTACGAGCACTGTGAAATCCATTATAACAAAGTGGGAAAAAAATATAGCACAACCCAAATGCTACCCAGATCAGGTTGTCCTATCAAACTGAGAGTTCGGGCAAGAAGGACAATTGTCAACGAATTGTCCAAGAGGCCACCTGCAGCACTAAAGGAGTCACAGAGCACACTGGCTGAAATAGAAGATCCTATTAGACATCAACAACATCATCAGCTCTTCACAGATCCGGCCTCTACAGGAGAATGGCCACTTCTGAGAAGGGCTAAAAGGCACTCCTTGAGTTTGCTAGAAGGCATGTGACAAAATTTGAGAGTTTTTGGGAAAAGATTTCACAAAAAGAGATCTAATATACTTACATTTGATGTTGCAACACAGCAAAAAGAGAAATAATCACTAGGGAATAGTGACTACTTTCTGGAGGCACTGTAGCTGCTATAACATGAGTGTTAACAGAAACTAACTTGTCTCCCGGACATTCCACAACATTAAATGTAATTTATTATTGCATTACAAATTGCTTTGATACAAGTGGAATAAAACACTTCAGGGCTTGCTGTTATAGGAAAATAATCAACAATGAGGTTGTGCAATGTGGCCCAACATGAAAATAATTTTTCTATAATAAAACAGCATGAAGTGTCTTATTTCTTACATAATAACTATGGTAAAACTTGATGACCCATTTAACAAAAATCTATTCTTGCAATGCATGATGCAATTGATTTAATGCTCATCTTTAATAGTGTAGATATTAGGTATGTTCTGGGTGGTCCTTCCAAGCGACGCTATATACATGGGTACCTTTTTCAACATGTCTGTCTTGCAAAAGAGGTTCACAGGCTCAGCTGGATTTTATATCTATAAATTTAGGATAATTGATTAATGACTCACCTTTTATATAATATTTGTACCCTGACGCCACATCTCTCTTCGATTCAGTGCCACTGGTGTCTCGAATCTGTCCGAGCGACACATATCGAGTGTGGAAAAGTGGCCAGTGCCTTCGAGTGGACACAACACTTATGGGGTTTGAGCAGATGACTTGGCAGCGAGGCAACCGCAGCTTCATCTTCAAGGGACAAGGTGACAGGGAGCGAGTCTTTTTTTTGCATCTCCATCCTCCCATTTTATCCTGTTTTAATACCATTTTATCTCTAGGATAGAGTCACCTACACATATATTTTAGCCATATCTCCAGACTGAAGGATGGTAGCTCATGTGGTCTCTTAATTTTTCCTTACAACTCCTCCCTTTCTACATGTAATTCAGACTCCAGTGCCATGGTGATGGAGGTGGACCATGACAGACAGCTGGTGTTCTGTGAGACACTCCCATGTCTCCCATCCTCTCCCTCCTCTCGTCCTCAGAGCACTGCTCTCAGTCTGTTGGGGGTTCTGCAGCCCAGCGATGAGCAGGTGGCTGCTCGGCTCTCAGCCCCAGTGGTCACAACGCAGCTAGACACCAAGAACATCACGTTTGAAAGGTGAGCCAGGAATAATGTTAACCATTATTACAAAAACACCCTGCAAAGCTACACTTAACAACCTGGGTGAACAAAGTGAGGCCAAAAGTTTACACACACCTAGGCTAAAGACATTCAAACTCAAGTATTCACAACTCCACACATTTCATATTACCATACATTTCCTATGTTAAGTCACTCAGGGTATATACTTTATTTCCTTAAGAGGTCATTTAAAAAAATAGATAAGTGACATTTATTTCAGATTTTATTTCAGATTTTCAGTGGGTCAAAAGTTTACTTACACTTTGATAGTGTTTGGTGACATTTCCTTTTAATTGCTTAAACTTGAATCAAACACTTGTGACTAGCCTTCCACAAGCTTCTCACAATACTTTGTTGGAATTTTTGCTTAATCCTCCTGTAAAAACTTGTGGAACTCAGGTTTGTTGGCCTTCTTGCCCAGTCATGTTTTTCAGTTCAGGCCACAAATTTCCTTCACAAGTCAGGGCTTTATGATGATCACTCCAATACTTTCTCTTTGTTATCTTTAATTTTGTTACAGCTTTGGAGGTATGCATTGGATCATTATCCTCCTGGAAGACCCAGTTGTGACCAAGGTTTAACTTTCTTAATGTCATCCAGAAGGTTTTGCTTCAGTATTTCTAGATAATCCTCTTCTTCATGATGCCATCTATTTTCTAGAGTGCACCAGTCCTTTTTCCAGCAGAACACCCATACAACATGATGCTGACACCCTCCTGGTTTGAAATTTGGATTTTCACTCCATACATAGCACTGATCTTTATGGCCAAACAGTTAAATTTTTGTTTCATGACCAGAGAAAACTACTCCAAAGGGATGCAAACTGCAGTCTGGCTGTTTTTATGCCAGTTGCATGACAGCCTTTCAGGCCATGGTGATGGAGGACTCTCTTAATGGTGCATGCACATATTTGGTACCTGATGCCTCCAATGTCTTCACCAGTTTCTTTGTTGTTGTCTTGGGGTTGAGTGGAACCTTTCATACAAACGTTCGTTCATCACTGGGACTCATTTTGTGCCTCTTTCCTTAATGATGTGGTCCTAAGATTTTTAGATTTGCATACAGTTGTTTGTGCAGATGTTTGTGGTACCTTCAATTGCTTAGAAATTGCTCCTAAAGAGGAACTGGACTTGTGGAGGTCCACTGGTTTTTCTGAGGTCTTGGCTGAGTTGCTTGGATTTTCCCATGGTATCAAAGGCAAAAAGGCACTGGGTCTAAAGGTAGGCCCTTTTACAGCCACAGATACACTCTAAATTAACTCCTAATTATGACAGTTGGCCAATCAGAAGCTTCTAAAAGTCATCACATCATTTCCTGGAATCTTTTGTTTAAAGAGACAGTCAACTTGGCATGTGTAAACCTTTGACCCACTGGAATGCTGATATTGTGAATTAATGCTAAAATAAATCTGTCTCTAATCAATTGTTTTAAAATGTGAACAAAGTAGATGGCCTAATTGACTTGCCAAAAGAAATGTATGGTAATATGAAATGTATGGCCTAGGTGTATGTAAACTTTTGGCCCTAACTGTGAGTATGCTGCAGTAGGGTAAATTATATTCCGTTGTTCCCCTGGCCCACACTATATCTTCTTATGTTCTACACGAATATAATGAAATTGTGAAATTACTTAGAGATCTCTTCATTTGCTTGCAAATCTTCACCTCTTTTGTTAAGAATGTCCACCAGTACACTTTTAGCTACGGAAAGCATGATAGTCACCCCTGTCTGCACATGCTCAGTGTTAAAGCATCTGCCCCTCTGATTGCAGGAACAAGACAGGCATTCTCGGCTGGCGAAGTGAGAAAACAGAGGTGGTGAATGGCTATGAATCCAAGGTACTGCTTTTCTGCCTACTCACACAGAACACATATGTACTCTCCTGCATAGTGTGGTTTTATAGCTGGAAGAACTGGAGTCAGTTTCATTGAGAAATGTTCTCAGATCAGTACATTTGATCCTAGAGGAAATGAGTCTGTATGTAAATGCACAGGCATCGCTAACTGCTTTATGCATGTTTCAGGTGTACTGCGCCTCCAATGTTGAGCTGATCACTCGAACACGGACTGATCACCTCACTGAACAGCACAAAGCCAAACCCAAAGGTATCCCATTGGAAAATAGTTGAAAATAGTGACTTCTGACTTTTATTTGGTCTTGGTGTAGAATGACATTTGAGGCCCTGAGTTTTTTTTTTGTTTAATTATGCTCTGCTTATCCTGTAGGCAGTAAAACACCACTGCAGTCCTTCCTGGGCATTGCAGAGCAGCATATGGGAACTAACAATGGGGTGAGTACACTTTATGCGGTACCGATAATACTGAGTTAGTTGGTAATTATGATTCTCATTATCAGTCTTAAGCCACATGATATAGGAAACATTCACCCATTGTGTTTGTCTGCTATTAATGACGTTAGTGTGTTACTCTCTGTGTTTTGTTTAATGACTTTTCCTAGCCTGGGAATATTCAGTGTCTGTGTTCGGCTTGTTTTAATAATGCTTTCCATGTCTGTGTGTGATTAGTTATTTTCCCACTCTGTGAATATTCACCTTTGATATTTGTCACTTTCCGAGCCTGGGGAATATCCATGCTCAGTGCTTGCCTTATGGTAACGAGGGTTTCCGAGTCTGTGTATGATTTATGTGTGTGTGCGTATTACAGCAAACAATGGTGACCCAGATGTCATGCCCTGTGATGAACAGCAGAGCCATGACAGCTGAGGAATACTTTAATCCAAATCCGAGCAACACCCACAAAGATATTGGTCAGCCTTGCCATCTCACCACCAAAACACAAAGGTGCTCACACAGAGTGCTCACACACGGGAAAGACAGTAATCCAAGGGAATCAGTCAGAGGGAACGCTCTGTTAAAACACATTTCTTAGTGGTATAATAATAACAACTATGAAACAAGATCCACTTCTGCACAGACATCTTTGCTGCCATGTGGAGTTTAGCTTTAACATGAATCAACATCTATTTTAAGAACAGTATAGTGAAAAAAAAAAACCCTAAATGTGAACTAAACTTTGTCCTGTGCACTCAGGTTCAAAGCCAAGCTGTGGCTGTGTGAATCTCATCCACTATCCCTGGCTGAGCAGGTGGCTCCCATTATAGACCTCATGGCCATCTCTAATGCCCTGTTTGCTAAGCTCAGAGACTTCATCACCCTGCGTCTGCCTCCAGGCTTTCCCATCAAGATAGGTAAGAAAAAGAAAGTATCTTTTATATATTTAGCCTTCCAGGGTAAAATAGTGAAATATTCTCCTATTATTCAGTCTGAATATGCTCATAATAGACACATGGACCAGAATCTCAAAAGAATGTTTCCAGCATCTTGTGGAATCCATGTCATGAAGAATTGACGCTGTTTTGAGAGCAAATGGAGGCCCTACCCAGTATTAGTATAGTGTCCCTAATAAAGTGCTCGGTGAGTGTATATAAGCACACTCACTCTTTGCAAAGTATCTGCTCAGTGCTGTGTTCTTGCATCTGACATACCAAGCTTTGTATCAGTGTTCTTGTTCATCATTTCTGATCTGGTCTGTTTTCCTGGTTTCTGTGATTTTTGCTTTTGCCTTTGATATCGTTTTTGTGAATCGCCTGATCTACTGCCTGTCTTTGACCAAGTTTAAGGCAAGTGTTTCTTGGACTTATTTGTTGTTTGCCAACTTTAAGAAAAGCATTACCCACAACTGTAGGCATCTTTGCCACCTGACAGTATCCAAGCTTTCATTAAAAATGACAAGATGAACATGAAGTAGAAGTATATGATAACCTTTTATATTTTGGGGAGTATATGTTTTATCAGTTTTGAATATCTATTTGAATTTGTCTGAATTTGGTCAGTGCTTGCTAATTGGTTTGTTTACTTGGATACATTTCAGTCAGTTTCTGATAAGAAAACTCATACAAACTCAGTAAAGGTGCTGTTTTGTAATGTTTGAGAATGTTTAAAATGTATATATAACTGCAAAGTCATATAATTTTAAATAACTTTTTGTCCAAGAAAAATAATTTGCAATAATGCCATAAAATGGACATGGCTAGTTTCTTCATTCTGGCTTCACGTAAGTTGCTCAGTTTTGCCCTTGTAAATTACAAGGCAACTCACAATATATACATGTGCTGCATTAATATTACCTCAGAACTGGGCTGTTGAAACTTCTGAGTGACAGAGTGGGAAAAAAACATGGACGCCTCCATGTTTGTCTTTTTTAGCAACAAGCTAGCAAGCTAACTGTGATGGCTGATATACATTTACCTTCTCAAAGCAGTGAACTGTGTAGTCATTGTTATAGATTTAACAAGTGAATATGTCTGTATGTTGATTGATCTAAAGCAAATATTAGTATATACATTATAACTCATTAAAGGTAAGAGGTGCTACTTTGTTTATTGTTGATGCTATGAGCAGCCATATTGATTTGACGTCACTTGCTGAACTCGGAGTTGAGGAGACTGTCCCAAGCAGTAGGAATTCCGAGTAGGAATTCCGGAGTAGTTGAGGTGGCGTTTTCATTGGTTTTTCCTAGTTGTAGTTTGGGAATGCAGCAGTAGTCTCAACAAAGGGTGTGGGGCTGGTTGGGGGATCAGGAAGGTTCAGTACTTTCTTTCTTTTTAATTGAAACATTTAGGAGGCTCTAAAAGCTATAAACTGCTAATTTAAAATTCTACTGCATATTATTTTGCATCTCTCTTTTCTCTCTCTTCAGAGATTCCCATCTATCACATCCTGAATGCACGCATCACCTTTGGGAACCTGAATGGCTGTGAGGAGGGGGGAGTGGGCCAAACAGAGGCAGACATGGATGGACAGAAGGACAGCCCCAGGACAGAGACACCATCTCCTGGCAGCGACTCGTCCAGCGTGTCCAGCTCCAGCTCGACCAGTGAGAATTAGCCTGTTCCTCACTCAACAAGCACAAACAACTTGAAGTCTTAATCATTTCAGCTTCACCTGTTACAGCAATTTGAACTGAATGAATGGACATTTATTGCATCTTTCACAAAATTGCCTCAAAGAAAATCCTTTACTCTGACTCAATTAATTTACTACAGTTCCAGAGGTAACACTAATACACTGGTTGTTATGCTGTGTTGCATGTGTGTGTGTGTGTGTGTGTGTATATATATATATATACCTTAGACTCATGCCATGGAGGTGAAATTCCAGCATCTGTGTTTGAGGCACCACGAGGTTACAGCATCCTTGGAGGGAACCAGAGAGAGAGCATGCGTGAGGAGGAGGATGACCTACTACAGTTCGCCATTCAGCAGAGTCTACTGGAGGCAGGCTCTGAGTATGACCAGGTAAGAACCACACATACACACACACTGTGTAGATGAAGAAGGGCTACACTGAAAGCTAATAAACCAGGAAGCATTTTCAAACATAACAAAGAAACTGACACAAATTAAAGAAGGCGACACATTCTTCAAGTTTACGGGTTGTAAGGTGACTGTAGGTCACATATTTAGAAAAAAATCCAGTTAGTAACTGACTCATGTAGCTCCAGAGTTTGCCTATTATCAGATTATACAAGTGCTTTTAAACACATGAATTGAAATATTGCCTAAAGCTGATAGTTTATACTCAGATTATTTTGTACATGTAAACATACTAAGACACAAATTTACCCTGATGTATGTTTCCAAACTATGTTCTCTGTAGGTGACGATTTGGGAGGCTCTGACAAACAGTAAGCCAGGAACTCATCCTCTCTCATGTGATCCCAGCCGCCTGGAAAGGTCCGCAGTCAGTATCTCTTCATCCCTGTAGTCTCAGAGCCACCACTTGGCCTTTCGCCACCATCTAATATACTGTATATATCAGAGGTGGTAGTCTCAAAGCCCTACAGAGATTTGTAGTTTCCAACATTCATTCAGTGACTTACACTTGAGACAAGATGGAACTGAGCAGGTTGGGGGTGCTTGGATTTGAACTCATGACCTTCCAATCAGCAGCACAAGCCTGAACCGCAGAGCCACTTCCCCGAGTCTGACACCCTAGCTGTACTGTACCACTCCCACCACTCACTGGCATCACTGAAAGAAGTTTACAAAGACACACACAATTTCAGTGTCCTGAAGCATGAACTTTGTATTAAAATTGCAGTTTAGAATTTTTAGAATATTGCCATGCGCAATGGATCCAGTTAAATTCTTCATTGCGCTGCTCCCAGATGGAACAGAGATGCTCAGCTCTACCATTTTCCTGAAAAGGCAACTCACAAGTTATACGTAATAACTAAGGTCGGTTTGGGGAAGGAGAAAGCTTCTGGACGTTTTGAATGCAGATGTGATTCACTTTGAATGCAGAATGCCCTCAAATTTTACAAATTGCTTCATTAACAAGAACAAATGATCCAGATTGATCAGTAAAATCCAATACCCTTCTCGAGTCTGTGTAGTCCATTACTGCTGCATCTGATTCAAACCAGGGTTACCTAGAAAAAACAAGATTGCCCAAGTTCATTGCTAGACTGAGTTTGTGTCCTAATGCTAAATAGCAGTTTATTTATTGTTAGCCTCTTGGTTCAGTCTCTTGGCTCACTTTGCAGATATCATAGTCACTTTCTCTCTCTCTGTCATCTTTCCCTATCAGAACTCCACAGCACAAGTCCAGCTCTGAGTCCAGCTCTGGCAACACACCAACCAATGAGGCGCCATGCAGCTATGATGAGCAGCTACGTCTGGCAATGGAGCTATCGGCACGCGAACAGGAAGAGGCAGAGCTCCGGCAGAGACAAGAGGAAGAAGAGCTTCAGCGCATCATACAGCTGTCACTCATGGAGAAGTGACAGGAATCTGAGGAAGCAAAAATCAAGGGGCAGGAGAGCATATGCAGCAATAGTCTACTGAGAACTGCAATTCTCTCCTCTCCCATGTTCAGCCCCTCCTCCTCCAGCAGCCTGTCTGAAGCTCAAGGATCCAACAGTCCAACAGTCACAGAGATCTGTCTCTGTCCACTTTTTACAAGTTTACAACCACAAGCTACTCAGCTCATGGACAGTCAACTGACAGACATCAGACTCATGTATAACTATTCAGCAAACCTGTATTTTCATTTCTTTTCAGGCAATTCAACAGAGCTCACCGCTATGTCAGGGATCTCAGCATCTCTCATAAAGCCGTTTATTACCCAGAATTCCTAGAGCACCACTCACACTAAGACTCAAGTCCTCCCACTAAATACCATGGGAGAGAGGTTTACAAAACTCTATTGCATCATTTTCTTATGGAATTGGATAAATTAGATTTGGTTTTCTTTTGCACAAAATGCAATTGCACTCTTATAGGAAGCATAATGAGGCTCCTTGTGCTAAGAGGTGCCGATTAATGAAATGTGTACATGTAGAGACTGTCTGCCTCACATAGAGGCTAAGTTAGGCTGTTGGCAACTACTCAAAATGCACGATGGAAACAGCATGATCCTGTCTTCATATTGGCACATCATGCTTGCACTGCTTTGTTTTTTTTATTTCAATGAGCAAGAGAAAGTTTTTAATTGGAAGATGTGGACTGCAGTTGAGTGGTCACTAAGGAGTGTGAATAATATTGTATGAAATTAGTGAGAGGTTTCTGGTCTTTTTCAGGTCGGTAATTAGGTTAAGCAGAAGTGTACTCAATGATAAATTAGATCCTCACTGCAATATTTATACTTAAATATTATTATTACTTATTTTAAACAGATCAGAAAACATACATTATAATGTATGTTTTATACTCAATATGGTGCTATGGTAACGTCATTTCCATGTAAAAATCTATACTATGTTATTTTCTGTTGGATTCAGCAACTAAGCTCCCTACCCTTTTCAGTTTTTTTGTGGCTTCCATGCAGTGCTTCCCAACCTAGGCCTTCAGTAGACTCTAGAATCCTTCGCCCTAACATGGCACTGGAGCTCCTGATTCATCCAATCACTGTACCAACTGTTGGCAGGAAGGTCCAATCAGGTGCACCAATGCAGGGAGAAAACAGCAAGGGCTAGTTTCTCTGATCCAGATGCAGTCTCATACTGGACAACAAATACTATATCTTGAATGGAGAATCTCTAATCAGAGATTTTCTCCTTGTTCTGACAATCTGGGTCTAAGCGACTGGCAACAACTGTATAATAATTGCAAATAATATTGACACGAGATTCCGTTTAAGCACAATTTAACACAAAGCAGTTGGGCTTGGTGATTATAGCCAGTCAAGAAGTGACCAAAGGGCTGTCCAGCAGCAGAGAACAATAGAGGGAACGTGTATATTTATGTGTAGTGTTATGAAGACGATTAAGCATATTAAGAGAGAAGTGATTATAAGGATTCAGTTATATAGAAATGCTTGATGTGGTTATCATTAATATTAAACCAACATATTCCACTGTTTTTTATTTGCACCTGATATGAATGTGGAGTGTCACTATGGTGTCTGTATGATGTGATAGAACTCACTACAACAACGCTGCTCAAATTTGTAACCTCAAGAAAGATTGAATAAAAGAGAAAATTTCACACTGAGTGAAGAATCTTATATGGATGCCATTAGCAATAGAGGGTTAGAATTACTTTTGATACACATGAAAAAGCATCTAATGTTAGTAGCCTAAGTCAAAATTTAGATTTAGAATAATATTTATATTTAAATTATCGAAGATTCAGTTCTTCCAGTATACCATACACTTTGAGCATTCAAAGAGTGTCATACACTATATTACCAAAAGTATTCGGTCACCCATCCAAATGATCAGAATCAGGTGTCCTAATCACTTGGCCTGG
>CM075016.1:12768187-12812538 GCA_037576675.1 Pangasius sanitwongsei | reverse complement strand
CTTCGGCATATCTTACTGCGTAAATTGGCCCCCCTGCGGATAGTAGCCCCAAATATATTTTTTGGTCCACTTTAACCCTCTACATAACTAAAACCCAACACCCCCCCCCCCCCCCCCCCCAATCCATACCTTTCCCTCCCTCTGTCCCACTCAGCAGTTTGAACCTTAAGAGATTTTGTGTGACTACTTTGGAATTAATGACATTAACATTCGATGGAGTGCTGAAGAAGGAGGGGTGTAGGTGTCCATGTCTGCGAGTGTGTTTGTGAGTGTGTGAAGATAAGCATGTATTCTCAGGGTTCAAAATGAGTTTATTAAGCAGCAGGCTGGCATGGAGAGACCCAGATTGCTCTGATAAAGGCCACGGAGTGAAGGGAGGAATGAAAGTTTCATTTCCTGCTTCCACGAGCTGACGTATCAATGCGATCAGGAGGACGCAGGGTTCGTCTAAGCAGAGTGAGTGACAGAGAAGTGTGGGGAGGAAGAAAATGCCAGACTCAAACATAGGTAAAGTAAACAAACCATGTGAAATGGAAATGCCTGCAAAGGATACATCCATAAATCATTTAGATGCCATGTAGATGTCCTAAAATGCCTATAATGGAATACATTTAAAATCACATTTACATGTAGCCAGAGATGAGACTCGGTAAATATAATGGGCATTTTGACACGAGCCTATTATACTGAACAGAATGGCTGTCAAAGGCTACATGTTTATAGGCCAATTGTGTGAGCCATTGTATGTTTTTATTTCCTGTATTATTGAGCAAACGAGTCTATGAAAATTTAAGAAAAAAAAGAGGGAAATAATTTTGTGTGCCACATTCAGATGGGGACAGATAGGTAAAGACAGGAATGGGGAGATGGCTGCATCAGGGAGCTGTACCAGGGTGTTTAATATAGATTCTCTGATCAGATAAAACAGGCAGAAAAACACGAGGCTCCCATCATCAGAAGAGCAAGGCTCATAGGAAATTGCCTCAATGGAAAGCACAGCGTGAGGCAGGAGGCTGCGTTACCAACACCTCGACTTCAATCCTGTTATCAGATGCATGCATCTATTGTTTTTACTCCTGTTCCATGTTTTCTGAGTTTTACCGATTGCAGTATTACCAGAGTAGGAGGCTAAACTTAGGAGTCTAAACTTTTAGGATGACTAATGTTGGGAAGTTGTCATATAGACTGTTGTTATTGTAACTCAAAACTGCATGTATCATGTATGTATGCCATGTGTAGGAATGAACAATGAAGGATTTGCTAAGGCTGGGTGCAGAGTAGGTGGATGAATTAAGCCCTGATGACAAGATAGAGGGCTATTTGTAGAGCTCATCTCACCATTATAGATTGTCTGTCATGAACAACAGGAGTATGATTAACCAGTTTTACTCACAAGGATTATCTCATTTGCTTTGTGTAATTTACTGATAGGACATCATTTGCACAATTATGAAATACAGTACAGCATCTTGGCAGTGTGCACAAGCATGTTCTGAGAACAGGGAGTAGATATGTGTACTAAGGAGGAATATTCTGATGGGAATCGAGAGTAGCTCTGACTTCATGTCAACTTGGTGATAACATGTAATCTTCTCCTTCCTATAAGACTAGAATTCTCTGATCTGTAAAAAAAAAAAAAAAAAAAAGACATTACCTAATATACTATCTCTCACATCCACTTGATAACACATGCATAGAGAGTAAAACATTGAAGGGGCCGGTTAACCACCTCCAGAGCCTTCAATTTCTTGGGCTGAATCTCATCCACCCCCGCAACCTTGTTGCTACGAAGGTTTCTAGCCACCATAGTAACTTTAGTCACAAAGATGGACTCCAAAACACTAGATATTTCTGAAACTAATTCTGGAACTCTTTAAGGGAGGGGATGTCTGCTGGGTTATGGAGTTTCTCAAAGTGCTCCTTCCATCACTCAATAACATTGCTCTGCAGAGCTTGTGAAATGGTCTCCTCCTGAGCTCTTCCTCCTGAGGCATCGAACAGTTTGCCAGAACATCTTTAAGGCCACCCAAAAGTCTTTTTCCATGGCCTCTCCAAACTCCACCCACCCTAACCCATGGCCACGCTTTTTCTTCTGTAACTGCTTTTGCTGCAGCACTTCTGGCTCTCCTATCGAGTGAATCCTCTCCTATTGAATCACAAGACCTCTCTGTGAGCATTACTCAGAAAGCCTCCTTCCCCAACTTGACAGCATACCTCACCACTGGGGTCCACCAGTGCATTCTAGGGTTACAGCCATAACAGGCACCAACAGCCTTCTGGTCACAGTTTCATTTGTCCCTCACCGAAACTTCTGGCAAACACTCCCAAACAACCCAGATGGCTTGTCTGTGTTTACCAGGTAAATTTGGCCAGTGCCCTGTGCAACAAATCACAGCTCACCACCAACTGATGATCAGTTGACAGCTTTGAACCTCTCTTTACCTAAGTTCCAAAACATTAACCCCAAGTCTAATGATGCAATCACAAAAGTGATCACTGACCTTTGACACAAAGTACACTTACGAGCAACCTTGTGTTTGAATAAATTGTTTGTTATTGATAATCCCGGGATTGCACAGAAGTCTAATAACATTTCACCACTCAAGTTAGGTCCTGGGAGGGTGTTCCAGTTGCACCTCTCCAAATATCTCTGCCATTCCCAACATGAAATTGAGGTCCCCTTGAAGGATTACGGAGTCGGTAGGTGGTACCCTCTTGAGCACCTGCTTTCATTTTGAATGAACACAACCGGCAGTCTGAGTTTTCCGTACTGATACTCAAAAGGTTATACAGGCACTCTTCTTGTCCACTGGGAAAAATTCCAACTGCCAGGCCCTTAGCTTGGGACTGGTGAGTATCCACACACCTGCCTGAGTAGGAGAGACCACCCCCATCCACATATTTGGTAATGGAGCCCTTACTGTGTATTGATGTAAGGCAGACAATATATAGTCAATTGTCTAGTCCATCTAAGACTGTCCATGTCGAGCCCGCTGCCCAACTGGCACTGCACCTGACTTACACCCTTCATCTTGCAGATGGTAAGCAAGATGGCATTAGGGCATTAGACAGTACCCAGAGCTAAATGGATGGACTGAGGACAAAGAAGAGACAGAACCTCCTAAAAAATAATAGACAAAAACATTCTCAAAAACAGTCTTGGGAGAGAGTTCATGGGCTGTAATTAAACTTTGCTGAATTTATTAGTTCATGTGAATGGTCATGGCAAAAATATTAAATAAACAATGTCAGTGAGCTAATGGTTATTTTGACTAATAAAATTTGGGTGAATTGCCCTCCTTAATTTAGAGGAGAATTCATTAGGAAATACCTCATAATTAATGTCTTGTTTTACTGCTGAAAACAGCAAGCAATAATGTATTTTTCTTAACACCTGTCTAAGAAATTCTGCCAAATAAATAAAACAGATGTTGCATAAATGTTAAGAAATGAGTCACACCAAAGGTTTAGACTGGAGTTACCTTGGAGTTGGAATTTATTTGTTTGTTATTAGCTTGTAAAACTTTTCATATATATTTTAAAGGGACCGTTGACATGCAATTAACAGTTTTATAGAATATACATAATTAGGGCTATGACAATGTGATATCTGTATCAGGGTAAAGCACATCACACTATGCTTTTCCAGAATACTCTTTTCTAAGAGTATCAGTGCTTTTATAACAAAACCCACTTAATATTCCCAGTAACAAGGAACTAATTATGTTTAACTTTTCCCTTGATAAATCGATTATTTTTAATCATAAAATATAGACATTAATTAATTCAGTAATCTTCAGTAATGGCTTTATCCTGGTCAGGGACATGGTGCATCCTGAGGCTATCCCAGGAACACTGGGCGTGAGGTTGGAATACACCCTGGATGGGACTCTAGTCTATTGTAAGGTATCATTTGTACACAAATTCATAGCTAGGGCAATTTGACATAGCCAATCCACCTATCACCATGTTTTTGGGAGGTGAGAAAAAGTGAAGAACCCAGAGACAACTTGCACGGACATGGTGACAACATGCACCGTTGGGCTCAGGATCAAACCTGGGACCACCGTGACATCATTGTAGACATTAAAGAAAAATATATTTGAAGTTTATAGTTGTTTTTTTTTTTTCATTTTGAGAAACAACGTAAATGCTTTTTCTGTTTAAACCCTTCGACAGAGGGTTCCCCTTTTAGAAAAGGTTCCTTATAGAACGTATAGACAGAAATCTGTATATAGATTTAGATCTCTAATAAGCAAGCTCGAGGTAACAGTGGCAAGGAAAAAGTCCCTGAAACAACATGAAGAAGAAACAATGTTCTTCTGGGTGACATCTTTAACTATCCAAAGCACCCTTATGGAATAATACATATTGTGTATTTTGAAAATGTCTTCAAGCATTATGAAATGGCAAAAAATATCATATGACCCACCCTATATAAGAAAGCAAGATAAATAAAGCACAATCATTATTAATACATATACTTTTTATTTCTCTAATAATTCATATATAATTCATATATATTTATCCTATATGTTTTCATATAACAGTCATGTAGACATACATCGATAAAGTTGAGGAGATTTTACTTTGATAGAGAGTACATTGTAAAGACAAGAACAAGACAGGGAGGAGGAAGAGGCATCACTATTTTGAGGCACACACTAAATACATAGTATACATTCATGTCTGCATGCATGCGCGCACACACACTAACAGATCAAACCATGGCTTTTGGCATTTCTACGTTTACTTAAAGCTCACACACACTTTGGAAACTAACGAACATCACACACCCGTATATGTCCTCTCAAAGAGGTTGACAGGTTGTCACATGGCTAAAACACAAACAACAACACTTACAAAACAGACAGGTACATACTTGCACTTTCAGTCATTGCTAGTTTTTTTTTTTTTTCCCCAAGAAAAACATGTTTTCAAGGTTAGGGATGAACCATTTGTAACAAGCACACTAGTATTTGGTTTCTGCTACCTTGTCATTCACATATAACATGGGAAATAAAGAGTCACTGTGTTGGCTGTTGATGTCCAGGTTCATCAGTGAGGCAGAGGAAGATGCATTACATTAATGCAATTCTGCAAACGGTCCAAAATCAGTTTATGTTATGTGTAGGATTATGTCACATTATGTGTATTTTGTGGTTTTGATAAACCTGACAACTGTGAGCGGTGACACTCTCCACAATGATAATTCCAAAGAGGTGTGATGAATAGATATTTGTTCACCTACACCCAAACAGTCATACACACACACATGTGCGACAAACCAAACCTTGCTTTTTCTCTATTTGGGGAGTTCAAACCCCAAACCATAAGGAGCTGTGAAGTAAATTTAACAGTAATAAAAGTCATATCCAATTATATTTGGCTTCATAAATATATATAGAAATGTAAAAGCTACCTGAAATGTCAAATGCATATAAAACAAAACTGTTAGTGGATGGGAGATCTATGCATTCAGATGTCATATTTGATCTGAAAGTGCTAAATAGAGTGAGACATGCGTATACTACGTATACTGCCCATTAGTGATGTCTTTAGTACTTCTAGTACATTTGTTTGAAACAATGTAACAGATCACGAAATCACAAAATGGTGACGAAAACCAAAAGGATAGTTGTGCTACTATACTCCTGTCTCGAATACCCAATAGACATATCTTTATGGCAGGTACTATCTCACACGTACATTGAACGCTGCCACATTAAAGAATGATGGGAAATAGAGCAGCTGCATTGCTGGATGCAAGAGTCCAGCCATCGCATGTTCTGGATGGAGATGCCTTTGGCAGATCTGGGATATGAAGGAGAGGTGGAATCCCCACTTGTGCTACATGTCCAGCAGAGGGCGAAGGATCTCCACTCACACGGCGTTGGTGATGATGACATCTCTGTGCAGGCCTTCAATGTTTGCAGGCTCAGGGGTGATGCTCTTCATCAGACGCTGAGGAGGAGAGAATGAGTGAGCATACATGGTGTGGACTACAGGCTTTAGAGCCATAAGTACATGAATGAAGGGATGAGATTAAAAAAAAAAAAATCAGAAAACAGCCGGAAAAGTTCCTAGTTAATTCATTTTGTTATGAAATGTACATGGGACACCTGGCACGTATATGGACATCATGACTGATATAGTCTGCCAGCCAGACAACTGGCAGAGTTTGGAGTAGTTTGGATGTTCTAGAGTCCCCTGCTGCCTGTGAGGCAAAATGCAATTTCAATAAAACACTAATAAGCCTTCCACACACTCCAATCGACCTCACACCCCCTGCTTATACTGCTCTAAGTTGTGAGTTGCTTTCTTCTGGCTAGGGCAAAGCTAATTTCCAGTTCAAAAATAATATAAGCCTAAAATGACACGTGAATCGTTTTGAAAAGGATTTTTTAAACATATATGATTATTACAGAACTAGAAAGACTTTTAAAGACATTAGAAATCAGACCTTTAAGGTTCCTTGTCAATTAAGAAGGAGAACTAGCCAAAAGCTCCTTCCACCACAACAAACTGGCTCAATAATTTATCTAGAATTCTGTAGTTTGCCAAGAAATATTTTGTAATGTTCTGACAGAACTTTGCCCATGCTCAAAGCGTTTTCTCCCACTGATCTCAGCTTAGTTGCACTGCTTTTGGAATTTCAGGAGAAAAATGGGAGTGTCTCCAAGAAGTGCACTTTTTTTTTTTTTTTCCTGTGCATGGGCTGATGACAAGTGCATTGTGTTTTCTCAGTCTGGTAAATCATTACGAATAAACTAGCTAAAGGCATATTCTGTGAGCAGTGATTAACTGTGCCCATTGTACAATAAATGTAAAACAGCTCTGACTGTTAAACGCCATTATTTCATTAGAGCTAGAGGAAAAGAAGAAGTCCTTTCAAACTACGTCCTCTGCTTTATTTTTAGCCTAAAGTAAGCTCGAGTCAGCCAAAGGAGGGCTTAATAAATGAGCCAAAGAAGAAACTGATTACAGCAGCTTTAAAACCAGAGTTATTAACTTTGGAATTGTTTGCTGAGGTTGATGGAAGCTTGTAAGCCATCGTTGTTATTTGAGCGGGTCGATGTGGTGATCTACAGTGATGCATCTCTGCACTTTCACCTGTAACTACCTCAAAACACCAGCACTATCACCTCTGTAAATGTTTGTCATTTTTAATGAGGTAACAATATTCAGTTTGGTATAACTTATCCCCTTATGCCACTGAATATTGGATGAAAATGCAGATGTTGTTAGAATTTTTCCAGGCAGTTACCAGTAAAGGGTAGCTACCTCCAATATATTAATCATATTTTAGAACTAGAGTGTAAATAACAGCTATTATCCTTGCAGCAATAACCAGTTAGTCAGTGTGTAGACTACTGCTGTGTCTGAAATGGGGCCTTACAGTGTATTATGGGTAAACTGTGCTAGGTAGGGTATGTGGTTTGGAGCTAAGCTACTGCAAGGCACTGGATGTTCATTAATAAAGTTTCATTTATTTAATTTCCCAAATAACACACTACATCAAGAACAGGGTGTGATTTTTGTAAATTATTAACACCTACAGTACACCTGCAGGGTATTTTTTTTTCCAGTGCTAATATAACACATCTGAACCAGTTAATCGAAACCTCAACACAATAAAGCCAAGTGTGTTGGAAATGAACATTCAGTCTGAGTGCTGCTCCTAACTGACCAAGGATGCCTTACACCAAGGACGTGTGTCTTTACCACCGGGTAACAGCTCTAATGCTAAACACACATCCTATCTGACACACCCTTTCAGCACCACTGTGTATTTAAAGCATATACAAACACACAGCCCTTGTCCTGACTGACAGCTCCATCAAAAGCAGCCGGATGAGAAGCAGGACGGCAGCGGCATCTGGACCATGCTCGCATCTCTCGTCACATCTCACGTAGACTAAATGGATAATGTGAGTCACAGCCTTATGAGAGTGTGTTTATCTAATTTACCTGCATCTCGTCATTGTCGCATATGTGCTACTGCATAATGACAGATGGGTTTCGGTGCTGTTGTTTCTGCTGCTGGCGTACCTGTTTGAAGGTCCCTTTGGTGGTGAGCAGGTGGTACACCATGTAGGAAGGCACGCAAATGAAAGAGGAGACACCGATGCAGTAGCCCAGTACAGTGGTCCAGAATGGGTACAGGTAGTCAAACAGCCTCACCACAGGAGGGAAGGCCAGGAAACTTCCAATGATGAACTATAAACACATAACACATAGAACAAATGTTCCTGTTAGATGGGAAGTTTAGTGGTATGTTCAGTGACGTACGGGACAATTAGTTAATTATTATGGGACAAGGTTGCATTTGCAAAATACTTGATTTGACAGCACTGTTTTAGCTCCATGGTTGCTCCTAATACACAAAATAATTAATACAAAATACAAAGCTACAACAGTTTAAATCAACAAGAGCTAGATATTATTAATCAGTTATACCTGAATTAACACTGGTGTAAAAGGCCTCTTAGAGACGTGATTTGAGGTCAGGTGGAGAGGCAACTGGGATGGCCACACCCCTATGTCTTAGTCCTACCTGATTAAATCTAATCTTACCTTGCAAATCTTACTTTGCTTACTTAGCACCATTCTATCTGTTGTTTTTTCCATCACATCTAATGGCACTTTCATACTTTTTCCAAATCTGATGCTGTTTGCATGAAGATTTTACTGTTTGGTTGAGACTAAAAGCAGTGTTTGAACCTGTGTGAAGTTTAGGGAATCGATCTCTGAAACCAAATGAACTCAGGTGCCAACTGTACCATGAAATAGGGCACAAAAGGCTGGGCTTAGAATAGCATGCTTGTTTGAACTTGTCAAGTAATTTCCTGTTTCAGCTTCAACAATGGCAGGAAAGTGTATATTGTGGCCTGCAGATTACATATAATGCCTTCTAGATATATGGAGTGTAGAAAGCATTCAAACTCATAAATTAGTCTTGTATAAAAGTGAGTAGCTTTGACTAAATTGATTTGTCTGACCCGTTGTGTCGCAAGTAAACGCAAAGAACCAGCTACTTGAATAAACATGAGAACAAAACACTGTATCTTTTCTCTCCGTTTTTTCCCCAGTTTGTGATGAAACCAAGCCAGAATAAATCCTGGATATGGACTTGGATATTCAAGGCAAGTGTGAAAACACCCTAAATGTCCCTGGGTTTACCATGTTATAAAGACAAAAGAATATGGTGATGTGAGTGTGTTCTGGACTGACCAGTAGGAAGCAGGGGCAGATGGCCACCCAACACACCCTCCAGAACAGACCGGGGGAGAAGCCAAGCATCAGCTGCACATCATTGCAGAACCGTGTCGTCCCTCGACACACACATAGACACAAAGTGAGGCCACATAATATAGTACAGAACCACAGATTATTTCCTAGAGGGCTCTGTTAAAGTTCAGGTATTTACCATAAAACCAGGAAACAGCAATGACTTCAAGGAAGACTACAGTGATGACGGCAGGGCCTGTTGCATATTCTTCAAACAGTTTCACCACAAACGCCCCTCCCTATATCAAAATCACAATGGTAACAGCACTTATTTCCACATGGACACATTTTAAAAATAATAATGATATTTTAATAATTAATACTTTGTAATTTGTTATGGTTCCCAGAATACATTCTCGTTGCTATTTCAATGCACAATGTGAGAGGACTCACATAGGTAAGTGTGGACAGAGCTCCCAGGTAGCAGACACACACCAGACCTAGCACAAACCACTCTCTCCTGCGGGCCAACAGGTGGGGAAACTCATCCAACATGGCGGTGATCACTCCTTCCAGCCCAGCAAACTGCAGGTGGAGATATAAATGGTGCTAATAAAGTGAGTACCACTGGTTACACAATGCAGACACTGGCGTTAACTATAACTGTAACAAACACACACTCACAGCTCAGTGCATTCTGACAAAGCCATGCATTGAGCAGGAACAAAGACCAGACCCACCGATAATCTCATTAGTGCATCGTGATAAGCACATGCTGTCATTCATTGTGGCTGTTTACCACAGAAACTGTATGAGTGGTTTAATATGATCCTTTAGAAAAGAGGCATTTAGAAGGGCAAACCAGGGACAGCAGAGTGACCAATAGCCTAAGTACAGCAATTGACAGACAACACTGTGTCAGCCAAAACGTTGTGGTCTTAGCCGATAAACTAAATGCTTAGCAAAAACCTGCTTAGAGCTCCACATGCTATTATTAAGATAGAGCTGGGCTAATTAACTAGTGGGACAGACAGACTGACCGTGCTATCTAATCCCAGCATGATGATCATGAGGAAGAAGATAATGGCAAGGAAAGTGCTAGCAGGCATGTTGGTGATGGCCTCAGCATAGACGATGAAAAGTAGGCTGGGACCTAAAACGAGAGGCAAATTTGATGAAAAACTTCAATAGAAAATGCAGCATCAATAAGCTTCAATGTACTCTTAACACACCTATATCAACATATCTCTTCAGCAGGTTTTACAGAAAGTAAAAGTTAGATCCATCTTACAGGCACATGTGAGGAAACAGAATGTTGTGTCTTTTACATTTAAGACGTTGGTGCAAAGAAAGCTTCTGGTTCTCACCAGCATCCTTTGCTACCGTCTCCACCCCCTCCTTCCGCATCTCAGCCATGTAGCCCAGTACGGTGAAGATCACAAAGCCTGACATGAAGCTGGTCAGACAGTTCACCGAGCTCGTCACCAACGCATCTCTGAGACACAAATAGAAACTATTTACAGAATTCTTTCTTTTTGATGAGTTAATGTTAATTAATTAAATACTCACATTATAACAAAGTGTAAATGATGCACAAATAACTAATCTGTTTATATTTAGTAATGTAATAGTCATATTTTGATTTTTTTAATTATATATCTCAAACAATATTTAATATTGACAGAATGGCAGATTAGTGGTCGGCTTTGAGAAACAACCAAGAGCAGATAAGACCAGATGTTTAATATTTGAAATCATATAGCGTTGTACTTGTAACAGTTGTTGTGAAAGGGATTGTAGCTGGCAAAGGCCAGGAGCACACCAAAACCTGGACCCAGAGAGAAGAAGATCTGGGCTGCTGCATCAATCCAAACCTAATAAACAAAAAGAAGGATTTGATCATGTAAAAGGTGAGGACAATATTAAATATAATACCACAATACAAAAAAGTCTTGCTAGGGATTGAGCTTGCTTTTAGTTTGTGCTCACCGTAGTGCTCAGGAGCTTCTCCCAGTTAGGCTTCAGGTAGAAGACAACACCTCTCCATGCTCCCGGCAGAGTGGCGCCTCGCACCAGAAGGATCAACAGAACCACATATGGAAGAGTTGCTGTCACCCATACTACCTACCAGAGAAAAGCACAAGTAAGTTAGCTAGCTTATGATATGAGCTCTGGTCCATGGTTATTATTAGAGTCCTGGCCCAAGAAGGCTATAGCAACGCTAAGATTCAAACTTGTGATCTCGCAGTGATAGGGGGGCGAACTCCTAGAGTGTTGCACCACTTAGAAGCCCCACGAGTTAAAGTTTAAATCTACATCTTTGTTTCTTCTCACCTTGCCCGAGGTCTTAACCCCCTTCCAGATGCTGAAGTAGACGACGCTGAAGATGAAGAGCAGACAGAGGGCCAGCTGCCAGCTCACCGCACCCAGCTGATGAAGACCTGGGGACAGGTGTACCTGTAACACCTTCCGTCTGAGAGAGAGAGAGAGAGAGAGAGAGAGAGAGAGAGAGGTAAGTAAAGATAGAATAGAGAAGCTGCTCGCATTGATGAGGGAACATAAGAGCAACATTTTTATGGCAGAATCAAAAAAGCAGTGGAAACTGAAGGCGAATAAGAGTGCTGAGGAAAGGGGTGATGAGTGATAACTCACTACTGAAGGTCAAAGGGAAACACATTTATATGGAAAACAGGAAATTCCTGCTGATATAGCAAGAAAAGCCTGCTGGCTCCCAGTGCGTAATAAGCCTAAAACTCAGCAAAGCCTGCAAATCTCCCCTAAAGCATCAGAATAAAGTGAAGCTAACCAGTCAAAACTGGTTTAGATCTACAAAAGACACTGACATACCATATGCTCTTCTAATGTCGGGGGCTGCTCTTATGTATGCATGTCTCATCCATGACTCTACATCCTCATAATCTCTATGAAACCTTCTGCTGTTACTAAGGAATTGTTTTTTTTCCTTCATGCTAATCCTCCCTTGCTCACTCTCTGGCCTCCTCTGTAGGCTCCTGGCACTTACATGCACTTACGTATAGAACTCCTCGGCAGGCGAGATGGATTCATTGGTCCAGGAGATGTTGCTGTCAGTGGACAGATACTGCTTGCAGTTGGCCGTGTTCCAGGGGTTTTTGCATGTCGACCATGGAAGCGTAGAGTTGAAGGAGGACAACAGGTAATACAGAGCCCAGGCCATGATGGTGTTGTAGTAGAAGGCAATGTACAGGGCAATAATGCAGATGGCAAAGCCAATCCCTGTAAAAGAGACGCAGTAAAAGAAGTTCATCTGCTTCACTCTGCTTCAAGCGTCTTCCACTTCAGTAAGAGACGTGCTGATGACATTTAGGACATTTCCATAAAATCGAAGTTCTATAGAAGCTGGCATTTTGCAAGGGAAATGTGACAATTTCCATAACAGAGAGTACAACAGCTATCAACAAAGTGGCACACATGCACTAGAGAGAAACTGGGAAGGAATCACGAAAGAGTGCATTATCAGTCTCGTCGCTTCCATCCCGTCCATCTCATAGCACCAGTCAGTTTGGAGTGACTTGGAGTGACTGCTTTTCTAGTCATAGAAGTAGGAACGTTCTGATATAAAATTTTCATATCATGCTAATTCCTTATCCTTCTTATCAATGTGTATGAAATTAGCCTTATATTATACTAGAAAAATCTTGTACTTATTTTGTTGGGCAGCATTTTATGTGGAAAGGAACCTTGAAAGCTGCCTCAAACATGCAAGCACTGGAATGATATTCTAAAGTGCCCAAAATATCAATATTGTGTGCGTTGAATACACAGGAGTATATTATAAACCAATATTATTTGGACATGCCTACTCAGAAGTGAGAGCAGTCTTACCCTTGAAGATGGGGCAAATGTGTTTCCAGATGGATATGCAGCCACTGCGGTGGAACTGCCCGAGTGCCAGCTCCATGTAGAACAGAGGAACCCCGCCAAACACTGCCATCAGCAGGTAGGGCAACAGGAACGCACCTGGACAAATAGTTGGGATAGGAATACTTTAGAGAACAGGAGTTTGTCTACAGGTTTAAACATGTGATAAATGCTTGAATTCTCTGGAACTAATGAAAACCCTCAACTTTCATCACATTCATTCATATCAAAAGGTGATAAAAAAAAAAAAAAAAAAAAAACATCAATGAAGAAATGGTTTCTGAGGAACAGAAAAACTTGTGAAACGTATGTATGTTTCACCCTGCCAAAGTAAAGAGTGGTAGAGAAAGGCAGCACCAGTACAGACAAGCCTCTCTGTTTGATTAAAGCATTATTTGTGTTCTTTTGACATGAGTGGAAAGATAGCAGTTGATTTAGTAGCTGTGAGGCAGGTTATTAAACAATAAGAGATTGAAGTCCCTCTCATGAAAGCCACAATTAGTGTTGGTAGTAGCAAGTGTGTCCCTAGCTGCTCTATCTCTCTCTCGCCCTCCCATCTTGCCTGGTAGAACAGGAAATTACAAAGATTTTATTATTTCAAATTCAAAGGAAGGAGGCTGAATCTTGTTTGGAGTGAGAACATGAGCAGTCGAGTATAAAGAGGAGAAAGAACAGCGGAGTTCCCCGTAAAATAACACACTGTCTATTTGTTCTCTCTAAAGCACACAGAATCTAATCGATCATGTTTCAGAAAAGAAACACAAATCTTTCTGACAAGTTGTTGTGACCATTAAGTTGCTCTTGGCTTCAATCGGGCTCTATGTTACAACAGGCAGAATGTCATGCGTGAAATCGTGGCTGCTTACTGTCAGGTGGTGTAAATGTATTGATCTGTCCTCTGCCCATAAACTCACCCCCTCCGTTCTGGTAGCAGATGTATGGGAAGCGCCACACGTTGCCCAGGTCCACTGCGTAGCCGATGACCGACAGGAGGAAATCCACCTTCTTGCTCCATGTCTCCCTGGGTGGATCCAGACTGGTCTGCTGGACCACAAGCGTCCTGAATCCCCCAGAAGCACTCCTGTCCCCTATAGCCCCGGTGCCTTCCCTCGGGCTTTGAGCCGATGTGCTGGGGTACCCGTTTGACACCTGTGTCGGCCCTGAGACTAGTTTCTGCCCTTTCTCAGCAATGCTGCCATCCACCAGCCTGTCATTCTCTTCAGATTTGTCCTTCCCGTCTTGGTCCTCTCGGTTAATCATCACTGCCTGTTTCATCTCCATGGTCAAGGGTGAGATGCTGTGATTGGCTCTGACGAAAGTTTTCTAGCAATGGCTGATATGGCGCCCATGAGGGGACTCAGACGATGGAGAAGAAAAGATGGACTGGCAGAGCAGGAGAATGGAGAGATAGCAGCAATGGACCTGATTGTTTAGCCACTTTAACAAGGTCCAATAAATCCCTGCTGCAAAAAAAGAGAGTAGAATTCACTTCAGAAAGTTGGCATTTTCCGTTTTTACTTTTTCCACACGTCCACAATGGTGACATGGAAAACACACACACAATCCAGTTCAGCGATTACTTATTTGACTGCTGTGAGTCCAAACAAATTACATCTAATATGAAGCATGCAGATTCAAACAGACCCTGCAACATGGGGTTAAAAACCGTAAAAAACGGAAGGAAATTCGTACAGGCCTGCGTAAAATTACACCCAGGGGAGCTGCCAGAACACTTTCATTTATTTTATTTTCCCTTGACGTTGTTGGTGTTGCTGAAATTAACATGTGAGACATTTGAAATCACTGGTCTTTGCCTTTATATGAAACAAACACAAACATCATAAATTAGGAAATGAAAACTTGAGAAAATAAGTTGTGAAATATGAACAAGATTGCCTACCTCAACTGAAATTATTCTGGACAAATAAACTTTGAAGTCATGACATCAGTGCTTTCCCGCTGTTTTTACAGCAAAAAATGAATTCTTTATAATAATGGGAAATAAAGTGGTGTCAAGATTTCAAAACAACTTGAGGGGAAATTAAGCATGAAATTGAGAAATCAAATTGCAATACACCAAAGGTCATTTGTAAGCATTACTAATTAAAGAAAATATTTATTCAGAAACCACACATTTAATACAGTTATATAAAAGAAACCCTCAATAATCAGCTAAAGCAGTTTTCGCAAAGCAACAATGGAACAAGGAATACTCTCTTGCCTGCTATTTATTTATTTATTTATTTATTTATTTTGCAAGCGGGAGGGTAGTTGTGTCCTCATCTTTCACTTTCTTTGCCAGAAAAAAGGAATTAATCAAAAATAACCATAATGATACTATCAACCTTAAACAATATTCTCTTAAAAAAGAATACCCTTTTAAAATGGCTAAACCATTTGGCACAGCGCTTTGCCCACACATGCATTTTATAAAGTTTCCAGTGGAAGCAGGTTTCCAATGTTCCTTCGGCTCTACATTTTTATTAGGTCTTCCTAATGATTAATTGTGTGCAACCAAAACATCTCCACCTAAATTTCCTAATAATTATTTTTTTAATGGTCATATCCAGTGTGGTGAAGGTGGAAAGTGTTACACAGAAACAATCAGCACAGGGTTTGATTTTCACACACGGCTACCATTGTTAAGGTTTAATATATTAAATAAGATTTTCCTTGACACAAAGTCCCAAAGTTGCACATTAGAACGCTAGGGCTCGGTACATTTAAACAAGGAACTTTAACTGGTGTTTAAAAAGAACCAGAAAGTTCTCTCTCTTCCACACTGGTGGAAAGCCAGACTTTCGTCTGAATACGACTAAAATATGTTTACACATGGCAACCCTGAGAGAAATAAATAGGAACCACTTTGAACATTTCTAAAGGTTCCAGCCTAAAAATCTGTTTAATCTGCAATTTTCACAACTGATTTCACCTCGGATAATGGAATATTCCTCATTTCATCCTCATACATTCAAAGTTATGCTAGATTTTAATTTACTTTACTGGATCCAGTTGGACCTAGTTCTGTTCTGGCTATTGCTATTCTTGCTATCAGGAGTCCAAAATGAAATGTTGAACCTCAAAAAAGACAGATGTCAACTATAATTAAGATGTTATCATTTTAGCATTAGTTACCAAACTTTTAATACCCAGAGACATTGGAATCAAAGATTGCATTTTTTGCTTCTTCAAGAATTCACCCAAATTGGTCGGGTTATCCGATATAAAGAGACATAAGCTTCAACTCTAGATAGAGTTTCTCTAAATTCTCCACATGCTTAAAAATAAGCATCAGGTTGTCCAGCAGAATATTTGTTTGTGCAATAATTTCTCAGTTTTTATTTTGCTTTAAACGTAACTGGTAGAGGAATATAGAGAACACAAAAATATTAAACACGCACTGGATGCACATGCCCAAAGTGTTATTGTAACCTACCGATCGATTTGTGCATCATTACATCATGGAGCATTGCTACAGTTTCCACAATGTTCAAAAGCTGATTTAAAAAAAAAAAATCATTCTGACCATATTTTTTGCAAAAGTTAACCATTCGACATTCTCACATCCTTAATCACTTTGCACAAAGTTATCACAAGCACATCCATCAGCAATTTCAGTTCACAGAGCGTATCAGGATGTATCCTACAACACAAAGAGAAGCATGCAAACACATACAAGTAAAAACCTGTCACCCAATTTTTTTTTTGCCAAACATGTTTCTGTACACAGCATGCGCAGTACAACCCTACCGTGCAGCAGTGGAGCGGTTCTGCGGGGGTCTGTGTGCACTGGGCTGGTGCTCACCGACCCTGGGAGCCAAGTGCGTAAGACACACCTCCCTAACACTCCTGCACACGTACACACACACACACACACACTCTCTCTCTCTCTCCTTTCCTTATACACACATTTACAGTGGTCACCAGCCTTATTGATCACTCACTCTTTCTCCCTCGGTCCCAGTCCTGTTGTGCAAATGTGGTGGTGTGTGCACAGGTGATGTACTCTGGACTCTCCTTTTACTTCCTCTCCATAGTTCGTTAGTTACAATGAACTGCACACAGCCACGCGACGCTGATCTGCATCTTCATTTTCCTGGTGTGTGAGTTACATGTCAAAGGGGAAACATTCTCCGAAACAATAAGTAAACACCCTTAACAGTAATGTGACAGTACACAGCTACTAACAAAACTAGCAAAACTACCATACAAAATCCTTTTACAGAAACTTCGCATCTGTAACAGGTAATTCAGGAATTTCAAGAATGGGGCCTTCTAACAATATGATATAGTATTATGAAACACATACTGTGGTCATATTTAAAAACAAAAAAAGAAAAAAAAACAACAAAAGCCCTTACTTTGCTTAACTTAATCCACAGAATTATATTTTTTTTCAGGGCAGTTTCAGGGCAAGGTACATCAATTCCCATCTGTTACTCCGACATGTATTAAATCAGGGCTGACCCAGATTCTATTAATCCTACTGAGAATTTTCTCTCTTATTCCCTCCATCTCACATTGGTGTTCCAGGAAGGATGTGACCATTTATTCATTTCTAAATTGACAGAATAATTAACACGATTATTTTATTTTGACAATATCTGCACAACTAGGTACAGTTTCGATTAAGATCACGCACTGTAACTTAGTTCTATGTATTTGCACACATTATGTAATGATAAATATACAGTATGTATGAATAAAGTATGTTCTATATATCTCTTATCTTTGTTACTAAAAGTACATGCGTGGAAAACACGCACAATGTAAATGTTCAAGGTGTAATTCTTGATGACTTCATGTCCGTTATACACTCAGAACTATTTCTATCAACACTGAGCTTAATGACAACACTTCATGTGTAAGAAAAGGAAAGGAAGAAATAGAAAAGGAATCAAAGAAAGCCCGCGCGACCCAAATATAACATGGATATAAATTGTATTGTTTTTCCCATGTGAATAACATTATCTGCAGTCCAAAAGAGAAAAAAATGTCATCAGAGAAAAATGATGTTTCATCAGTAAGGAAGTTAACACCCTCACTCTTACAAACACACCCAGACATAAAGAAACTCCGGCACGATTTTAAATAATTACAGAGCTTTTCTCTTGCAACATATTTTCCCTTTTCTCTTATCAGTATCACTGCTGTCAGTTTGGGAGGTGAAGTTTACATATACTTATATCCTCCGATGCAGATAAAACCTGTCAGCGCATTGTTTTTCAACTAGCAGCCACACGGCACTGATCGCTATCTAAAGCCATACAAAAGAGAACAGTAATGAACTCCCATGCCACAGACAGCAGCCTGATTCCTGGCACAGAATTTTTCCCCCTCATAGTGGAGTATGAAGACATATTTTAGAACGTAGGATTTATGGCATGGTGTACTGGCAATCCTGTTATGAACATAGAAAAAGATAAGTGGGACAGATAAATTAGACATATTTAATCATCTTTTTTTTATTGACTATGTAATGACAATAGATCACATCCTTTTCACTGTAGGTCAGAGCCAATAATAGTATGGAGAAAAAAAGTCATCTGTGTTCTGTTAACCCTGTTTATAAGAGGTATGAATGAAATGTGCAGTAATAGGGTGTTATGCCAACGATTGTGGTTTCTCCAGACGCCACGAGCATATGTTGGCATGACCAACAAACTCTGACCTTTGAAACATGTTGGTGTGTTTTCCAGCGTCTGTCTACAGGGGTAGGGGGTACAGATCAAAGACGTGAGGGATCAAGGAAAGGAGAAGGAAAGATGAAGGAGGAGAGTCCTGAGGGCTAACAGAATAGAAAATGAGAGCGATATAGAGAGACAGGAAGAGAGACGGAGAGGTTAATTTCTTTAATCTGTTTTTTTTTTTAGATGATTCTTTCATCTTGTCTTTTTTTCCTTCTTGTTCTTGCTTTGTCTCCTGCCTCTTCATAACCCTCACTTAACCTCCATATTTTATTAAACTTTACTTCTTGTCTTAGCACTAAGCCTAAATTTATCTGAGGGCTGTTGTTTTGTTTTGTAAAATACACTGATGTTCCATAGACATGGCCAAAGACGGACAGCACCCTTTCCAAAACTTGTGCTATAACAGCCACAGTGGCATCTAACAGTATTTTGTGTTACATTAGAAGTTTGCAAATAATAGTATACTTGGTTCAAGAACTTTACAATGTTGGATTTGTAGATGGATTGAGAGAAGTTTACCCTACCTGAGAAACCAGTCCATGGTAAATCGCTTCACAGTGCTTTCAGCATCCCTTCAAGGCCACACTGGAGAGGCATATCAGCTCACTCTGAAACCCCAACTTTACACACAAGCTGTGAGGCACCAAAAAAAAAAAATGTTTGCTGAAGCAAAGTTGTATTGCGTCTAATTCCAGAAAGCGTTTTTTCTAGTCTTAAGCACACTGATCAAACGTTCCCCCTCAGACGGCTATCTTGCTGATTACTATGTCATTGTCTTAAGACTGCAGCCAAGGGATTGTGTGGTGGATGATGTCAGAGTTAAACGTAATAGATGACCTTAGGATCTGCAAAAAAAAAAAAATCTAGCCACAAAAAAAAAGTATTACACGACAGACGGACATAACTGTTACCTTTTACGCACACGCACACGCACAGGCTTTTTCCTCACAGTTCACAGTGCAGGAGACCCTTGAGCAAACAAGCACACGTAGACATATACACACACAAACATGGGAAGCTTGCCTTCCCAATCTGCCTCAGCTACTAGGTTAATCCTCAACAAGCTGAGAGAATGGAGTGCAGGGAGGGAGAGAGGAGGGTGGAGAAACAGACTAGTCAACAACTAAAATAGGTGAAGAGTTCATTAATGTGGGGTGGATTTATAGAAGGGAACCAGACACTTGAATCCCATCAGTGTCACTTGAGTGTTTGCTAAATTATTTAATAAGTGGCTGAACTGAAAATGTAGAAATCCTGCAGAGAGAGTACAGTGAAAAGTCTAGTCAAAGTGCTTTTTTGCAAAAAGCACTGTACAGAGTAAGGGTTCTTGGAAGCTCTCGGATGGGACAAGGACGTTAAGGCGCTGCCAGCAGCCAATACACTTCTTAAAATCCCTTTAAAGCTTCCCTTTTGGCCTACTGCATGGGGCCCAACTACCTCTCACAGCAGTACATCTCCTCATCAGGCCAAGTAAGACACAATCAATCTTCCACAAAGTGCCAAACAGGAATTTTACATCCATGCAAAATAGTCTAATAGTGTCATTTCTTATGAGGGGGTGAACATTTTATTGAATATAAAATGCTGTACAGATGTCTTGTTTTGTGTGCATTCCCCCAGGCTGGATCAAGCATCCCCATCTGAAACAGGGAATTCTTTAAAAGATTTAGCAGTTGAGCTTTAGTACATGTTTAATAAACTGTTTCTTGATGGCTATATTCTTAAATTGGAATTTCTTTATTTGCATTTATATAGATCCAGTATAGTACCTATAGTACCCGGAGAGCAAACACTTCATGGGGAAGAATTAAGTCATAATATTTGATTATTTAGGAAAGAAATTAAAAAGCAAAAAGTTACAGATCCCTGATTAGCAAGGATTGGAGGACACTTACTTCAGAGCTATGGAACGTCACATAGCCACATTCATAAACAAGATTCCCCCATTTTCAGAAAATAATTTAACAGGACTTTATACAACTTGTATAAATGACTGTTGCTCACAAGTTATCTGAGACTCACATCGGCTGATATGTTTAACATTAGAGTCAAGTATATGACCTTTAGTGACCCCTAATGGACCGACACATACACAGCCTCTCATGCACAAACTTCACTTGCATATTACATGAAAACTACTTTTGCATGTCATTCTAAAAAGATCCTCAAACAAAAGGTCATTTTTTTTAAATGACCACTTCATTTATTGAAAGAAAAAAGGTTATGCAACATCTATACTATAAGGCCAAAATGTGGACACCTGACCGTCACAGCCATATGTAGGCCTTCCCCAAACTGTTGCCACAAAGTCGGAAGCACACAATTGTCTAGAATGTCTTTGTATGCTGTAGCATCACAGCTTCCCTTCACTGGAACTGATGAGTCTAGCCCAAACCTGTTGCAGCATGTGCACAAAACAAGGTCCATAAAGACATGGTTTGCCAGTGTTGATGTGGAGGATCTCGAGTGGTCTGCATAGAGCCCTGACCTCGACCCCACTGAACACCTTTGGGATGATTCGGAATGGAAACTGAGCACCAGGTCTTCTTGTCCAACATCAGTACCCAACTTCACTGATACTCTTGCGGCTGAATGGGCAAATTCCAAAATCTAGTGGAAAGCCTTCCCAGAAGAGTGTTTCAATTCATATTAATGCCCATAGTTTTGGAAAGGGATGTTTAACAAGCACATCTGGTTGTGATGGTCAGGTGTCCACATACTTTTGACCATATAGTGTATATCAGCCATATGAAAAAGTAACTGCCTCCTAAACTCCAACCAAATGCTTCAGATAACTGGAGATCAGACTTCACATCACTGTAGAGGAATTTTGGCCCACTCTTCTTTGCAGAATTGCCTTAATTCAGCCACACTGGAGGGCTTTCAAGCATGAAGTGCCCATTTAAGGTCCTGCCACAGCATCTCAATGGGGTTCAAGTCAGGTCTTTGACTAGGCCACTCCAAAACCTTAACCCTGTTTTCCTGAGCCATTCAGAGATGGGCTTGCTCTTGTGCTTCGGATCGTTATCTTGCTGCATAACCCAACTGTGCTTGAGCTTCAGATCACAGACTGATGCTTGGACATTCTCCTTCACAATTTTGTGGTAGAGAGGTGAATTCATGGTCCTGTTAACTAAGGCCCGAAGAGGCTAAGCATCCCTACACCATCACACTACCAGCACCATGTCAGACTGTTGGTATGATGTTCTTATTGTGGAATATTGTGTCAGCTTATGCCAGATGTAATGGTACCATGTTTTCCAAAGAGTTCCAGAGTTCAAGGTATTTTTTGGCAAATACCCTGATCCTCAGGGTTAGCGGTGGTTTTTCACTTTGTAACTCTTCTGTGGATAGCATTTGTGCCCAATCTTTTTCCAATGGTGGAATCATGAATGCTAATCTCATCTGAGGTCACTTTTTGTTACTTGCTATATGAGTTGTCAGTGTGTTCTTGGAGGAATTTTGGTAGCCCGGCCACTTCTGAGAGAATTCACCACTGTTCCAGTTTGGCTCTCACCATGGTTTGCTAGCATCCCAGAGCCTTAAAAATGGCTTTGTAACCCTTTTCAGAATTATATATTTCAAAAACTTCCTCTCTCATTTCTTCTGGAATCCTTTGTTGATTCTTTGGCACAGTGTGCTGCTTGCTTGTTTGTTAGCCTACTTCACATTGCTGCAAACGTTCTATTTAAGTGATGGTTAGATTCAACAATGCTGGCAGTAATCTAGCCTGCATGTGTCTAATTGATAATTAGGTTCATTTAGACTAATCAATTAATCAATCGATTATTTAGTTGATTGAATAACTAAGGGGGCAATTGCTTTTTCAGGCAGGGCCAGTTGGCATTAGATTATTTTCTTCCTTCAATAAATGAAATGATCCCTTCTCATATTAAATTTTGTTTGAAGTTCTAAAACAATCAAATGTGACAGATCTGCAAAAATTGAAATTGCGGCACTGAAAATGTATTTTGATTTTTTACTGAAATACAGGCCTATCAGTGCTAAAAGTCAGAGGTTGGTTAAGTTTAAAAAGACAGTTAAGTTCCAACAATTTCAAAATCACCCTATCTTCTCATGAAATAACCAAGCAGAAGTTTAGAGTTCAAGCATTCCACGAAAACAGGAACAAGCTGACCATAAAATCCAAATTGGGTCAAAATGAGGCCTCTTGGCAAGGTCTCCTTGCAAAGAAATCTCAACAGGACTCTCCGGGTAAAATAAAAATTACGTAAATATATCTAAATAGGCTCCCTGTTCAACAATAGGATCTTATATAATGTGTATTTTTATGTATACAACAGTTAGTTCTGGTCAATTGCTAATGTGATTGGACAATCAGTGTTCCAATAGTGTTGATATTTAGTATAACAGCACTGGCAAATTTCACTGTTTGCATCATTCCGTTTGTCTGTGTTCACTACATAAAACTCCCATTCTAGCAGTAATTTGTTACACCGAAACCATTACTACACTTACTATGGGCTGTCAGTCTATGGCGTGGCTTTTTTGGGAATGATTTCCATTGTCGAAAATTAAAAAAATAGATTTGTCCATATTGATCCTGAAGTGTCAGTTACTCGATATTCATTTCTTGTTTGTAGAACCGTTGTATAAAAGCAATATCACACTCGCAATTGTGCTGTTGTACTGAATATCAGCATGGCTGTGATTACCTGCGGCACTCATTCCTACAGCCGAATCGCAGCCGTGCTGATATTCAGTATTACAGCACTCTTGTTTGTGTGATATTTTTTAATTATATAAATGTGTTGTCCACTGAGAAGAAATACACTTTAGGCAGCAATCCCATTGGTTTAACAGGCCCTCATTAATATTTCCAGGACATTTTATTTATTTGCCAGGTGTTTCCATGACCTCAACTATACATTTCCAGCAAACTCCTCCAGGACATGTTTGATCCCTGACATACGTGATCAGTAGAGATCTGTCACCTCTTCACTGACTCCAAATTTTGAACACTCATGGCAAAAAAAAACAAAACAAAAAAAAAAAAACATTCCCTTGATTAGTACACCTTCAGCTTATAGTTACACTGCTCCACTACAAATCAGTGCATTACCTTAGTGGATGAAAGGCCTTCATAGCAGACTTTCCTTTCTGCACCAGACTATTCCTTCACCCTTTAGACTGATCATTCCTAACAAATGCAGTAAAACAAAAAATAATAAAAAATCATCATGCTTATAAATCACTATGGTAGATGGCCTCTATTGTTCTGCAGTACACATTTAGGCTTGAAGGCTTCATTGTAAACTTTAAAACAGGTTTGAATTAATTATTTACAGATTTGCACTGAATGTTTTATGAAAAGATGCTCAATCCACCAACCCAGGTACATATGACTTACTTTTATATGCTGTTCCATGTTAATTAGCAGTGATTGTTTCATCATTGGAGCATTATCTGATTCATCACATTGTTACATCTGGCTTTAATGAGAAGGATTATTCCAGTGAAATGAGATAACAAATGACGTCCAGTAAAAAAAAGGAAAAAGTTTATTTTATTTTTTTTTTTTATCTAGAACAGGCTCTTTTGGAAAAAACCATCAAGAAGGGTGGAGTCAAAAAGACCTGGCTGAGGTTGGATTGGACATGCTCAGTCTCCATGGTTATGCCAGTGCTCCCATTGGATCCCAGGCAGGGAGAAGAACAGGCTCCTGCTGCATGACCTCCAGCACCTCAGGGGAGAGGAACTTCTTATCCACCACCACTTCATAGACGTATTCCGAAAACCACTCGTCCGTCATGATCAGATAACCTGGAGGGAAAAAAAAGATGAGATTGGGTACAGATACAGAAAAAGTGGGGGGAAAGAGAGAGAGAGAGAGAGAGAGAGAGAGAGAAGAAGAGAATGGGAGAGGAGACTAGTGGACTGAAAACAGCTTGCTCAAGTTTTAATAACATCCATAAACAAGTAGACTTAAGTAGACTTCTTGCTACATCTGTATATTAAAAAGTGGACTTCATAAATCTACACTCAAATAATATATGCCATGGTGCAAAAATCACAATTCTAGTTCTTGGAATTTACAGCACATTTTCTACACCGATCTTGGCATAAGATACTAAATTGCAAGTGAGCGCATGTGCTTTACTCTTTTCATGGCCGCAACTTCCTCTTTTGAGTTATTGAATGAATCTTGACCACATTTTGGTTCTTCTCTAATGTGCACATGACACTCAAAAGCTCAAGCAGACCAAACAAGTTATAGCAGGTAGAGTTCTGAACTGTGTCCACTACAGCTGGAGGTTCGTTAATTAAAGTGTACTTTGGCACTGTGATGTGTTAAGTGGACATAGTGAGGAAAATCCATATCCTTCAATGGCATTACTATGAGTAAGAGGACTCAACAAGGATATTAAGGGTGATTTGAATCAAGTCGCTGAATTGCTAGCTAGGGGGAGATTTATCCCATTCAGGGTAGTGGTGAATCCGGAGCCTGTCCTTGGAATGCTGGGGGAGATCAGATGAGTGTACACAAATACAGGAGGGTGTTTTGTAGAAGTATTGTCTCAAAATTAAGACTCCATATTCCCTGAGCTTCAGTATTCACAGGAATGAGCTCACCAAGAATCGTTCAGAATAACTTTCCAAACATTGGATACTTTCCTGTAAATACTTGGTGTACATTCATCTATAGCCATGTATGCCATGGGAACCACCCCATTCCAAAGCACACTTTAATGAAAGAATCTCACCCTATGGAAAATAAGTACATCATCATCATAATATGAAATTTACTTGTTTTGATGTTGTATGTACAGTCCATAAATAGTTGGACATGTTATTGAAATTAAATAATTAATAAAATTGCAGAAGTGCACACCTTCAGCTTTAATTTGAGGGTATTTGCATCCAAATTCAGTGAATAGTGTAGGAATTACAGCACTTTTATATGTGAAACTGAGCAGATAATATAACCCTATACACTTCAGAATTCATCCTGCTACGTTTATCAGCAGGCACATCATGAATAAATACAAGGGAACCAGTTCCATTGGCAGCCATACATGCCCATGCCATAAGATGAGGTGATATGCTTCGGCTCGTGAGCAGTTCCTTCCCTTCTCCATAATTTTCTTTTCCTTTTTCATTCTGGTACACATTGATGTCCACAGGATGCTGTTCTGGAACTGCATGGTTTTTTTTTTTGGTTTTTTTTTAAGATGCATAAACTCCAACCCGATCTTCCTGTTTTTGAGGCTTACCAGTGGTTTACAATCTTGAGGTAAACCCTCTGTATTTAATCTGGTGAGGTCTTCTCTTGATTGTTGACATTGACACAGATATGCCTCCTGGATGATGTTCTTGATCTGGCAAACTGTTGTAAAGGGCTTTTTCTCACCAGGGAGCGAATTCTTCTGTCATCCACCGCAACTGTTTTCTGTGGTCTTCTGGCCATTTTGATGCTCCTGAGCTCACCTTTGCATACTTTTCTTTTTAAGAATGTACCAAATAGTTGATTTGGCCACACTTATTGTTTTTTCCTATCTCTCTGAAAGGTTTGTTTTGATTTTTCAGAATTCTGTGGAATTCTGTGCTGATTATTTTCAAGGAACTGCTTTGCTGGTTGCCAAATGTTAAAAGTGGGTGTTCTTTTAAACAAGTTCAGTGATCCCTTTTCTCTCTATCAGCACCTTCCCAATTGTTTTGCTGGACGGAAGGAGCCTCTCCCTTAGAAATCCCTAATCTACCACACTTCTTTTCACACATCACCCCTTCCCCTTATCTGATAAGCCACCAGACAGCACTTAGACATATTCACACAAGTGTGTAACGATGTACAGTAGGTGTTTAGCTTCAGATTATTATTATTATCAAAGTGCTGAAGTTTGACAAAAAGCAGGAAGTGCCACTTGGCAGGAAACTTTTAGACATGGTTCTCAAGGGATGTGGTCAGGGTGATGAATTAGAAAGTACCAGCATGTCCGCCATGCACACATACACAAACACACCCAAACATCTCACCCTGAGAAACTGTTCCTGCCATGCAGTAGACATGCGTTTTTATTTTACACAGCTAATCACAGAGAGTTGTGCAGATGTTGGAAATCAATCTCCTAATTTGTGTGTGTGTGTGTGTGTGTGTGTGTGTGCTGTCTGTTTTTAGGCACTCTGGATGTCTGTGTATTTCTATTCCACATTGCTATACGCTATTCCACCTTGCTATCATCTTTTGCATGTCTGTAAGGGAATGGATAACAGATATGCTTAGGTAACCTATCTAAAACTGTCAGGAACTAGCAAAAACTGCATGTTGATCACACAGGCTTGCAGTTTCTTTTGTTTTGTTGAATGGGCCATGACCTAGAATGACAGAACACTTAAATATATATTCATCATTCCACATTAATAAGGAAAAAATGTACAAGCCTCAGCAGCCAGCACTGAGCTTTTTATAGCAGTATAAACATTGTCAAAATCTGTCAGCAATGTTCCCATTTTTCTATTTGGCTTAACACCTAAAAGCACAAAAAAGGACAGCAATGAGGCTAAAATAATCAATCATAGCTGAGGCTTTTTTCCTCTTCCCTCTTTAGTATATCTCATTACAGTCTAATCTCTGGAGGGAGACAACTGTTAGGACAAATTTGAGGGCTGCTGACCCTCTAACCTCAAGCATACTTTTTTCTTTCTCCCAAGGCCAACAATGTCTCCCTTCTGTGAAGCAAATATTGCTTCAAAGCCACAAAAATGGCATGATTTATTCAAATGAAAATGTACTCATGTACAGCCATGATTCATTTGAAATAATACCTCATTACTGCACTTTAAACCAGAGAATTCTTCAGCAGTTTATAGAATAATGGAATATTATTCTGTGAGGTTTCAGCAACCTTTGAACTTTTAAACAGATGATGATACAGTCTGAAGGCAAAAGATCTGCAAAGCATGACTGAACTAAAAAAAAAAAAAAAAACAAAAAAAAAAAAAAAACAAAAAAAACTTCATAATCTGGGCAGGAATGTAGGGCTTATTTAATGAAGAGAAAGTGAGTGTGAATGCATATGCGCTTAACTCACACTACAAAAGCTACCTATTTCTTTTATTACTTTTGAAGGAAGGCTGTTTTTGTTTTTTTGCATTCGACATACAAAATAGGTACATATGCTATATTTAGGTATGATGGGATTTTTATTTTTGTATAAAAAAAACAGGTAATTAGAATGGGACTAATTATTTTGAACGCTGAACCATTATTTTCTTTTCAACAAATAATGATTGAGACAATATATAAAAATTTATAGAAAATTTAATTTTGCCTATAGAGCAAAATATCAGTAGTATACAAATATAATTAATCTGCACCACTAAGATAAAGAATATGTCCATATTGTAACAGGAAAAAGAGTGTTTCTTTACTTTTTAGATATTGTACTGAAGTGTATAAATGCAGTTCATGATGGCAAAAATGGATACTTTTTTGATGCTCATGGAGGCATGAAAGTTCCAGAAACTGTCATTCTGCTTAGAGTCATACAGGAGGAGTATAAAGGACAACAATGTAGTGAATGCCATGGAAGAGTGAGTCAGGGCTCCAGAATCAAAGATAAATCACATATGAGACAGATTTCCTCAGCCAAGAGTCAATTATGAACTCATAAAAAAGGAGAGGAGGAGCGCTCCGGGATGTAATCCTTTTGCAAATTAAATTAGCCCATCTGGAAAGACAAATATCTTCAGACTATATAATGCATGCAAGTAGCGTGCGAGGCAGGCTAACTACACTCTGAGAAACCTTACCCTTATTCCCACGATCATCTCCCCAGGAGTTCTCCACTCTCCACTTCTTGTAGCATCCCTCCTTCCCGTCCTAAAAAGAGAGCGAGGAGGGTTAAAAACTCAAAATAACCCTACAATGTTTTAATCAATTTCATGGTAAAAATGTGTGAACTCCATTGAGCATTACATCCAAGAAATGATTCATCACATACGAATTAGTTAAAATGTCCCAATGATGCACAAGCAATCTCAGAAAACGCAGACATTGTAGATTGTGTTGTATGACCGTCTTTATAATGAACATCATAAATAAATCAAAAGTGTCCCAAGGGTTCTGTGACTATATTGGCTCCAGTTCTACATTAGCAGTTTATCAGCAAGAACAGCATTATGAGGACCATATATTTCAGTGTCAAGTACTCCCTTAGCTCACGCTGGACTTTGGAGCATATGGCCCCTCTGGTTCATAGTTCTCTTTCCCTTAGGGTTTTCCAGAGCAAAACTTCCCTCCTTAGTGACTGCAGTTGTGGAACACAACCCTTACCCAGCTATTAGTGGGAGAGAGTGGAAACTCTGGACACAGCTGTCGTCATTTATAGGGGAAATTGACAGTAATTTCAAGTACTGGAGATTAAAGGAATGGTAAACAGAATGGATAGAAAGGAAATGCAGAGAGACAGAGAGAGAGAGAGAGAGAGAGAGAGAGAGAGAGATGGACGCAAAGGGCTCTTAACTAAAATATGCAGGGTTGTATCCCACTGGGTAGCATTACTTCATTTTACTAGTCACGACATTATATAGTGCTGTTATTTTGCAGTGTCTCTCATTTTGTGTATTACAGGGTACAGGGAAAATGCTACCATGGCCACCAGTCAAACATGAAAGCCAGTATTCCATTCCCTAGCCATATTGTCATTTTTATCTAAAGTCCCTTCGAGTTGTTCCTTGTGTGTTCAGTACCTTTTCAGTAACTGCAGTGAGGACCATCGCGTGGGTCATCAGGGAATCTCCATAGATCAGCCGCTCTGCCTTATTCAGGTTCTTTACTGATACACCGAACACCAGCTCATGGTTAAACCTATGCACCGATATACAAAACAAAAGTCTGAAGTCACCTCAGGAAGCCATAACTTGAATTTTTGATAAGCCTATAATGTCATACCACACACACTTGCCCACAGCGACGCTCAGTCTCTCACACTCATTTCTCACATTCAGAAATAAGAATGCTGATGACACTCACACATTCATGTCGTTGATGCCCAGTTTGCCATGGAAATGCTTTCCTACGTCACAGCCAAACCACACAGCCTGCCAGAGATCAAGAGAGAACACAATAAAAGACACCTGTAAGCAGGACAATGATTACAAGGGAAGAAGACTGTGTACCAACAGTAACGTTTGTCCAATTACTGCTAAATTCCTTCATGATTGTTCTTATTTTCCTTTAAACTTAAGATCATCAGTTAGATTTGACCTGGTGATAAATTCTCATGGAGCAAATACTGTTTGTGTCTAATAGCTAACAATAGCAGTGTTTTTGACCGTTTATATGTGTATCTTTTTGTGCTGCGGTCCCACGTGTATTTTTTGCTCAGTTCAAAGCCATGATGATCAAATAGCCATTTGATTAGCTTAAACTAAGCATAATAATAAATATGTGACTATTCATCCCAGAAATCATCTGAATCAAGAGCAATAGTCCACTGCAGTACATGGTATCTAGAGAATGCACAAACGCATGCCGTACCTCTCCTTCCTTGATGGAAGCAGCAGCAGCTCTCTTCAAGAGCTCAATGGGTTGATTATTATAAAGTGTGCTGCGTCCGGCCACCATGTTTCCCAAGTATTCCACGCTGTACAACTTCCCAAAGGGATTCTGGGGCCTGGGGTCATTCACAAGGCACACCTGAAAAGAAAAGAGGCGTTATCACAGCCAATAATTCATACTACTGATAGTGAAGAAATGTGGCAGGATGTTTAATGGAGATTGTTCAGGGCTGTACCTTGTCCTGAAGGTTGTAGAGGGGCTTGACATGCTCTATGTAAAATTCCTTAGGGGTCAAAGGCCCTATACGGTGGAAGGTCTTGTCCTTGTCCCTGTACTCCCAGCAGATAGTGTCTGGAGGACTTCCCAAACACACACTAACCACTCGAAACACCTGCACCCAAAAAAAACACAATAGAGAACTCTGAGATAAAGTTCAGATGGTGCAGTGTAGATCTGGTATTTGTATCTTCAATCCTTGGATCTATCATTCTCCAGAGTTTCATGCTTTTCCTGCTTAGATATTCTAATGAAAAACATGAGTTCATTAACAAGCATTTTTTCTGAGTCAGATTGGGAAAATATAAATCACAGCTACAACTCTCCAAGTTGGGCTCAAACTGCTTGTGTTTCTCTCTGTACTCTTTTCGTAAATTCAACCTCCTAGAGTTATCTTTGGCATTTCCTTCCCTCCCCTGCTTAAGCCATGAACTATATGTACTGATAGACCACTTCCTCACAGCAGAGCATAACTCATCCATAATAAGGTACGTGAGAGTATGTGAGTGCGTCAGTGTCAGTCACAAACATGCACACAAAACTTTGCACACATCTGCATATCCTCTGCATATGTTTAACAGCAACTATCATTTTGTTTCTGAATTCCAGACTCATTACACGTGTAAAAATATAACTTATCTGATGAAAATGGAGCTCTACAAATTACAGTTGGTCAGCTTTTCCATGGCCATTCAAGCCCACTGCTTTCAACAGATAGAAATAGAAAGATGGAGACATTTCTACAAGAACCCCATCTTGTATGTCCATTCCTCCAACTCCAGCCCTCTCCCGTAAAGTGAGCCATTAATTTCTCAGTTTGTTTTCACTGTCCAGTCCCCTTGGGTGAAGGGTAAATGCTAGCAGTGCCCATCCCTTTTTTCTCACTGTTGACCCAGTGTTGGACCCACATGCTCCAAGTGCACAAACAACCTCATGCTCCCCTCCTCACACCCTTGCTCTTCCTTGGCAGATTAGATAAATGTCTGGCTCCATCCAAATACAACACTGGCACCCGCACTTCTTCCATTTCCCTGCCCTTTGAACAGTGCTGTTGTACAGAACAATGGCAGAGGCCTGACTGACATCAGAACATAGTCACTGAGTCAATATTGAAACACCTGCCTGTGGCCGAGTGGTCATCGTACTGCAGGAAAAGGAGAGAGGCTCATCCAGGGAGGGTTGAGTGGTACTGAAGATGATTACACGAAGTCTGTAGTGAATCTTTTACTTTAAGAAAATTCATCATTGTCTCATGAAGTGCTAAATCTCTTTTAGCCAACCTACCAGAAGCTTTTCTCCTAATCAGGTCCGCTGAACAAATTCTCATTTATCCCTTAGTAGAGTTGCCCCTGTAGTTCTCAGTGAAATCAAAAGTCTCCTGTTTCATTTTTACCACAGAGGTGGCTATACAGCCTGCTGCTCAAGTGCTGCTAACTTGGCTAATATTAATGACAGAAAAGATATAATTAATGTTTGTGAAACTGCAAGCTAAGCCTCTGGCTATGAGACATCAAGATTCAACAAGATTGGCAAGTGTATGTGTGTACTGTCTTTAGAAACTGTTTAGGTTTATTTTAAGGTGTGACCACCTCCTGACACTCTCCAACCAGGCACAACAATAAGAAGCATTGTAGAGGATGAGCTGGAGGAAACAGAATCGTAGTGGGTGGCGTGAGGAAGGTTTAGATCACAGGCAGACAAGGCCACACAAGTTTCTGCTTTTCTTTCCAGCACGTCCAAGTTACTGCTTTATCCGTGATCACAAGCACCTGCTGCACAATCTACAGGCAGCAGAAAATGTTTGTAGGACCAAAAATAAAATATTTAGGTCATGAGTGCTCACGCTGTCCTCCAGAAACAACATTTGATTATGCTATCCATGACTGGCTGGCAAACGTGATGATCGCGCCATGGAGACCGGACTTCCTCATGCCTCATGATAAGAGAACAGTTGTGACCTAAAGTTCTCTTTCAAGCACATGTTTTCAGCTCTAGCTGCAGCTTTTAGGCCCCTTCTTTTCGATGGGACCAATATACCTTGAGGCCTGGATGTGCACAATTTTTTATTGAAGGGGGGCACTGGTGTGTGCTTATGAGACTCAGCTGGGGCCCTATCTGTCTGTCCAAGTGTCTCTCCTCCTGTTCAGGCAGTCATGAACTGTGGGCTAATGTGCCATTTGGCAGTCGCTCACGAACATAGCATCTTCGGAGAGCAGGGGTGTTTGGTTCTTGGAGCGGCAACAGTGGTATTTGCTTCCTGAAGAGGCATAACTGGAGTACTTCACCCTCTCTTTTCTTTTCCTCACACCACTTTTGCATGGTGCCCACTGCTGGACCGCACACGACTTTAAACGAATGCTCGAAAGAGAACCAAAGAGCACAAGAACACTTATATACCTCCCAGGAGCACAGTTTGTCTTCATGATGAGCAGGTATGAACTTCCCAGCTTTTTCAGTCAGCAGCTCTGATGGTGATGATTATGATGCAAGTTCAAGCAACATCTTGATTGTTAACCCAATGTCCGTGACGCCAAGGGGCCTAATTGGGGAAGCCAGAGAGTGGCGTGCTTTCACAGCATGCAGTACTGATTATACAGCCACTTCGCATTGTCTGTGCAGTAAACACTGGTCCATCTCTCAGGCCATTCTTCTCTGTTCCCTCAACAACTGCAGCCACTCTCTCTCTCTCACACACACACACACACACACATTTGTGTGTTTGCTTCTATTGCCCAAACATGTCTTCAGTTGGATAGAACTAAATAGGTAAACAATGTAAAATGCAATGCAGCACCATCTGTTAATAATTCTCTAAAGAGTTATGCATTCCACTAGTTATAGGAGTGATACGAAACAACAATCAAATTGATTTACAGCATTGTCAGATGATGCATGGGATTGAGATAGCCATACAGGGGTGAGAAATGGACTTGTATGATTTGAATGATTTGTTCTTTCATGCTGTAAACAGAACATTAACAATTAAATGCAGCTCAACTAAGAAATTTTAGAGCATATGAGCTTATTTTTCATGGCTGGCATGAGTCCATACAATTACACAAAATCTAATTACAATGACCTCCCCCAGAAGCTGGCCAACAAACTGAACATATTCATGTCAATCAGCAAAAGTCCTTCAAAAACAAGTGGGGAAAAAAAAAAAATGCAAGATGACCAATATAGCCTTTCTACACATTTAGTTTAAGTCAGGCACCAAAACACCTGGCATGCCTTATCAAACTATAAACAAGATCTTAATTGTGATTAATTGTATCAGGAGTTCTAATTTATAGACAATGAACATTGTTGCTCCTAACTTCATTTGACCGAAAGCATAATAGACTTGAATCAGTCAACACTTTCTCTGCTCACCAAATGTCTTGTTTGCTTAGCATAATAAATGGACGTCTTTGGGTATTTGAAAGTCTCTTAGAAGCAGACAAAATAGAGCTTTCTGTAAAAAAAATAGCAAGTAATCAAAACCTGCGTGAAATTGCATACATGATTGCTTCCTCTAGTTTTCTATTTGGATAACACTAGGTGCAGATTGAGGGAGATCTGTGTAGAAATAAAAATGGTACAGAGAAGCAGGTAGACAATTGTGTTGGACGATGTTGAGTTAGAATTTAGCCTTCATTCGGGCCCCTCACATGGAGTCTGCGCAACATCAACCCATGACTCTGAAACCAGGTCTGACAAACATCACTTAAACTGGATCAGAGCTGACCAGCTTTGATCTGCATGTAATCTCACACACACTCACATGCTTATATAGACACACAGGGGAAAGCAGACAGTTGCACATACAAGAGTGCAACCAGGCGTTTTTAGCAATTACATACAATGTGAGTCAAATATGAAAATTTGAGTCATTAATCATTAATAATCAATAAGTAATCAAGATAATCACTTGATAAACAAATGACAATCATTTAACTATTTAGCAAAATAATCATTTTAGACATTATTGTTCAGCCCTAGTGGAATGACAGAAAACATAAAGGCTAGATGAAGAAGCTTAGTCTTCAAAACGGATGACTGCTTTTGTCAGCAAAGAAGTGATCCAGTTTCATTTTCTTGATCCAACCCTGTGCTCGCTCTCACGTATGGCATTGCAAACCACAAGACCATAACAAACTGAGACAGCATCACTCAGCAGGCAGATCCCACGCTCTCACGCATGCTCCACAGGCTCTTTTATGGGCACACCGGCTAAACAATACTAACCCACACCAGGTGGACAAACAGTCACCTAATCAACAAATAAGAACATGTCAAGAGCAAATAGGCCAGGTGACAAAGTATAATCAGATACTCAGGACCCAGGTTGGAGGAGTGCTGGTAGACAGAGTATTGTTACAACACTGCTTACTTTATTTGTGAGAGGTGTCTCAATACAGCAGCAGCTCTGCCAAGGTGGTCAAAGCGATGCTACTCATGCCAGTGTGGCATCTCTGCTCTGCACAGATGGTGCAGGTGTAATAATACTGCCAGGGAGATTGCCTTTGCCACAGTGTCAGACGGCGTGAGATAACAATCTTGTTTGTGGAACATTCTGTCATCAAGCCGTGGAGGTGTGCATGTTCATTTTCTCTCTCAAGCATACACATACAGCTATATCAGAGCCATAAAATCCAAAGATAAGTCTAGTCATATACAGCTTTTTTTTTTAAATACTGAATTTTGCTAAAGCATATTTCAGAAGCATTGCATGATAATCATGTCTGGATAACTCAAGTCCTGATTGTCCATCTGGTGTGGGCTAGTCTTCTTAAAATGATGTGTGTGGCAATAAAGTCGCCATATGGATGAAAAAGAGTGTGAAATTGAACTGCTGAATCCATTATTTACGAGTCCAGATAACATTCTAGCATCACTGCCCTATCAGTGTGTGACTTTTCAGTGCCATTTTGAATGCAATTTAAAACCACATTAGAAGTGGTGATACAGAAATACTATTAAAAACACTCAGAAATAAACTTATCTATTAAATACAGAACTACAGCATCTTACAGAGATTATCATAAAAGTGTGTTTAAAAAAGTTCTAGAAATGTATGCAAAGTGCTTCACGGTCCTTTACAAACACAGATTTTAAACAGTGAAATATTTTTCAATATTTATGTATGTGTGCTAGCTCAACAGCACAGACATTTGCTTGCAAAAGTATTCAACCCCCCTGAAATTTATCAGACTTGTCTGAATAACAATGATAAATACACATTCTTCTGGTCAGTTTTTTTTTTTCCTACCTCATGTTCTCTTACAGTGAATTTTCAATTATTGGTCAATAAGTATTGAAGTATTCAACCCCCCAGGTTACTGGAGCTCCAGATGAAAGATACTGTCTTAACAAGGACACAAATGACTTATAACTGGCCTTCACCTGTGAAATATTAAACAGCTCCCATTTTCTGAGCAACAACCACCTCAGTTGAACTGTCACTGTAGTCTGAAGGAAAGTAGTGAAAATGAAGGCTGGTGAGGGAAGCCAAAGTGAGTCACCCTGAAGGAGTTGCAGAGTACAGTGGCCAACCAACCAAGCTCTGTATAATTGAGCACTATACGGGAGAGTGGCGAGAAAGAAACCATTGCTCAAGAAAAGCCATATAAAAACACGAGAGTGACCCAGACAATATGTGGGTTTTTTTTAGTTTGTGATGAGACCAAAATCGAGATACTGTACTTGGGCAAATTACTAAGTACTATGTGTGGTGCAAAACCAACACAGGCCATACCTCAATTAACACCATCCTTGCAGTGAAATATGGTGGTGGCAGCATCTGGGGACAATTTTCATCCTCGGAAACTAGGGTTCTTGTCAAAATAGAAAGGAGAATGGAGGGTGCAAAATACTGGGGGATATTACAACCTGCCTCAGTCTACTAAAAAACTAAAATTTTACCTTTCAGCAAGACAAACTGTCCCAAACTCAAGGCCAAAGGAACACAGGAGTAGTTAAAAACAAAACGGTGAATGTTCTACAGGGACCAAGTAAAAGTCCAGATCTGAATTCCACTGAAAATCTGTGGCACTGTTTGAAAATTGCAGTCAACAAACAACATCCATCCAACCTGAAGAACCTGAACTAAATCTGTCAGGAAAAATTGGTGAAAAATCATTCCCAAACAGTGTGCAGAGCTGGTAGGAACTTATCCCAACAGACCTAAAGCTATTACTGCTGCAAAAGGTGGTTCTATTACATACTAGTACAAAGGGGTTGAATACTTATGCAAGCAGCATTTTTCAGTTATTTTTTTTTTAAAGATGTCTGCTGACCAGTAATGAATTTTGACTTTGAAAATTTACTTTAAGAGCATATTGGTTTGCAATAAAAAGTACTGGAAAGAACAATCCTGAAAGTGTCACTTACAATCCAGATAAATTTGATGACATAAGAGGGCTGAATACTTTTCCAAGGATTGCATGCCTGCTAGGTTTATATCTGAAACGTCAACATACATATCAAACCCCATGCATGAGATGAGATGCTCTGGTGGCACTGGGCAGCTCCTTTAGTGTCAGGCTGCTCCACCCCAAGTGTGCGAAGGAGCGGTATCGCAGGTCCTTCCTCCCTGCTGCTGTGAGACTGTACAACCAGCACTGCTCCCAGCAGACCCCACCACTTAACTGGACAACAAATCTCTGGTACTAACTGGAAGTAAATCTTTGGTGACCCCCCATCTCATGGGAGCAGTGCAATAATGCAGTGTCACTTTAATACTGTTGTGTGTTTGTGATGTTGTGCATTCTTGGTGTGTCTCTTTTATATTTTTTATACTTTATATATATATATCTGCTGCTCTAACAATGCAAATTTCCCCACTGGGGGACGAATAAAGGATTAACTTATCTTATCGTATCTTATCTTATCTTAAAACATAAAACTACATTATTATGCTTATTTTACTGTATATAAAGCCAACGCAGGAAATGTGCAGTGGGAGATTTTTTTTTTTAAATTTGTAATAAATTGGTAATAATAAATATGTTAATTATGCAGATTGCATGTGTCCTAATCCTGTCTGGATCCATAAACTACAGAACTAATGTGTTATGCTATTTATTATGAACCAATAAACATGTTGTTTAGCCTAAAATCTATTATTCTAAGACAATTTGATACATATTAAAGTTATTAGGGCCTTTAATTTGTAAAAGGTAGTTTTTGGAAAAATTAAGATTTTTAAGGCCATGTAATATAGCATGAAAGTGAAATTTGATGGTGCTATTACAGCATGACTAATGCATTATGGTAAAGTCTCTTCTATTTCAGACTTGCATGCAAAGGGAGGAAATCGTGGCTGATAAACCTGGAACCACCTCTTCATTATTTTTGAACTATTGTCTGCAATGCTATAATAACCATGCAGGAGCAAAGACTTCTCTCTGAATTATCAAGGCACACTGCGGCTGTGGCCAGGCATGTTTAGTGTTACGGCGCCCTCATCCGACTGCAGGATGTAGTGGCTTCTTCCCTTTTTTTTGTTTAGCTTGTTTAGTAAATTCAACAAACCCACTGACCTCCTCAATCATGGTGTCCATGGCTTCATTCAGCTCTGCTTTGGTGGCACTGCTGGCCACCATGTTCCTCAGCCTAAGACAATACTCTCTCAGCTTAAAAAAAAAGAAAAGAAAAAACACATGACAATTATGTTTGACAATACCCTTATCACTTTTTAATATCGCAGAATACTAGGTAGCGAGCACGCAAAAAGGAATATATACAACAGTTTTTCTGGTCCACGGACAAACGGCGTTCAAAGAATGCTGATATTTAGTATATCAGCACGGGTACGTTTCACTGTGTGTGTCACACCGCTTGTCTGTGTGGCTGTAATTACCCGCAGCACTTGGCCTACAGCCGTGCTGATATTCAGTACAACAGCACTCTGGCTTGTGCGATATTGCTTAATTCACGTCTATCGTTCAGGCGTGTCAGTTGGAATCCAGAGGTGGACCTTGTGCCTCATAGCCTTCGGCTAATCATTTTTATACTATCATGACTGTGGCATATTTCTCTCTGATAAAACATTATGTATACATTATTTTAATGGACGTTACAGCCAGGAGTGGAAAGAGTACAAATCATACTGCCTTGAGTAAAAGTACTGCTACTATAGTAATAATTCAGCAGTCATTATGAAAATTACTCCTATAAGAATAAACAATTTGTCTGGTGAAAAAGTACTTGATTCATAAATGTAACTAATTTGTCTCAAAATTGAATTATTTATAAATTGCACATATCTTTTAATAAGGCTTGCAGGCTTATTATTATAGTCAGTATCATTTTTACCGTGCGACAGTGATCCAAAATAAAGGCAGTTAAATATTTTATTTATTAAGAACCTCAAGTAAAAGTACTGTACCAAGAGCACATGCAGTTTATTACTTTCCACCCCTTATGTCAAGTTAGCAGGTTGCCCACAAGTGAACTGAACACAAGCCTAGTCGTGTCTGCAGTTTGCATCATGGCCAGGTTTCTCATTGACATCTAGTACTGACACACAGGCTGATACAGGAACAATTTGTTTAAATGGAAGAGACCACTTGGCATTAAACTGTAGTATAAATCCAGTCTGGAAGTCTTTTAAATAAGTTAGCAAAAACAATTGGACAGTGTTCTATGCTCTCTAGCTGTAGATGGCTGGCCAATAAATCCTCATTCCGTAAATGTCAACCTAAATGTTGGAAATATACAGCAGTATACCTTGTGATTGAGGACATCGTTCATTCTGCGAGAGGCCTCGGAGCTGTGAGACTCAGGAAAGCACTTCTTTGGGACGACACCATATTTTTCTGGAAAACACAAATAGTAATGTCCTTCTATATCGAATATTGTTCAAGTATGACCCTAATCTATTTTCAAACTGGGTCCATTCACAGATTTTCACTTTTATTTTAAAGAAACATTGCATTCCTAATTTACTATGTAGACACATTGAGAAATGTGTAAAAACGGTCATGTAAAGAGCCTTGAGGTGAAATAAAATGAGAAAAATATTCAAAATGTATTGCTGTTTTTTTTTGCCAGTGTACATAACAGGAAGAGGAGAAAACCAGACTGTTTTTGTTAGTCAGTTTGCTTTTCATTGTTCCAAACAGTGAAACCGTAGCAGTGGTAGCTCAGTGGTTAAGATGTTGGGCTACTGATCAGAAGGTCATGAGTTCAAGCCCCAGCACCGCCAAGCTGCCACTGCTGGGCCCTTGAGCAAGGCCTGCCACTGCTGAATTGTATAAATGAGATAAATGTAAGTCTCCCTGGATAAGGGCGTCTGCCAAAATGCCGTAAATGCATGTTTATGTTTAGATACAACGATATAGCACTGAAACATCTTCGTACATCATTTATTCGAAATATCTGCTTCCATCTCTTATCAATAGATTCACTTTCCCACCTCAGCCAAACCTAAAACCATTTCCCCCCCAAATTTCAGGGATTTCCATTCAAGTTTTTTTTTTTAAATACACATTTTCAAAATTCGCATAAAAGTGCTGAATGAATAACCCCATAATGCCCAAAAAACAGGAAGCCTGAGTAAAATTCAATGCAGAAGTACTATTACAAAGAATGTAATTTGTAGCAACATGTTTCACTGAACAATATAAAGAAAACACACACACACACAACCTGGGACTGGATATTTGTGGTGCAAACTGACCAATAAGGTTAACCAGCATATCCCACTGTCCACCATCATTGGTGGGATTTGAGAGCAAAAACTGGACCAATCGGCCATCTACTGGCTCATTCCTCTGGGCCGTCTCCACAAAGCTGTGCAAAAAGTAATAGCAGCGTTCCACCTGAGAAAAACAGACAGCAAATAAGAGACAGGGGAAGAGAGAAAGACCATAAGAGACCAATCAGTTCTCCCAGTTGTCATAAAACTGGGACTTTACTTTTAGTAAAACCACAACATGCACAGATTTGCACATCCACAATGATGTCTGAACAAATGTCTTATTCACGAAACAGCCTACACCGGTTGAGAGCGACTGACGAATCAGCTTTAGCTGTGCTGACACAAGCTCCTGTCCACTGTCATATGTACAGAACATCCACAATTTACTCTCATGTACATCTTTATATCATTACATGAAACACACCATATTTTATGCAGGTTGTGGCAATGAGGCAGTGAGAGAAAGCATTCAGTATACGACATGTGTCCAAGATCTGAGGAAGCAAACTGTGCAAAAGAAAATTTTCAGTTTCAGTGTTTAATGTCAAAGTGTCAAAGTCATGGAGAAAACGGAACCGTTTTCCAACCGCATCTGAAGGTAGTTATTTGAACTCTATGTATAGCTAGGTTTGTATTTTTTCAGTACTCAAATAAGTCAGAAATAACGGTCAGATTTAATTAAAGCTTAATGCATAAATATAGCTAGGTTTCCATCCTTAACCTAGAAAGAGCATATAAACAAAACAGTGAAAGAAACGTATCACACCGAAATGAACAAAATCATGTCTGGTGTGTGTTTTAGTGTTGATATGAAGTTACGTAATAACCTCAAAATGCACAGTGATATCCGAGTGTATTTGAACTGCCCGTCTGTCCAAGATTTTACATCCAGCTCAGAGTTTCATGGTGCTTCTTGTAATTAAATGTGCCTCTTTTCTAAAATGAGCTCCACATCTGTGCCTCAGATTCATTATATGTTGACACTGAACCTATATGTTAGTAAAGTTACTGGATTTTGATTAGTAACGTTAGCCAGTTTGATCTTCGTTGTTATTACGTATACTCTGCTTATCATACTTGCTATGAATATTGATGATATTAAACTTGATTGATTAACCGCAAATAAAACACTTTTCAGGTTGTTAAAATGATCTGCTGAAATTTACACACACTCTGAATTTGATCATACAGATACACCAAAGATGAAATTGAGGAATAAAGAAAGTGTGGAATTTGCGCGTGTTCGTTTTACAAATACTTTTGACTGAGCGCAACCAAGACGAACTAGAGCAATATTTTAACAGCAATGGAAACAGTAATGCTAGTAATGCAAATATTAAGTAATGGTACTCTTCGCTAGACAGGTTAATGCTATACAGCACAAATGCAAATTCTAAAACTGTAAACCTTACAGTAACGTACGGCAGCGTGGACTTACCTTATCCCAGAAAAAGAGATAGGACTGACTGAACTCAAACTCTTCTATATTATACTTCTTCATAAAAGGAAGTCGCATGACATTGAGGCACGAGAAGATCCAACATCTCCCTAACAGGAAAAAAAAAAAAAAAAAAAAGAATTAGTTTGATCATTTAGAATCTATTCCAGGTGCATCATTTATAAAAGGTTCCTATGATCAGATTTTATCTTATATTATCTATTTATCTTACACTTCTCTAGGTGTAATTTATACACTTGTTCATGTGTGGGAAAGGTTTAGAAACATTTTTTCATGCAAATGGATGTTTTACAAATTGCTTGTAGCTATTTTCAGGAAACAATAATACATCCACATTTTAAGATTGTTTTGCACTCGTCTTTATAAACGAGGCCACTGGATTTCTGTAAAGCTGATTTGTGACAATTTTAAAAGCACTAAACATCTAAAACGGAATCAAATAGAAATACAATAAGAGGGCAACTGTAGGTTCGGTTAAGTTGTAAGAATATGAACAGGATCATTACAACTACTTTTCTTTGTAATAAAAATATAGTAAAATAAATATACAATAGTGTATAACAGTATTATAGTGATTTGGGGGAAAAAGAAAATCCAGGCTGATCGTGGCCTAGCCCTCAGTACAGTGCGGAGAGTTTGCACTGTGTTCGGTTACCTGAGTTCTTCTGGTTGGTGATAGGCTTGCCCTCGGCGGGGATGGCGTGCTGGAAGATATGCACTGTGTCTTGGACTGTCTGCCTGTGCAGGCACACTTCTAGAGGGTCGATGCAGGTCGACACATTCTGGGCCAGCAGATATCGAGGCTCGCTCCTCAGACGCTTAATAAAAGCAGATACTTTCTCCCCACTCAGGCCTGTGGTTAGACACAAAGAAGATTGATTCAATGTCCATTTAGAGGACAAAGTAGCTTTAATTGCATAACCCTTCTGTAAACCTGAGAACCTGGACAAGAATGCACAGACCATAGAGGTCAGAGAAGAAGAGAATATATAAAGAAGTACCGGGAAGGCAGAGTATTCTCTGAAGTATTACAGCAAAATCTATTCTAGTTTACTGATCATTTGAGTGTCTTGATTCATCAAAACAGCTTAGTCAGGATAATTATGTCCATCTTAAGCACACCGTTACCTTCTAGGAAATAATGATATAAAACATATTCTCACAGAAAAACCTTTATATCTTATTATAATTAAAATTGAAGTGAAAAGTCCGGAGTGGGTCAGTACAAGCTACTATATTTATTATAATTATATTTATTTAAATATTACTTTAACCTGGTCAGGGTCACAGTGCAGTGGATCTGAGGTTTATCCCAAGAACACAAGGCATGACATGGGAACAAACCATTAATGGGACACCAGTCCTGATCTCAGTATTAGAAATGGGGAAAAAAAAAAGAATTGCATCTGTACACCCGTACTGATAATCTTGTGCTGTTCTGATATCACTGCTCGCAATATGAAATTGAGCATCCTTATCAAATAGTGAAGGTTGTATTGCTGTAAACATCATGGACAGTCCTGATTAGAGTTTCTGTGGGTGTATTTCCATGAATGAAAACATTCACGTGATCAAACGGCTGTAGTGATTTTTGTCAAAATATCATATCACATCGTATCAGTTCAGCCTTTCATAGCAATGTCAGTCCAGTACCAGGAACCTAATCAGTTTATCTATAATTATAAAACAATATGCGGTGCTGTTATGCTGATATTGTATCTGAGCCACTGGAAAATTGCTTAATCATGCATAGTGGTTCAGTGCTTGTATCACAATAAAAGTATCAAGTTAAAGCTGAATGGATACAGAAAATAGTGCTGCTGCATAAATAACACTAAAATACCTCACATGAGATCTGTGTGACAAACATGGCACGGCAACAGCGACAAATATATAAGCCATTGAGCTATGTTCAAAAATGCAGCTATGCTGACATAAAGTTCAGTAAGGAAGTGTGAGGGTTTGTTGTATCCATGGGATTTCTTCTCAGGCTTGTTAGTATATCCGCTGTCTGTCCCTTCTCAGCTTTGCATCGTAGGAGCCCAGCTTTGCGTCCCAAAACTATGGAATTTATTTCCTCTCCATCTCCATGCTTGCACTTCCTGTTCTCATTATAAAACATGCCTTTTCCCACTCGCCCAATGATTCATACGCACGTGTTTATTGTGCCTTGTACTGTTTAGTTATCTGCTTCACCTCATAGTTATGTGAGCATGCAGTTCTCTCTCCTTTTGTTTGACTATTGCATTTATTCTTTACCTTTATTTTCATTTTATTACGATTATGATTATCCATCCATCCATTCTCTGTACCGCTTATCCTACACAGGGTTGCGGGGAGCCTGGAGCCTATCCCAGGAGACTCACACACACACACACACACACACACACACACACACTACGGACAATCTGGAAATGCCAGTCAGCATTTATATATATGTGTGTGTGTGTGTGTTTGTGTGTATGTAAGTGACAGAGGGACAAAAGACAAAGATATACTGTGAAATCATATGTGTGTGTATATATATATATATATATATATATATATATATATGTATATATATATATATATATATATATATATATATAT
>CM075016.1:12748139-12763189 GCA_037576675.1 Pangasius sanitwongsei | reverse complement strand
ATGGAAGTACTTTGCTTAAAATGGCTGTAATTCCTAAATGGTAAATACCATATTTTTGTGGAACCTCTTAAAATAAAACTGAAAGTCTATACTTCGATTGTTTTATTTATTTATCACACCAAATATTGACTTTGTTTCATTTATTACTGTTTACTGCTCTTTATAGTGTTTTTTTAATGTAGAAACATTTAGTTTCTTTATTTCTGAAGGCACCTTTGCTCTACAGCATTTCTTTGCATGTGCCTAAGACTTTTGCAGTATTGTATGTGTGTTAGTATATATATATATATATATATATATATATTTCATGAGCTATTACACTGTAATAGATATTCCCAGTTCAGTTGTCAGGTTCTGCCAGACAGATCCAAGCTCTTAATTACCTGAGTGAAGTGTGCAAGGAGCTGTGGAGTGGACGAGGGTTCCTGCTTTTGAATATTGTGAAATCCACTTCCTTGACTTCCTTTTCTGCTAGATATTCACTTGAACAAGGTCCTTGTGCAACTGTCTGGTTTGAGGTTTGGATAAAATTGTCTGTCCAATGAATAAATGTAAAATGTAAACACATGCATTTGGATAAATATGAAGAGTTTGGTTTCAAAACGCGATAAACGCCACTTTAAAAAAAATTGAGTTCCCGCCGAAATCAGTATTGTATCTGGTCGGTACTGAAAAGTCAATTTTAAATTTTAAGCAAAATGCGATATCCGCCGTGTTATTCTGCCTTGTTTTCTCCCTTTCTTTCCAAACCGCGACAAACGCCAGTCTCCCTTCTCTGCAGAACGCGATCCATCCGCTCAGCCAATCACAGCGCACCATTCCACGCACTGTAAACAGTAATGGCGGCGCTTTGAATACACCCGGCATCCTAGTTTTCCTCATCTACTTTGTAGTTTGTGATCAACAAACAAACAAAAAAATGAATAATTTTGACGGCATTGATGAACCTGTGGTGGTTTCTGCAGTGGGGAAGAAACGTAAGCCATCGAAATCTAATCATTGACGTGAGGAGGTTAAGAAGAGGAGGCACTCGGGAGGAGGGAAAATGCCGGCTGTTGCTTGAGCAAGCGATTCCTTTACCTATCAATGCCTCGTGGTGACCTTGCTCAGCAGGGCTATGGGTTGAATAAAATCTTTAAAAAAATCTTTTAGGCCTACAAGTGATATAAAATTGATACTATAATATGTGAATCTTTCTTCTTTACAGTGTTCTTAATATGACAAAATAAGTGTTTTTTGATATGAGAAAGTTTATTAATGCCATTAATGTTTTTGTTAATACAGCTTATAGCACTAGTCAACTACATGAATGTAACATGGCAAAGATGAATGCACTTTTAGAAGTTGAATGTAAGGGAAATGTCATTTTGGAAAAGAAAAAAAAATGTCCTTTTTGATTGTTGTAATTAATTTATAGCATTAACAAGATGACCCGTTGAGTTCATTTTGGGAGCGATGACTGATTGAATGTATTTTTAGTCCAGTGCCTGTATATAAGATAAGTATTGACCAAGTTCAGAGGCTGTCATATGTGGATCAACTTACATTGTTGTGTATTTTTAACAGTTTCAATATGAAAAATAACTTTTATGTTGATTCAGTGGATTTATTGCATTTTGAAAAAAAAAAAAAAACGTGTCATGGATTTATTGCATTTTGGGGGGAAAAAATAATCAGTTTTTATAATAAATCTTTGAAAATCAAAATCTGGATTTGAATTTTTAATGTTGTTATAACCTAAAGATGCCATGTGAAAGTTTGAAACAGAAAATAGTGGTTTTCATCTTGCCACTTTCTTGGTAAAGAAAACACATTTTTACTCAAATTAATCAAAATGGATTTATAGCGTTTTGGAACCAAACTCTTCATATGTGCTGCATGGGGCTGTAGTGGTATAGTGCTAGGGTATATATTTTTTGGGACATGTTTCAACAACAGAATATTTTACTTTCTTCCATTCGGTTGTGTCAGGAGTGCCCTCTAATGGAGAATATGGATCTGGGTTATGGTTCTTTGTTTGCATCATTCAGCCTCAAGATGGAGACTTTTATTTGTAAGTCCAGTGGTAGGAGCTGAAAGTCTTGTAATGAAGTAATCTCTAAATGTTTTCCAAAATCTGGTTAATAGAACTCATTCTTTACATTGAATGGTATTAAACTAGATATTGTTGTATGTACAGACTACATATGCAATGCTATAAGAACAACCAAACCTACAAGCTATAAGAATAAGCAAGCTCACAAGGCTATAATCATTCAGACAGTAGTGTAATAAATGCATACTTCACACCTCCATCATCCTCTAGTTACTATTGTGGTTTTGGCAGAAATGGGGATTCCTGGGGTGATGCCCATTGTGGTTTTGTGACTGTTTTTTTTTTTTTATTACAAAAACAACCTGATAATTATTCAAAACAAAGCCTGTTTATTATGGAGACATTTTTTCAGGTAACCTGTGTGTCTCTTAAACTGCAGACTGCTTTGCTGTTACTCATAAATAAACCTGGAATTTAATGCCAGATGTTGCCTAATCCATCCAGCTCCCCCATTCTCTCCACGGGCCACATTAACAATAGTGGTGGTGCTTTTCTGAAGGAGGGGGCAGATGGGGTCCCCTCTGCAAACAATGTCTGCAGCATGGGGGATGGGTATGTGCATAGAAAGTCACCGCTGACTAGATATCACGCCAGCTTTCTCCTTTCACCAATGTGACAGAGAGGGGGGAAAACTTCAGTTTGCATGAAAGCTCATAAATCCATATTGCAGGAATGGAGGCTTTCACTCACAGCCATCTGTCTAGAATTAACAGACGAGTACCATGTTTTACTGAGAAGCTCAGATATTGTGTATAGGAGATACAGTTAGTGCATAACAGCCTAGAGTTATTTAGATAGATAGATAGATAGATAGATAGATAGATAGATAGATAGATAGATAGATAGATAGATAGATAGATACTTTATTGATCCTGAGGGGACTTGCAGTGTTAGAGTAGTGGTAAAAACAAACATTTACAGATAACATAAATACAATAATAATAATAATAATAATAAAGTAAAGAAACACAGTGCAAAAGACTGCTTTGTGGGAACAACAGTTTAATTATTTATATTTTTAAAAATGAATTGAAAATTAATTCTGAAATAAAATAACCCCAATAGGGGAAATAAAATGATCAAATTTATGGCACATTCCCTGCAGTGTTTTTCCATGATCAGAAAATTTTAGGCTACACTCCATAGGGTAGTATTTTATAACATCTTTCACAAGCTAAAAAGAGCGGCCTGCATGTTCATTAATAAATGATTGCATGTGTAACATCTGTGTCTTCTTAGCTGCTGAGGGCAGCAAGTAAAGAGCAACATTGTGATATGGCTGCATTAAATAATGATCATATTAGAGAAAGAGAGTGGGGGCAGGTGTGAGTAAAATGCCCTGGGCATCAGACACCAGAGTTTCTATAATTAACCGGAAAGTTCTTAAAACATGGGGCAGCTATGCAGTAGCTATATATAGACTGTCACCAAGAGTTCTGCAACAATGACTAGATCATTTTAATGTGGTGTTGCATGGACTATTTCCTCAATTATGTATGCTGCAAATGGAAAAATGAAAAAAATCCAATGCCCTCCCTTCTGCCAACTCAGATTTTACCATTCATTCATTCAGTCATTCATTTTACAACAATGAAGTATATCAAGTATATTCAATCTTGTATGTTCAAACTTTTGACTGGTAGTGTATATGTACATATACACTGATATTAGATTTCTTTCTTTATATATCATACTACTCTCATTAATGAGAGTCTATGGTGTGTGTGACATGATCAGACTACTGACACTATGCACACACGAGCTGACACCAGTGCATTTTCAAGTTTTCCGGTCTGAGACAGTGCTCTCAGCCTTAGCATGATAATAATAATAGTCTTTAATACTGTACAATATGACACTGAACATTCGGAATCCCATACACTATTTCTCAGTCATCATACAGCTGTAATGATCGTTTGAACAGTCACCTGAGATTTTACAGAATGATCAGCTCTTCTGCCCGCATTTCTATACGAATGAAACATTGAACCTATATTACCGTTTCATACTGAAAAAACTCCTGATTCGCAGATTTATAATTCATTTTGAAATATAAGCAAAGCCTCCCCATAGCAGATTTTAAATGGGATAGACTACATCCAAAAATATTGGCACTGATATGAGTTTTTCCCAGTAGTGTGAAATTGTGGAAGATGGCCAGATGCAATGTCACCTTGTTGAGATTCTAGAGAGCTGTGAGAGCCTCTTTACATCCAGTGTGCCAGTGTAGACACAAGGATGGATATGTGTGTGTGTGTGTGTGTGTGTGTCACAAGGATATAGAATACTTGTGAAAGGTACGTGACACTGCTCAGCTGACAGTTAATAAAGAGAAATACTAATTAGTAACAACAACAACAAAATACTACTACTACTACTACTACTGCTACTACTACTAATAATAATAGTAATTGGTGTGAAATAATAACAATAAACTGTCAGATAAAATGCTGTGTGGCTATTTTTCATTCAGTGAAAGCATTTCTAAATCATGAATACCATTCATAATGTCAGCTGTAAGATTACGTTGCTTTTTTATCAGATAGAATATTTGCATTAATATATGACAGTGCTTACATTTGGTTAACATGAAATTACTATAAATTACATTTTGTCAAGTTAATTAATCTTGGATGGATAGATCATGATTTTTTTTTTTTGTAAAAATGGTATGTTAATGTACAATCTTGTACCTACCTTTGATTTCACAGGCTTATATAATTATACAGTATATCAACTGTAACAACATTTTCACATGATTTGTTTGTCTTGAAACACCACTGGAAAGTTTAGTCAGTTGTTTTTAAACAGCTGGCCCTTATTATAAGGCTTTGCTATCGCCTGTATTTACTCAATAAGGAAGGAAAAGGGTCTTGATAGCAGCCTGTTTTAAAGTAGCACTGCAGATTTATGTTGGATATTTCATAAGTTTATTGCAAAACTGATTGCCTCCATGATCGCCACTGTAATCTTATATTGCACTGCTTGAGAAAGCGTCGTGGTGCTGGAATTTTAATGCCCATGCTCTTGTCTTTCCTTATTATCATACGACGTTCCTGATTCGTCAAAGAAAAGCGGAACGGCCCAATCGCAGCTCGCTGGAGGCGGGTCTTTGTCGTCCGCGTTTGACAGCGAGCCGTGTGACGTCACGAGACACTCGGCTCAACAACGGCAGGCTCAGAGATGCTGTGAGCGCGAGACCACAGCATCTTTCAGTCACACGATCCGGAAAAAAGCACGCATCTCCGTCAAAGCCCGTATCCGCACACACCGCATCCTGTCCTCCTCTCCGGACTTTACTGACATACCTAACCCCAAAGCACTCGAGGCTACGTTCATGCACGAGCTAAGGAGCGCTTCAGACGCAGCATTTTTTCTTTTGCCTCCTTTCCTTTCTCATTATTTATTCGACACATTTCTTGTCTGATCCATTTCTCTGGACTAAGCATCGTTTCTCCTATCCATGAGGAGAGCAGCATTACAGAAGACAAAGCAAAGCTTGATAAGGTAGAAGAGGGAATAAGAGTGCAGCGTTTCCACCGGACAGAGCAACATCCTGCTCCCTGAATGTTAATGTGAATCCTTCAGTCGCGCATCGTTGTGCAGGCAGGGCTCAGTGTGCGCTCTCTCTCTCTATCTCTCTCTCTCTCTCTCTCTCTCTCTCCCCTACCGTGTTTCTGAAGGAGCTTACAGCGCATCTGTACCGAAGCACGCGATTCAGCTCGGCGCACCCGCAGCTCACACCTCTGCCTTTATCCCTGTGTCACATTTGGCGGACAGGATCGGTTTCGACACGCTTCGTGCGACGGAGAAGCGCGGCGGAGTATCGGCGTCCGTGAGAAAATGATGGCCGGCGGGGCAGTGCAGCAAAACGGCATTTTCTCCAATCCGCACCACCACAGTCAGCAGCCGCACATGGAGTCGGACCCGCCGGACTCCCGCAAGAGACCGCTGGAGACGCCGACCGAGGCGAGCAGCACCAAGCGCACCAACACGGGGGGTAAGACAACAAACCAGCCGCGGGCCTTCCAGGCTAAACGAGCCGCTTTTCCCGTGTCGAGGTTAGAGCCATGGCGCAGCGGCAGCTTCATTATCCCGTTTTTAATCCGCGCACCATCTCAAGGATGCGTTGAAACCGTCAGAGTGTGGTGAGGTTCAGTAAAGAAAAACAACCATTAGCCGTATATGAGCTGTAAGAGCTAGAACAACACAGTGCGTCCATTTTCTAATAACAGCGGCCTTTGATGTTAGTGATGAGAGACTGCAGCCTGGGGGTGAAGGAAAGGCGTCAACAAACACACACTTTTAGACGGATTATATACATCTCTCACACACACACACACATACATACATGTATATATATATATATATATATATATATATATATATATATATATATATTTATTTATATATATATAGAGAGAGAGGTATATATATATATATATATATATATATATATATATATATATACATACATGTATATTAGCAGTCTGAAGAGGTGTTCAGGAATAGTAGGAAAGAAGGAATGCCTTTAAGAACAATGGGAAATGAGCGCACGAGCGCATCCTTGGCATCACTGCGGATGACCTTGCATTTATAAACGAGTGCTTCTGATTTAGCGATGCTGTGCTTCAGGATACTGCATGTTTGATTTAGAGATTTCTGTGCCAAAGTGACGATAATCACTAATCTAGCCACGGATGGCCTATAAAAATTACAAACCGGGGGAAACCAGCCAGGATGGTCCTATCGCCTCCAGCCAAACGCACACACTCCCGTGTTAAAAGAGTAAAAGATCAGAATCCTGGTCTATATTCTGCAAGAAGCACGCGATGATGCGGTGGTGTATTATGCGGTAGGCCATTTGCGGTGTTGGACGTAACCATTGGCATGGCAACGCCGTGAACGTGTCAGCATCGCGCTCAGTGTGTGCAGACATTTCCACTTGTGCTCGCTACAGCTACAGCAGGCCTGCTTTGAAACATAGGCCTACACGATTCATTTGTAGCACACTATATTCATTTGAACTCCTCATTAACCCTGCAATCATAGTTGCACCTTTTTCTCTTGTCTAGTGTTTACATGTGAGGAAATCGATGTTTTCTGCTCTGGCAATGAGGAAAGAAGCCCATGCTGCACCCGTGGGAGGCATTATACACAAACACCATCCATTTGGCCAAATGAAATGGCTGTTAGGATGGTAAGAGCAAGGGCAGAAGCACCAAGCAGGATTATCTGTTTAATGTTCGGTCCAGTCGTATTATCGTTCAGAGTACCACACCACTGAAAGCTCAGTAAAGAGGAGAATAAATTGCATACATTAGGGTATGGTGTTATGTACATGATTACATGCTGATATATGCATTATTATTTACTGATATACATGTGTCCATATCTACATTAGGATATTGGTGATATCAAGATTATCCTTAATATAGACTATTTCTTAATAGGAAAAAGCATTTAATAATTTAGTAGTTACAAAAAGAATTATACTGAAACAAAATACTATGTCAAATGAACAATCAGGAGTTATTTAATATTGATTAGATAATACAATATTAGAACAAATATATCACTGGAGATATTCGAACTGTATAACTTCAGATTGTCCAGTACCAGTTAAGACAAACGAAAATAACAGACACTGTTGTTAAATTAGTTTGCCTTACACACATCGGTTATATTATATGTAATATTTCAACAACGTATACATTTATGATAAATTCGGCCTTGTGTGTGTTGCGTGTATTACGTTAATTCAGTAAAGGCAGAACCAAAAAGGTCGAGGATATATTGCATTTTTTTTTTACAAATGAGGAAAATACAGATCTCGGTTTAGTTAAATGTTTATATAGAGTCCGTATACTCTACATGAACACTTTAATATAGGATTTATACGATTTAATGCTGAACATGTTTAATCAGGGTTTGTTATTGTGAAATGCAGCTATATTCAGAATGATACCTGCTTCAGTTTCAGTGTCCAGTAATGACGTTGCGCAGCACAGAATAGTACTCTCATGCGAAATAAAATTCATTTACTAAAAATAATTAAAACGGGCAAAAAGTTTTTACTTCATTTTCATATTTGCTTTTAGTTGTTTTTTTTATTCGTACAATTATAAAAATCCAAACAATTCTAAAACATTTACCACAATATAAAAACTGATCTCTCAATATATGTAACATTTTCTATGGAAATATAGTGTTGTGGCAAAATAATGATAATAATAATAATAATAACCCATGGTTTCTTACAGAAAATTGTGAAATCATGTTATATTTTATATGTTGCTTGTAAAAACCTTTTACACATAGTGAGAGAAAGTTGGCAGAAAACAGAGTTGTTTGCTTGCCAGAAGATCATTAGGGGAGTGGTGCTGTTTTAGCCCCATCCCTACTATAAAGCTGCTCGTGGTTTTCCACAAGCTGTGCCCTGAGCTCTTAACGCCATATATAAGGTAGAATGTGGTAATTTCGTAAATGAAAGCACTGGCACAGGAGGCGTCTTGTACACTGTTATAGGGGGTGCAGGTGTCCTTGGTGAGTAGCATGAGGGGACGGTGACCCTCTTATGGAAAATGGGACAGAGGAAGTGTGTGTGTGTCTGTGTGTTCCTGTCAGAGAGAGAGAGCGATACTTAGGAAGATGGAAGAAAGGTAGAGCTCCTGGCACAAGAAATGTATTGGTAGATGGTCTATAAGGGACATTTTTCATGGTATTGATTTATGCATTCGTACTGCTCCCTCTGGCTTCACATACTCTCTTTATCGTCATTTGAGAGAGGACGGGATGTCTCCTGCTAGTAAAAGAGTAGGCTGTGGAGCTCTCTGAAAAAGAGAGCTTACATAAACATGATTTGCCAGCTGGGTTTGAGGATTTTCCCCAACCCCCTAAGACGTTTACATGGAGGACAAATAGCTGCTTCCTCGCTCTGGCCCACTCCATTCAAACACAACTGACAGAGCTATACAGCGATCCTAATACAGCTGCATTTGTGGCCAGCCCCCTGTTTAACCATGCGACATGGCTGCTGCAGTTATTAGTTTCGGAAGCCATGCATTTAGCTCTTTTACCACTTTTCCTACGGCACCCTCTGCATCCTTACCAATTCCTGCCCTGGTCCTCGCTCATTCTTTTCCATCTCTCTATCGGTGGCGGCCATTGATTACCTTCCAAACCACCGCCGTGTCTGTCTATCGATCTCCGAACGATTTTATCGTAAAGGGGGCGCTGTTCTTCTCCTCCTCCTTTTTTTTTGAAAGCACTGCGTCAAAGATAAAAAAAATATCTGCAAGGGCGGGGGACTTTGGGTGGGCCGCGCTGTTGAGAGGGCAGCACGGGATTGGATGAGAGGCTCGTCTCGCTCTGCCTGTCTGCGCCGGAATGGAGCATGGGGTGCTCGATGAATATGAATGAGAACAATGAAAAGAGCGACTCGAAAAAGGGATAAGATTCGGTCCCGTCTTTATGCAATTTCTTCCGGCCGGAAAGGAAACGGTCGCCTCATGCTTGCCTTAATCTACGCTAAAGAATGAACATTATCTCATATGTTGGTGTGTATTTTTGTCAGGCAGTTTATGAGACAGACTTATTACAAAACCCTGCCACTTTGCATCAATATGTGAAGGCTTAATTCCTCATGATTTCATAACATTGTAACAAATGTAGTAAGCAGTTGTTATAACACAGATAGCAGTATGAATGACATACTGAATATAATAGCAGCCAAGGTTTGTTCTCATCATGTGTTTTCCAGCTTATGGGAACTATATTTGCTCCTATTGCTCTCTAGCCATAGCCTGGCTCCTGACACAAGATCCCAGGATTTGTACCTTCAATCCCCAGGCTGATGCTACCTATTCTGGGCGTCCCATCTCCCTGGAACTCCTAGCAACCTGTGACTTTGTTTATGCATGACAGTCTTTACCTTATACCCTTTTGGTATATATTGATATAAAAAATATATATATATATATTTGGTATAAAGAAATATGTGCATACACAGTCAGTAAAAGCACACAATCATTTACAGCAGCGTTCTCATTCACGATCTTGTGTTCTTTCTATAACACACGAGAGGAGTGCTGGATTGGAGACGTTTCGTTCAGTTAGACTATAGCTGGAGCAAATATGTTGAGATTTTCCAGGCTGGGTTGTGCAGACAAGTGAGAGGAAATAACGTTGTTCCTGTTAAAATGTGGCCTGCAGAGTCATCGCCCTCTGATGTTAGTTTAGAATAGGGAGTCCCTGCGGTAACACAGATCCAGACCAAAGATTTTCTGTATTTGCCAGAAATTAAACACTACCTGGGAATACCCAGGGAAATCCTGAGAGGCGGAATGCTGGTCTGAGCGTTTTAGCACAGAGGGATCTGGCATTCTGTTTTGACCTGCAGTGCAGTGTGCTCCGGCTTCTGTTTCCAGCAGACCGCTGCATTTGGTTTAATGCACCTGATAAAACACTGACTGAGGAAAGCATTATGAACTCTTGTCTTGGTTGATTTTACAATAAGAAGATGATGAAATTGCAATTGAATTAAAAATTTCAGTGTGAGGCATTGTTTAAGTCTGTTATACTGGAAGTGGTTGGAGTTATAAGAGCAAACTGTTGGGCTGTGATGGCACTGACCATTTTTAAGATGAATTTGTTTTCGGAGTATGCTATGTTTCCAGATTCATTTCCTCGCAGATGAGATGGGAACAACTGATTAGCTGTGAGAGACAGGTCTTTGTCTCTCTAATATCTACTCCCATGAGATCATTTTAACGGTTCATAAATATATACATAAAAAAACAAAGGCTTTAAATTAGAGTTGCTTGTTGAATTTTGGATCATTAAAATCTGATATTTATAATACTTTAAAATAGTATGATATGGTGTGATGTTCTTACCTTTAGGATCTAGTTTTGTCTGAGAGTGATTCCTTTTTCTTAGCATATCTTCAAGCTACAGTCAGTAGGAAACTGGAAATCTGTTTGTTCAATCATGGTAGATTAAGAGTAAACAAAGCATGTGGTATAAAGCAAAAACACTTAAGTATGCAGAATACACATTATTTATTAAACCTGCCATATTAATTAGGGGTGATTAAATTTAGATACATCCGAATCAAAAGGAGGGCAATCTCAGTTCTGGGAAATCTGGGTCATTGCAAAAAAAAAAAAAAAAAAAGTACTTGTGCTAATTTATGGGTAGAGTCAGGCCATGGTGTCTCGAAACAATGCTGGGGCTCAGGTCAGGGAAACAAATATATATATATATATGATCTGCAGAGTTTAATTTTAGGCTGTCGTTCATCTTTGCAGTACGATTAGACTCGAGTCCCGAAACAGTAGTGTGTGTGTGTTTGTTTTTTAATCTAAGATCTGCACAGAGTAAGCTTCTCACACATATTGATACTGTAGACAGCCTGGCGATGCTAAAAGGATTACCACAAGACAATTAGATAATTAAGAGACTGTTAAACCGACCCAGTTATTAATGCTAATCCAAGCACCATCCGCACTTACATCCCAAACTATTCATGCTTCTGACCTTCCTGAGTCTGAGCATCTTTTTTTATCAGACTGACACAGTCCCTCCCGGCTCTTTCTGGTGCCAGTGATGCTTAGGCGGTATTATGTTTGTGACATTTTTTCACAAATCCGAGTACACCATGCATGTCTATTTTGTCGCACAGTTTCTTCAGCTGTGCATGTTAATTAATTGTATACTTACTATCTACTGTTTTTTTTTGCCAGCAGTATTTGGCCGATAGCTTGTGTAGCTTAGCTTGCCCAAAAGAATGACTGCAAAAGATAAATAACTCTTCCAGAACACCAGTCCAATCTAATGTACCCGTCTTGTGGGAGCCGGCATGGATTAATAGTGGTGGGCTATTAGGCGTGTCCTCAAGCGGCTATAGTGGGTGGATACAATGTCATGTTAAAGTCAGAGCACTGAGTATGTGCACACAGCGACTCGACTGACCTGAATAAGAAACCTTACACACATCAGCAGCAGGCTTTTCTAGGCCTGTATGTCCTCTTTTCTCACTGTTTTTATTCTTTTCAATAGCTCTCCGACTGTAAAGGCTCTACTTGCCTCCAAGCTCTTTCCATGCTGTGAATTATAAATAATAAATACTGTGTAAATAAATGCACAAGGCATTCCTGTTTGATCCAACATGGCCTCTTGCTTGTTAATTTGCAGATTCACACAGCTAAATTTATGTGAATAGGTATACATGTTAAAGTTAAGGATGGGGAAAGGTTAGCATTTGTAACCCATTCTAAGATTTCAGTTGTAGGAAGTTGAACAAATCCAGAACCTTTGCTCGTACGGAGTTGTATAAACTTCATTCGAGACCTGTTTGGTCCCAAAAACACGCCCAGCTTTAAAAAAAAAAAAAAAAAAAACCCTTCCCCTTTGTGAAAGCTGCCATTGTTCTTTACAATCCCTTGTCAGGTATATTACTTAACAAATCTATTTTTACATTTTATTTTAATTCCTGAGATTTATGCACAAAGCTGCTTTGGTTGGATGTTAAAATAGACACATTTTAGTTTATATATTGGAGGATTGTCTTAATATTTAACTATGCTATGATGCATGATCTGGGCCATTACATTTACAGGCTAGTTAGCTAACTAACTGGTTCTAGTATAGCTAGATTTTTGGCAGATCACTAGTGGGTAATGGGTCCACAATGGGTCTTGTCGAATCCACCGTCCCCATGAATTATCTTCACAATTTGTGGGTTTTTTAATGCTTCTAAACTCTGCAGCTGATTTATGAACCTTTTATTCAAGTGGAAAATCCCAAGATCCATCAACAGATCCAAACTTGTATATCTTACTGTTAAATAACTGAATAATAAGGTGGACTGAAGGTGGAGTTTTTAAATAAAAAGGTTTTACATGAAATTCTTACGTGTAGAAACTAGCATCTGTTGTTCTTTGTTCTGAAAGTAGTCAGTAAAGTAATATTCCATGTGCTGATTTTTTTTTTTTTTTTCAAATGAGTTACTGATTAGCCAAATCAGTATATGATTACATGTGTGATAGAAGAGACGTTACTTGGAGTGCGTCCAACGTAATGTTCTGATCAGACGCCATAGCCTTATTTTCCTTTTTTCTTTCTTCAGAAGAAGGCGAGTACTTCTTGAAGGTCCTGATTCCCAGCTACGCTGCAGGCTCTATTATTGGCAAGGGAGGCCAGACCATTGTGCAGCTACAGAAAGAGACAGGTGCCACCATCAAGCTGTCCAAATCCAAAGACTTCTACCCAGGTGAGTCTCCTAAATGTGTCAGTCCACCATCAGTACACATTCACAGTTATACTTTCAGTCTCCCATTTCAGCATCCACACGAAGTGGCATATTAGGTAAAGCTCACTGTTATCACCCTCTTGGCTATTGTTTTTGTTGTATGTATAAATGTTGTTTTAACTAAGGGCTACAGTGTGGCCTTCTCCAGAGGCACTCAGCTTCATCCTCAATGAAAATCATATGAGAAAGACGTAATCTTTGGCATGCGGCCACCACACATGGCCTTTATCGAGGCTCAGGTTGCACAGCGTGGCAGATCAAGACAAGCAAGGATGCAGACTGTAGTAAAGAAGGAGAACAAAGTTGCAGAATGTAGGTTGTGATCTTTTATTCCTGAGACCCTGGTACAGTGGGTATTATAATCAGCGGATATCATTGCTCTTTTTGTGTGATGAATAGATACCGTTTTGGACTGGAATCTGGCATATTTCTAAAAGGAAGTGAGGAGTAGCGGGAGGCTTTTGGGCTCCATCTTAAGAGAACATTGTGCTACTCGCTTGTCCTGCCATGGTTGCTGTGACCAACAGGGCACCTCTGTCCTTTTCCCCCCTGAGACACCCACGAGAACAGAGTCGATGCCAGATTGAAGACACCTCCCAACGAAAAGCTGCATGCCTTTTCACTGGCTTTGTCATCTTTGAGTGCTGTAATGTTCCAGTGTTTAGAGTGGTACTGCTTAAAAGGCTAATTAATTACAGGAAGATAGATTGAGAGATAAATTGAGATGCGTCGGGAAGCATTTTCCGAAAGAGATGGATGCGACGGTGCTGTGTTGGTTTGTTGGAATGGAGCGTAGTGTTGTGGCGGGGGCGGGGTGGTGGAGAGGGGCTTCCTCTGCAGTGAAGGGGGCATCTGTATGGAAATGAGCGTGAGCTTTTCCTTGGATACAAATCAAAAGATCCACCTGCTGTGAGTAGAGGGGAGGCTTTTTTGCTTAGGAGCAGTGTCCGGCATTCCTGATTCAGGCAGATTTGAAACCTCTCAACGGAAGGGACACTATCCCTCGCCAAAGACTCTCTTCTTACTTCATCTTGGCTAAGTGCCTCAGCAGCATTTAATTCAGAGGCAATTAGCTGGCTACAGCAGTATTGGTCTGCAACTGGCCAGCATTCATTATTGCAGGAGAAAAGATTTATTAGATGCCTTCACTCCGAATATAGGGTTGAATAAGGTTTACTAGGAAACGACACTCATAATTTTCAGTGACTTTCTGCCTGTAGAGTGCACATTCAAAACTTACAGAGGCCAAAAAGTAGCAATGTCATATAGCCAGTATAAAATGTTATAGTATTACAGTAATCAAATTTGGTAACACTGCACTATAGGAGTTCACATATTAGGTTAGACATTAATTTAACGCTAACAGATGCATATAGAAACTAGTGAATACAGCAGTTATCTGGCAACATTAACATTATCATTAACAGCAGGCCCTCCGGTTCCGTTATATATTATAAATAATAATAACTGGAGAGTAACTACTTTCTGAATATGCATATATATGTATATATATATATATATATATATATATATATATATATATATATATATATATATATATATATATATAAAAGAGAGAGATTGTGTTTTTGTTAATAGAGAAACAAACAAAAGATATGAAATAAAAAAAGATAACTATGT
>CM075016.1:12704031-12748039 GCA_037576675.1 Pangasius sanitwongsei | reverse complement strand
TATATATATATATATATATATATATATATATATATATATATATATATATATATATATATATATATATATACACACACGCATCATCATTTTTTATATGAAATTGAAATTTATCCAGTTCACACACCACTTCATTTCTTTGGTAATATCTCCATAAATATCCAAAACAAAAGGTGTGTGTAATTGAGCTTAACTGTCATGGTACTTTTGTTTTTGCGCATTTTGTTTTTGTTTAAACATATATAACTAAGAACAGTAATTTATGAGAAATTATCTCTTTATGTGTGTTTTTTTGACATAAATTAAGTGCACCGTTATTAATTTACTAATCAATTACTAATATATTTATTTACTTAGGCTTTCACATTTCCAGAAACAGTAGTTATTATGAACATGTAGGTAAAACATACAATATACAGTAAGAATATGAGAACAATAAGTAAAGGACTAAAAGGCTGCTAATGTTGCCTGCTGTATTCATGACTTATACACACACATATTAGCTTTGAATTCATGTCTAATATGCGACCCCCCCCCCCCCCCATCCTGAAGTGTTTTCTCATTTTTTTTATGTGAATAATGATTATTGTAATATATAACCAATGTCATGTACAATTTAGGAAAGATTCTGATTTAAGAGTAAAAAGTCAGTATTGAAATAGGCTAAAGAAATTATGAAGTACCAAACAGTCTTGGTCTGAATATTTATGTATTTAATTACAGAACTCTATGACAACAAAATATCATGATGTTATACTTGGAAACACAGAGCGAGGTGGCGAATGAGTGAGTGTTGTGAGTCAGTGAGTGAAGGAGTGAGTGTGTGGGATGGAGGAAAATGAAGTGATCCTCACTCATGCTGGATACCCAGGTGTTTGCTGTTTTTGCCACTGATATCAGGTCAGAGTGGGAGTCGACTAGCTCATAGACTGTGTGATGATAGCATGTACTAGTATGGCGCCATAGATTCCTCATTCTTCCTAGTTATATAACATAAATTCCTCCTAGACCATTGTTTTCAGCTATTTTCGTGATGTACTTTATTCAGTAAATTTAGAAAGGCACCACCTATCAGACACCCAGATCATTTCCAGACCATTGGCTGCAAGAGACGTTATCTGTCAACAGTATCTCTGATTTGTTGGGCCGTAGCTCGCATTGGTTAGTTCATTGAGTTTGTTTTTTTCCACTTTCTGTCATTCTTGAACTCACACAGCAACCCTAAAGCACAAGCTACATGCAATGGTTGTCTGTAAGTGTTATTATCACTGATGCTGGTGGAATAATTGGTGAAAGCAGGTATGAAAATTTAATCTATGAGACCTTCCAAGCCAAACTTTTTTTATTAACATCAGTGTAGATTTGTTTTGCAGTTTTGCAGATGTCGTCAGAGAGCACATCCCTGCTGAGATCATACAAGACCAAGACAACATACATAATATTGTACTTGTCACAGTAATATTATAACCCATATGCAGACCTAGGAGACAACGCTGGCATAGATTACTAAACATTTTCTTATGTGACAGTGTTATGCAAAAGTGAGTGTTGTCCAAAAACACTGAGTTACATGGACTGAAACAAATTAAACAAATATGCATCATCCATTTCTTGAAGCCTCATCCCGTGCTGGGCAGTGTGTTGATTTTTATTTTAGGCCGTCCAGGCAACTGATCCCACATTCAGCTCCTGCGCCTTAGAGCAGAGCAGGGTGCGATATTAAAGCTTTGTCTTAATCCTGCACAATGATTGTGGTTTTCAGTAGCTAATTCTCAGGCAACAGCTCACAACCCCCTTCATGCACATGCACACACACACGCACACACGCACACACACACACAAAATCATTCCTCCCCCATGCATTATCGACATTGTTGATTTCTCCCCGTAATCTTCTTAGGTCTAAAGCTTTTTGACTAAAAGATGAAAAGCCCCAATGTTACATATCTGGCCTGGAAATTAGATGCCTGTATTTTTCCTTCCTGTTTCTCTGTTTTACCCAGAAATGTTCCTAGTCCATTTGATGTTGTTTAGCTTTATGCGCACTGCTGAGATGTGAGGCTCTTTTGTCTGCCATTTAATCTGTCACAGCACAATCATCTGAATCATCATTATTAGATGTTATCAATTTCTAAAAAGGATCATTCTTACAGTAACTAGTAGGATAATTAACACTGACTAGTGAGGACTGAATCAGCCCAGAAGATGCTTAAATCTCTATACGCTGTAGAAAAGCATTAGTTTGTACTTTGTGATTTGTGCTTAAACAAGTATATTAAACTATGCCAAACCAAATTAGGCCTAATAAAGCTCAGCTAATGAGATTTTACTGTCTAAATATGATGAGACTCTTTAAAGTGCTTGCCATATTTTCCATTGGAGCAATCGAAATCCATTTGAGCCTTGATAATCAGTGTTGTCTGAAATTCCCCAAAATATTGTGACATACAGAGGCATCTGATTCACTTGGAATTATTGTTATTCAAGTGTGTAAAAGCCACATTGTCTGAGAAGGCTTGTCAGGGAGCATCTGGGGCCTAGCCGAGTGTCTAGAGGAGAAACGAGATTCCCTTAGTCTCCCGTGGCTTTGTTTTCTTTTCCATGTGACGTTATACAGGCTGGCCGCTGCCTCAGTGATGCCCTCAGTGCCAGTCAGTGCCTGAGACCCCCATGTTCAGCTAGTCCTTACACAGAGTGGCGCAGATTAGACTCTTCTTAGAGACACGATACTGACACTGATTATGATGACTGTCATACTGTCTAGCATGTTGTCCTAGCACCCTCACCTCTCAAACTGCTGGGTTATTCTCCCTGAAGAAGGACTTTTTGTTTTGTGATGTTCCCAGAGCTCATCACATGAATGTGGAACCGCAGTCTTAACATGGCATGTACTGTGCTTAGTTAAGGTCATTCCATCTGTCTCTTCTCCACTTTGCTGTCTCCTGAGGTCTCAAGGGTGCTGTACGTTTTCCGCCCAAATGTAAAGCCTTTTAGTCGATTAAAATGAAAAGCCACGATGGGACTTGCCATAAACACATTGATGCAGATTTTAGACAGTGGATCAATTGTGGAAAGTTAGAGCGATGCCTCCTCCCACACACTCGCCCACCAGCTCAAACCCTCCCTCATGTGCGCACAATACAAATGGTATTGATCTGTCCTGAAGCACTTGCTTCTTGAAATGAGATTGTGGCTAAATGCACCAGAGAGAGTGAGTGAGAGAGAGAGAGAGAGAGAGAGACCAATCCACTCCCAGTGTCTTTCCTTCGGTTTTTCATCACTCTTTCCCATTTATCCAGCTGGTCCCCTGCCTAAGTCATTTTGATAATTCACACCACAGTCCTTGCCGTCCTGGTTGCAGAACACTCCACATTTCCTTTCGAATGAATCCTCAGCTGACAGGGTGACCTTCGCCTGCAATATTAACAATCATCTTCTGAGCTGACTTTCCAAACATATAATAAATCAAAGGAAAGAAAATCATTAGGTCCTCTCTAATTTGTATTGTGTAGTAGATGCCTTGTCAATTTCCTTAGCTACAATACAATATTTAGCTTTTCTAATTAGTTTCACTTGTAATTAGATAGATCAGTCCTTTCATGAATCCTGTCTTATCTGGTCTCAGGTATGAGCATCAGTTAACAGGGTGGCATCATTAGATCAGGCATCAAAAGCTAACAAGCACAGAGGCTCAGAATAATGTCGCTTGTGCCGCGCTTTAGGGGGGAGGATGGAGAAACACAGTCAGCAGGAGGTCTTAGATTACGGGCCAGTTTTATGTGCGGTGGTTCAAAAATAGGAGAGCCTCAATCCCTCCTTTGTGGCATCCATGACAATGGTGTGGCCCACTTGCGCTATGTTCATATTGTTGTACGAAGAGCCACGGGCTTTAGACATCATCCTGTCTGCATGTGCATGCAAATGTTTGAAATGAACATACCCTGTACATACCAGGAAGAATTTAGTGAATTAATATAGTGTTTTAATCACCGATCAGTTTCTGAACTGCCCACGACTGTCTATTGTGTCTATTGTGACAAAGACGCAGAGGTAGGGAGAGAAAGAAAGAATAACAGAGGGAGGAGAGAAGTGATTGAATATCCAGTCGTTTGAATGGTCAATGATTGGCCTGATCCGTGCAGGACAATAAAGATTGCTAGGCCACTTTTAATGACAATAGAGCCTTTGACATCACTGACCGCACAGGTCCTCGAGTCTGGGGGAGGGGCAAACAGGCTGGCCTCCCATCTGCCCTCAGAGGTGTGTGTCTGAGTGTGAGACTGCAAGAGAGAAAGTGAGCAATGGAAAGAGAGGGTAATAACATGCTGTTGGGATTCCACAAGGAAAAATTCAATTTGAATGTACGAATGTACTTAATACATACTGTATTCTGATGAGCTCATCAGTAAATCTGTCCAACCCCCCACTATGTTGAGGAAAGCAGGGACTTGACAAAATTTATTTAGGAAATAATGTGTTTACTTTTCACCAAAAAGTGCTCGCTGATGAGTCTAACACACACCAGTGCTGTCATATGGACTATCCATCACATAAAATAGTTACTAGTGAAATGTGTTTAAATGCAACTTGGCTGTAATTAAAAGATTCTGATTAAATGACCCATGATTACTAGGTTCATTTTGTCCTTTATTAGCCATGGTGATTTTGGTGATCTGTTTAATGAATTTGAATAATTTTATAATTCTGCTTCATTTTGTATAGTTTATACAGCAGGAATTATTGAAACATTATTCACTGCAGTTCATATGTTCTGTACGTAGTACTCTTATCTGTTTGAATCTTCACATCGATCAAGCCATTCGTATTCAACTTCAGGTATCCAGGTGAGAAAATATTACGCAGTTCTGTCAAAGATACATGGACGTTGTATTTTAGTAAATTCATTTGAAACATCTATAAAAGACAAGCACTAGTTAGGAAGAGTTCATCTCCACATCCAATGCCGAAAGTCCACAGCAGGTTAGACTCTGAGGTGACTGAAGTAATTGTCAATCCTATAATAACGTGCTGAGGCTGATCTCATATAAGCGGGCTCGTCCTGTTTTTTTGGTGCAGATTTGCAGAGGGGGCTCTTCTTTACACGCCCTTCTTTACACGCCTCTCCTTCCCCTACACAAAGGGTGCTTTGTTTGTGTGCACACACAGTCGCCTCGGCGATGCGAACTAAAGTGACGTCTCCAGAGGCGAGAGGTCCCCCTCTATCCTGATCGTCCGAGAACTCCACCATCTCCCTCCTGTCCAATTGTTCCATCATGGAATCTAGGAGAGGTGGCGTGTGGCTGCCTCGCTCAGCTGCAGGATGGATGTGTGATTCCGAAGTCTGGTCACGTAGAGAGGCCCTGTTATTTCGAAGCCAATCATAGAGCAGCAGGGCTGCCTCCATTTTGAAGTATGGAAGAGAGAAAAGAGCCAGCAGTGGATGTCTCGCTGTACTTTAAAGTATAGAAAAAAAGGCATGTTGTTGTTGTTGTTGTTGTCATGTTGTTTCATTCCCAAATACATTCACAGTTTTGTGAATTATGTAAATATTCTCATGTAATATATATTTATTTATTTATTACGCATACACTGATAATAGCTTAGATGATATATCATGATATTTGACACATAAAATAGTGTATTGTGGATGCTTCAAAATACCAGATCCCATTTTGAGGGACAAATTTCTTCATTTGGAGAAATTTAACAACATTTTTAATGTCTTTCTCACTGGAGGCAATAACAAACTTCTACCCACCAGACAAGAGTGACATGAAAGCTTGAAAAACATTGTGGACAGTCTGACAATCTGACTAAGCAATAAGCGATAAGTAACATTTTTTATTATGCATCTTGATATTGTTGTAAACTGTGATATAGGCTTAAGTAAAGGTATTTAGCATGATATGAAATTTTTACATTGGCACATGCTGAATGCATATCGAACATTTTGCATTCGTGTTATTTGTTTTACGTTTGTAAACCGGTTGTCCAACATGCCACAAGAGTATTATAGCTTTTAACCAAAAAAGCTACCTATTACAGAAGCTTCAGTGTGAAAGCTTTAGGCACAGTGTGACAGGTCATACAACAGCGGCCTTTATGCGGACATTATTCTTTGAAGGCAGAATAATTACATGACTGCAAGCTTTGATGAAAATCAAATACAACTATGCTAATCAGGCCATCTGCTTGCCAGCCCTTTTTGGCCTGTGCTTGGTTAGATCACTCTGCAATCACAGGATGCAGGGGTCTCGAGCGTCCTTCTCTGATTGCGGATTCACTGCAGTGACACTCAGGATCTCTCGGGTACTGTAGCAGTCACTCCCATTGCGTAATGTGTTTATGAATGTATAATCATTTTATAGCTATATCTTGGTTTAGAGCATGTATTCCCAGGCATTCAGGGTTTTAAATGAGAAAAGCCTTCCACTTCAGTCCAGGACAATGGACAGCTGCATTGTGTCTCGCAGGGGGCCACCTTTCTTTTTAAAACCCAACGTGGTGAGTTGCCACAAAGAGGTGCATTGAGGGCAAGCAGTGGGTTTCTTTTGGAGCAGACCCAACCTCCTAGCATAAGGGACAAAGCTCCCCCTCTGTGCCCCCACAGCTCCCTAAAAGAGACTGAGTTCCGCAGCTGCCTCCTGCTCCTCCTTCACACCCCCCTCTTCGTTTCTTTAATCCCCACTGAATGACCCCGTAACTCTCTCTCTCTCTCTCTCTCTCTCTCTCTCTCTTGTCTCGCACTCGCTCTATGGCTTTCTCTTACACACCCACGCCCACAACCGCAAACATCCCCCATATCCTATCTCTAGCCCATCAGTCTCTAATGATTCATTTCTCTTTCGGTCGAAAAAGCCGTCAGCTGTCGGAACGTCGCCTTGAACACGCAGGCTGTGCGCTTCACTTAATTGCAACACATCAGCCAATGCTAATTATCTTTGACCCCACAATAATGCCAATGTAGTCTGTGTTTATGTATGGTTATGTATAAGCCTGAGAAAGAAATGACGTCCACTGCTGAAATGGCTTTGCTGAAAAATCCATTTGTTATACGAAATGCCAGGGATGTTGTAGTTTTTTTTTGTTTTCTCTTCCAGTACTGGACTTGAAGGTGGTGTGAGTGTGAAGGGTGGCAGCAAGACTGGGCAGCACAGCTGTTGTTCATGTCAGGATAGCAGGACTTCACTTCACAGAACTGGAGAGGGTTAATGCCCATCGACATTTGATCTTTTTTGTCTTACTGACATTGTTTTTCTGGAGAGACAGAGGAGAGAAAACAAGCAAAGCAGCATATAGGGTGTAATAAGTATGAAGCTCGTACAGACGTATCAGGGTTGTCATCTGATGCTTTTAAAGCACATTTCTGCTACTTCTGAGTGCATATTTCTTGTATATGTAAAGCAAATATTTGCACTGGGCTTAAAATGTTTGTTCATATTGTATAACAGCATAGCAACCTCACCACACGTCTTTTGTTCCGGCGAGAGTATATGGTTCTGCCCTTTCAGACACATGAAGCTGTAGACACAGAGCAGATAGCTAATTGCTATTTTGCTTATTGCTAATTGCTATTTTCTTACCCAGCCTTCACCAGATTCATTCAAATGCCCCCCAAAAACGTCCAGCAAACACAGTGAAACGAGGGCTCTTAGAGCCAAATGAGAGCATATGAACAATAAAGTTGAGCACAAAGGCAAATGTAGACAAAAAATGGTGTCATTTAGTTCAGGATACTCATCCCAACTACATAATGACTGCTGTTATTCCTGATTTTGTAGCCAGTGCTGCAGAAGATGAAGATAGCAGGCCACACGTGCATCTCCGGCATCACAATCAGAGCTTTCAGCCCTCTTTACCCACAGTTTCACCTCCCTCTCCCACACAGGGCAGGTGCAGCCGGAGAAGCTAGCTTTTCAGAAGCGCTTTTGTCACCAAAAGCTACCGTCTTCTTCTGCCGTCTGGCTTGCTCAGTGTACTCAATGCCAAATCTCAGGAAAGAGGAGAAAGGCCAGATTTCACTTGTGAAAAGACTCCTACACTCATGCACTGAGTTAGGAAAGGAACACTTCTATTCGGTCCCTAATGGGGATGCTCCTCATTCCGAGTAGAGTGCTGTAACTCCTGAGCCTGTCGCTTCCTGCTCAGGGCCAGGATGATAACGTATGCATTTTGGCAACTGCCGTTAAATAAAACTGCTCTTGACAGGCAGAGCTGATGAGGGTTTTTTCTGTACATTTACCTAGCTCAGCCTGAGGGAGTGTGGTCCAAATGTTAAGTATTGTGCATCTCTGCAGTTTTTGTCTGAGAATGCACAGACTTTTCACCCTGATGGCACCCTCCGGCTCTTTGGGGCTGGATAATGACTGCACCTACATCCCAGCTGAGGTCCTACTATCCAACAGTACATTACACAGTGTTTGTCCAGGCACTGACACAGTGTGTATGCTGCTCATGGAAGAGCTTGGTTCTCATGCATGTAATTAGGCACCATTGCACACTCAATATTCAGTCCAATAGCATGACAGCGCTGAGGCTCTTTAGCCTGGATTTCTGGTCATACTTGCTTGGCTCCACAACTTCATTGCCTCACTGAAATTCCAGCTGTACAAAATAGGGAACAGATTATGTGTATGATGTAAAACGGCAAGCATTCTCCAGTCACCATGGATATGGTCACTGCTGAAGGCAAAGCTGGGGTGAGTAATGTAGGTCTCAACAAATGAGCAACCTCAGGACTCACGCACATTTCAATCACAAGGGTCTCAGTCCCAATGGTCCAAGGACCACATTTGTTGGTCTGAGAGTGGACTGGTCCAGGAGCAGAAGGCAGAGGTGGACCACATGGACCAGAGACTTTGCTGCTGATGAAAGAACAGACTGTAAATGGAAACCTGGCTCAGGGTTTAGAGGTGCTGGAAGGTTGTGATAAAGAGCCAGAGCTTTGTACAGGCTCTTTCCGCCAGTCTGCCTCCCTTTTCCAGCCTCATGTGGATGACTCACTGCAAGTCCGGATCTGAGATGGAGAGAGAACGCGAAATGCTGGACTCCACATGAGGAGAGCGGCCCTGTTATTTAGCCTGCTATGAAGGCAGAAGAGCTCATGCCAATGATCGAGTCTGGCTGTCCCCCAGACGGGCAGTGTTTAGACAACTTTGACAGACTGTGGGTGAGGAGGGACAGGTGTGTGTTGGGTTCGGAGCACTTGTGTGGAACCCAACACCACCACTGGGAAATACACTCAACAAGCTGAGGACAGCGAGGGAAAAGCATCGAGATCCAGCAGAAGGGAGGGAATAGTGCTACTTCCCCCCACCCCCCACCCCTTATATACTTTCGCTGCAGGGATCTTATCATGTACACGAGCAGAAATGCTAGGCTTGTACCCACCCGGGAAAATAGTCGTTTCCATTTCAAAAGCACAAATCAGTGCTTGGAGATACATCCAACTATTTCCATCACAATACGAACAAAGATTTCCTCTATTTTTACCGTCTATATGATCAGCAAATGCATGGCTCATCTCATTGCTTTGAAAGAAAGTCTCATCACATGTATTATGTTAACAGTGTAGCTGTTTTTAGAAGCAATTAGCAACTACATAATTCTTAGGAAATGGAGTCCCAAAAATGGTGCTCTGAGTAAGGCACAATGGTGGTTTTCCTAGTTAAAGGCCTAATTGTACACTATGAAGGAACAAGCAAAGTAGGTTACCAGATGTTCTTAAATAAGCCTGCTTTTGACACTGAATTTTTCTTACTTTTAACTGGCTCTCTTAAAATGCAATATTAGCAGAAAGTATTTATTGGACTCTCTCTCTCTGCTTGTATACTAATTACCTCTGGTTTTGTACAAATTGGACAGCCTAATTATGAGTATAGCCAGTTGCAGAAATCCCTACTTATAAGCTTACTGCTTATAGGAAAGCAATTTTCACTCTTTCTGAAAAATTTATTTAGAAGATTGTTGCTTTAGTGGTTGTGAGGACAGTCACCTGTGGAGGAAACAGTGATGCGTTTGTCCAGATTGGTCCAGGCTGAAGTAGACAAGTGCAGAGTGTGATCTGTGTTAGCAGGGATCTAAAGGCCCTGGAGGAGGAGCCCAGCTGTGGAGACAGGCAGTGTGAAGAGAGAGTCTCAGCATGTTCCTTCCTTCGTCCTGCACACGCACACACACACACATGCATGGACACACTTTTCTGTCACTCCACAACTTGGACAGACTGCTTCATTATTCATACAGAGCAGGGAGGGATCTTAATTAGGTCGTGAGAGCGCCCCCGTGGATTACGATGGGGTACTGGAGTACAGTGAAGTGGGGAATGGCTCCTCCTCCTTCTGTTCCTCAGCCTAATGCCAGATAGGACATCAGTCACTGTCGGAATCAGCTGTGCTGACCAGAAATTCGCACCAGCAACATTTATCATGCAGGCCTTCAGAGAACGAAAATAGGCTTGGGGATGTGCATTTGTGTCCATAAAACAAACTTGTGTGTTCATGCATCTGTACATTACATCATTACCAGTGCACCATACTCAGATAAGCATTCAGTTGTAAACCTAAGAAAATAAATAGACTGCATTTTTATTGCTTGTGGTATCTAAATGTGGGCAGGTTAACCTGCATGTACATGTAAGTTTATTGGCTATAATATAACACTATAGCATCTATGGATTTTACATCTTATCCATGTAATCCTGCAAGGCAATGGTGAAGGTTCCATTTATACATTATTATTATTATTATTATTATTATTATTATTGTTGTTGTTGTTGTTTTTGTTCTTTACATTATGTGACTTCATATAAATATATCAAATTTTGATTTATTCTTATTTATTAGTACATATCTCACGGATGACATATACATTGATATATATAGGTGCAAATGTGTTCATGGGTTTTCAGGTCTCATGCTAGACTGGTATGTACTGTTCTTTGCGAACTCTTAGCAGCATATTAGTAGCAAAGTTTAATAATTCATTAATTGATTAATGAAGTTACATTCCATGATATAGCACATGTGAAAATCAATACACAACTCATATTCAAGCATTTTGAAGTACTCTCTATTAAACATTCTCAAGAGCTATTCTGAAATAAATTATAGCTCTTTTTCCCCTGGACAGTACAAACCAGTGATCCCACATTTTGTCGTTATTTCCTAAGCTAAGTGTGCCATTCCATAAACAAGTACTCATGCTGAATTTGGCTACCGTTCTTGCTGGGTACTGAGCAGAGACATTTGGTCGACAGTCACCATTTGGGAAAAGCAACAGTACGGCATGGCAATCTTCAGTAGTGTCTGATAGCATTTCTATTAAGTACTAAGTTCTGCCATTGTTGTTACTACTACTGTTAGTGTTTACTGCTAACAATAGAGTCACATGGGAAATAATAGTTTTTTGCTGTGGTTGAGCAACAGGCTACTGTGACATGAAGCAGTAAGTCAAATGTGTAAAATAGCGCAGATTTATTTACAGTCGGCATAGCCATGTCTGCAGTCGTTGGTGCTTAAAGTCCCTAATGCTACCACTCCACAACCTGAAAAAAAGAGAAACCCTGTATGACTTTGACATCAACCATAGCAGATTTACTTCCTTGACTCCCTCCTTCTTAAATCTGCAAAGCACTCCCATCTGGTCTCGGCACTATGCTTTCAAGTCACTTCCTCATCAGGCAATGAGTCACCTAAACACTCTCCCAAATTTACACGGTTACACGATGAGGGGAAATGTCCCTCACATGCCATGTGTTTGCTCACACTTGTGTGTTGCTCTAATAGTAGTAAATTCAGATTGTATATTTTATGGCTGTTATTCTGAAAGTGGCATGTATGGACCAGGCTAACAGGATAACTGGCCAAGTAATGGGGAGTGTGTGAGGCAGTAGAAAGACGAGTCACAGCTTTACTTCCTACCTGCAATTGGTTCTGCAGAAATGGAAGAGAAACTTGTGGCCGTGCTTTTATTTTGTCCTGTCGTGTACAACTTCTCACTGAATGTGTATAGAGACATTAGGAAAAAAAGTCGAACTTGGAAGGAAGTAGGGAAGCAGAGGTCGTTGTTGCCTCTATTGAGTGTACATGGATAGTGCACTTAGCTTGCTTTTCTAATCTAATCTGACAACGAGACTAGTAACATGTAAAGCAATCTTAAATACGTTTTTAAATAAAAGTGGTGTGTATAAATAGTATAATTGTACTATTTTGGTTATCTCATTGGAACGAATAAAAAATGAAGCTGGACAGTCCACGCCCACAAGAGATGACCTACAAGTAACTTGAGTGACTAGTTACTCACTAGTGACGCTCCGACAAAATGAATTCCACCGCTCTCTCAGTAAGAGTTACACCAAACAGTCACGGCTGCCTTTGCATTTGCAGCTTGCTTTGAGAAAACCTGTCAATTTTTGCTGTGTGAGATCCGAGTCATATCAATTAACATGACTCATTTATTATAGGCTAATTATAGGCTTGGTGAACTTCTGTTGATAAGTGATACAAGTTCGATAACACAAACTTTCCAAACAAGGGAATTTTTACGATGAACATTTGTAAGGTTTCAACCTAAAGATCATCAACAGATGGGTGACAAAAAAAATAAGACACATTTTTGCAGGTAGTTTAGCAAATGGTTGAACTATAAAAATGCAGTCTTCCTGTAGAGTGTTAAGAAAACACACAATTTATCCTGAATACGTATTGCTAAACGGTAGCGTCCTTAGCATTGTCAGTATGGCGTAGTTGAAATATGTTACTTGAGCTGTTGTGACGATGATGAACGGACACGTCCAGAAGCTCTTTGTTTCCAGTCCAACAGCATTTCAGTGCTGGAAAGGAGCAGATTTTTTTTTACCATTTTAGTAAAGAACGGAGTGGTACCATATCATATGGCGGCTCTTGAATTTCAGAGAAATATCAGTGAAGTCATTGAGAGAACTTTAAGATATTAAAATAAGAAAAACAACAAAATTGTTCTCACAAATCTGAGCATGCTGTACACACTAGTCTATATTAGTAAGCTTTGCTCTGCAGTTTATTTTGCTCATGTTGATTCTGAAAAGATCGTCTGTCATCCATGCACGCTAATTAATTTGGCTAGTAAAAAAATATTCTTCCAACAGCCAGATCACTTCTCGGCTGTTGTGCGTAGTGCAGCAAGTGGCGGGATTCAGAAGTGTGTGCTATAGTTACCGGATTGGGATTGAGTTGCATCGCAGCCCTGTGAAGTGCATTACGTTTAAACACACACTGAACAAATGAGAACTTTCGATTTGCGAATGTCAATAAGTAGGATGTGTTTGTTTGTCTACTTCTAATGTGCAAGGAAACTATAAATAAAAAAGACGAGTTGAAACCACTTTCCTTTTGTTTTCTGTCAAGATTTTCTTTTGAAGCATTACACATATTTTACATCTTTTTATATTTTTTGTTGCACTTTTCATAGCATTCCTCTCTCCTTCTGACCATGCTCTGCCTATCTTCAAACCTCCCAGCGGAGTGTGAAGTCACGTTTTGGATGGATGAGATAAAGAGCATGCTTGTGAGTAAAGATGAAGGCAGTTACACAGTTATGATTCTCCAGCTGTTTCCTACCATGGGCCCCATGTCGACATGACTCTACAGTAGGTTGTGTGTGGAAGGGGGGACGAGCTGTTGTGGGGGGTTCAGGATTAGGTTAAACTGAAGAGAGAAGTCATGGGGAGGTAGGGACATGAAACCCTCAATAAAACTGACATCACTGAATAGGAATTCACCCTTTCTTCCAAGGCTTTTGTTATTCTTTGGAGACCTTCTTATCCTTCCTGCACTGTTCTTTCTGTCTGTTGCATGGGGCAGGAAAGGCTGTGCTGCACAAACGAACACGAGAACAAAGTAAAGGTCACAGAATCCTTCTTCCTCTCTCCTAAATTAAAGTCTGCAGTTCAGTCTAGTGAGCTGAGGCAGCATTTGCATTCACAGGGGAGCACAAAAGTAAACTAACACATTAACTACATGGGCAGTTTCAAAGACATAAAGTGATTTGCGTGGAAACCATTTGCAAACTTCTTTAACATAATGACATAAGCACATGCAATGCTGCCTCGCTGTCACTGCCTTGCATGCTGCCTCTCTACTTTGAATAATAACACATTACATCATCTGCAGCTGCCCCACAATATTTTCAGGGGGTCTGCCAGTTGCCGTGGTGATGGAGCTATGTCATAGGGCCTGGACCGGCCCCCCCCCCCCCCCCAGAACAACAGAACTGCATCACACATTCACGTCCTTGTTTTCAGTGGCCATCTCTTACAGGACTGATCTGGTTGGTGACTGCAATCAACTGGCTTGTGTTGGGCAGACAGGAACATACAAGAGGAAGGGTGATTGTTGTTTTTTTCAGGCCCCTCCTCTTTCACAATACCTCCTGCACACTTTCTCACTCGCTCATGTCTGATTCGAACGCAAAGCCAGGAAACATCTGTAAACTTGTCCAAGGGCAGGGTCCTATGCTCCAGACCTCCAGTGGGCCTCAGTTGGAAGACTCTGAAGGAGTCGACCAAGTAAGAGCCAAAATGTGCTCAGATAATCGAGTTCGGCATGGAGACTGTTTCCTGCACACAACATTCACTGTGTATCTTCAGAGACAGACAGCTCTTCCCTTGGTTCCAACAGTGGCTCTCATCTGTTATGCTGCACATGGCAGTGTAATTGGTTATTGAATTTTCTGTGGTTATAATCTGTGGTTTCAGTGCAGTGTCAATCAATTGATCGATCCATCTACCTGCCTCCTCCATTGAATTGGGATGTGTAGTGATCAGCACTTTTCGAATGGCAGTTGTCTCCTCTCTCCAAGGACAGACTTTTAGGAGCACAATGTGCAAAGGAGAGCATGGTGTTAGCTACAGAGCCAAGGAGTCACTGCAGGAATTTAATCTGACTAGTAGATCTAATCTCATCCTGCAGTACTGCAGTGATTCTTGACTGTCCTGGTTCCATTTGAGCATTCCCATTCTCAGAGTCCTAGCATGTTGCATGAATAGTGCCCTGTAAAGGTATAGTCAGTGATTTTTATGGAATTTAGCTGAAGTTAGCTGTTTGTAGTGTTCCCTCCAAAAGTCTGCTCCCAAAGCACATGTCTAGGTTAGATGTATGAATGCCAGTACAAGGGGGATTTCCAGTTTTATAGGTAACATGATTATCTTATTTTCATTTCGATTTTACACCATTTTCTGCCAACTTATTAGTAACCATTTCTAACTTACTCGTTAGTAATCACTGCTACCAGTCTGGGATTTTGGAGGCCAGTATGGCTATCCTTAGAGACAGAGGATATTATCCATTGCATCTTTCCAAACTGCTGCTGATGCAACCTCTCAGGGCAGTTGAACATGTTTCCTTTTACATGAGCTCATGGGTGTTCGAGATTTGTGGCACTCTGATTAATGGGGGGAAAAAACACCCAGAGAGCATGACCAATTAGGCTCTCTCAGACTTCCAGACATGGTCTTTGTCGGGATTCAAACTCGCAATATCCAGTCAATAAGGCAAACATTTTACTGTTGTGTCATTCAAGAGCTCAGAGATACCTTCATGTCCTGACTGGTTGAATGTTGGTGGTCCACATCATTTGTTTCTCACATCAGAGTTTTTTTTTATCTGTCGTGATATTTTATTGAGAACTTCACCAAATATTACAATATTAAGTGTTTTTACTTAACCACCTTAAATGGGTGCAATAAATTTCCAGTAGCATAATGATTCAAAAGCCCTGTGGTCTGCTGAATCTCAGCCCTCTAAGATGCATCTTATTTTGTCAAGAACACTTAGAATTTTGATTCATTATAATGAGAGTTCAGTTATTCTAACAATATTTGTTATAAAATGTGTAAATGTTCTCAGTAGCAGGACTAGTGAAGTGGAGCTCCACATAGCCCCCGCGAGGGAGGAATGTATGACTCACTCAATTAACAATTCCACAAAAACAATTTACCATACAGCCACGGTGGCATTCCCTAGCTGACTGTATAAAACCCATGAACTGGACAATACCTTTTTTAGGCCTTTCTTCATACTGTGCCTGAAGCAGATGATATTTCCTTATGTGAGAGTAACACACATGCTGATGTATATCAGATGGGGGGTTGTAGATGAATATGTTGGACTGTCTCTACTCCTGGAAGGTAAATCTCGCTGAAAGGGGAGCACAAAGCTGAGCCAAAAGTCCACACTGTCACCCACAGGACTTGTATCTGTATTCAAATTTTACAGCTGAGATCCATCTGGATGGCTTTTGCACACTGTCCAGAACACGTTGCTGATGGTTTTGCACTCTTTAAATAGATTTAGAGGCAGGAGTTGTTGTTTTTTTTTTTTTAAAGTCAGAGCAACTTCCCACAATGCATAGTGAACTGTGTGGAATAGAAATCCAATCTTTGGCACTTATGTAGGGACGGAGGATACCCGCTGACCTTCTCATGCCCCTCAGTGCCATCTAACACATTCACCAGCCTGCCAAGTCCATTTATATCAGGCTGTCAACACATCAACATTACACAGAATATTAACATGCTAACTATAATAGAACATTTATGTTTATGTTTAACAAACTAAGGAGTTTGGCTGTGTTTGGCTGTGATGTGTCTATGGTCTTTATGGCTATTACTGACATGCTGTCTCTTTCCAGCATACTCAACTTGGTGCCAAAACAATAGTGATCTCTGCTTCAGTAATCTGCCTCCCTGATTGGTCTGTCCCAGATTACTCTTGGGCCACCAGCTGTCAGGAGCTTAGCAAAGCTTTCTTTTCTCTTTTTTTATGAACATGAACCATGAGTGTGATATTCCTTCAGTTGGGTTTATTTATAGTTGAGCTCCATGCAGCAAGGTGGGACCTGACCCAATCACATTCACTGCAGAAAAACAATGGCAGGCTAGAGGAAGTCGGAAGCCCTCACTGCACAGTGCTGATAAGGGCCCATTTGCATCCCACCCTCCCAGAGGCCTAGAGAGTTTCTGGCTATGGATTAGTTTATGGGTTTTTGTCCCTCACTCTAATTCACTCTCTCTCTCTCAAGATATCACACACACTTATGTCTTTGGTGTTTATTGTTGTGGGTTTGGAATCTCACGCCCACGTTCTTGGTTGCTTTTGAAGCATGGGTGACACTTCGTTATCCTCTCATGTACACACTTCATTTTGAAATGCAACCAAAGGCGTAGAGTTTTCACTGAAACAGTGCCGACTATATGAGTCTTAGCATAGAGTACTATGTACTGTACCTACAGACATTTACACTATTTGCATTCCATTGGCAACACACTCCTGCTGCCCATTAAAAAACATGTTGAGAGCTGATATCAGACCAGAATTAATTAAACTTGGAAACTTGGGCATCTATCTAATGGAAGACCATCTGTGACTCCCTAAAATAGTAGCACTATTATTGCAGCTGCTTTCAGAAGTCTAGTCATCATGTACACAGATACATAGTATGTACATGTGCACATGTCTTAACTCTAGATCTACCAGGGAACTATAAATCATATCTAACTGTGTGCCTTGATTTGCACAGTGCCACCCAACAGATTTCTTATTGTAAGCCTATTTGATAACATGTCCTTTGCTGGTTATGCCAAAAAAATATGGGAGAACTCATGATGTCTAAGCTTAAGTAGATTTCTCTGCTAAGGTTGATTGTGAAAGCTTGTAGGTAATTAAAAATTCGCTACATCACTGTGCCTACAACTCCAAAAGCCATTAACACAAAGAACATGCTGAACACCAGTAAATCATTGCCATTTGGAAAGTATTGTGGTTATTGCTGACTAACAGGCTTACTGAATGATAATTCATGGCAGGATACATTTTATTGCAGTGTAATAGCCACTCTGGATGAGTTGTGAAACTTTGGACTTGGAGGACTGAAAGTATCAGGAGTCATAATATATTTTCCATGGAAACCCATGACTATCTTTATATATAGATCATTCAGTATTCGCATGGGGTTCTGTGTCATCACTTGGCTTAATTAAAATATATATATCTTGCTTCTCTCATTCTCTGTCTTTGGCAGGAACGACTGAGAGAGTGTGTTTGATCCAGGGCACTGTGGAGGCCCTTAACAGTGTCCACGATTTCATAGCTGAGAAGGTCCGGGAGATGCCTCAGAGCGCGGCCAAAACAGAGCCAGTCAGCATACTTCAGCCACAGACCACGGTCAACCCAGACCGCATCAAACAGGTGAGACCTTGCATCCTCAGGTCATGTTTCCTGCCCGCCACACTGACACTTTCTCTTCCTGTTTCTTTTGCATCTCAGAAGAACTCAGTGCAGCACAGGATGGATAGCCTTGGAATAAAAAAAATGAAGATTAAGCTGTTAGGCAGCATGCAGCGTGTTATCCTGAATACAGCTTCCTTGTGCTCATTTATTGAGATTCAGCACTGCAGTTCAGGGTTAGGATTCAGATGCATTTGATTTAGAAGTGCTAATTGAGATGCAAATGTCCAAATGACCTTAGGCCTGCTAACATCTGCTAATAAAATCAAAATCTTGTAAACACGTGAAAGAAACTCAGGAGCGACATTTTGATCGCATTAACTCACATTGTAAAGCTTGATGTCCTCGGTTATAAAATCAACCAGTCGGTTTGGCCTTTTGTATTACAAACAAATGCACAAAGATTGTGATCGCATGGCTTGATTATACACATCATTGATTGTGTTCCAGCTGCCTCTTTAAGCAATTATTACCACTAGTCAACTTCACGATTACGCACTATCGATCCTGTAGGCCACTGCATTGTTTTCAGCATTGATTGCACTTGCTTATTGCTCATTCTCTTAATTAAACTGACCTCAGGCAAAAGAGAGCGCCGGGTCACTATTTATACATAATTTAAAACAGTGATACGCCTATTCCCGCGGCTGTAATTCTCTCCTTAGCGCCTCGCTATCACCACTGTGTTTTTTATACTTGCGTTGCAGTCTCTGCAGAGGCATAACCTGGATTCATGAGAGAAAAGGGAGGGGGGCAAATGTAGGCTGTCTGTTTCTGCGTAGCTGTCGTCCTATTTATTAATGCACATAATTACGGGAGTTATCAGACAGGCAGCACACCTCTGTACTGGTGCGATGGCGACTCTGCTGTCTGTTCATCTCCTCACACGGCCACGCAGCAGCCTTAAGAGAGCACATCGTATCACTGATTTGTATGCACATTCAGTTTTACAGCTTCAAAATATAACCATGCACAGCACTGCACAATGTTGCAACCATTGATTCATATGATTAGATAAATGATCAAATGTGCATTATTGTGATAAATAATACTGAGCACATTTTACAAACTGTTGCCTTTGTATAATCCGTTAGACTGCCAGACGGCGATGGGTGGACCAGCAACAATAACGCTGTTTGATCCAGTTTCTGTGTTACGTTTTTTTCTGCACATATTGTCAGAAGCGCGGCTGTCGTGGCATGTGTCTCATTACTGCAGGCCCCAGGGGGCACACTGACCGAGGGATGTAAGATAAGATGTGAAGCCATGTAAAACAACAGCTGCCAGCCTCCTGAAAGGATCGACAGCCACTAATCTTGCAGCCAAATGGTGGTAGGGCATGAGGACAGCTAACACCAAACTTCATCTAGAGCCTGCATTGTGACAGGACCGCCTCCTCAACAGCACGCACAGTGCAAACAGACTATGGATTTCATATGACATGACAGACCATGATATTTCCTAAATGCTAAATCATTTTGATGATCATCAAAATCATACTAAAAGGTTACTGATGCATTTAAGACACAGCAGTATTGCAGTAAGTGTCAGTATTCCTCTATTCAAGATGGGATGTTAAACATGTTATTTGAAACAATTTAGATTTTTAAAAAAATGCTAAACATTACTTAAAACTATTAAAAACAGCATAGGAGCATTGCTGCACATTTACTCTCACTAAAATGTGACAATATATGAGTGTACGTCATTATGCAGTTCGGAAATGCTATCATGTTATTCCTAATCATATAGCCTGTTGGCTAATTGCCACTAAACTAGCTAGCAGTTCTCACAGGTAGACACAATGGATTTCAGTATTTGAGCCTCAACATATATTGCCATATTCTCAGCGATTTATAGCTAAACCTGTCAAAATAAACAAAAACCTGTCAAAATATACAATTTTGTTAATCACTGACATTATCCAAGTTAGCAGAGCTGCTACATAACCACTCCTGAAGTACCTCACATTTGTCTCAGGTAAAAACAAATCGGATTTCTGTAGCTGACTCTGAGTTAGCAATGTCATATACTCAGCAATTTATTTAACAGTCAAACATGTATCATAATCATCACTACTATTTCTTCATCACTTAAATCAGCTAGGTTAACTTAGCATGCAGGTTCTGTGGCTAAAAGGTTCTGGGTCATCTAATTAGTGGCTTATTGGACCATGATATGTCCAAAGCTGTTGAGCCTGAGCTGATTTTGTGATATTACAAACTAAGCTCATTAATAACGCTCCCAGAATCAGTTTTTATGTAAGTACTTTTATGTAAGAAAGTTTAAACAGGAAAAAAAAAACATTTGTGCTATGTGAACAAATTGGACCTAAACGCAAATCTATATTCAGAATCTGCTATCATGGCTTTACTGAACAATCTTATCATACTATTCATACAGCTGCCATTGTTTCAGTGATGGTTCAGGCCTAGATGGCAGATCCTGAATTTATGTGTATAGGATACAACAATATACATGAGGATTTTGAGTTTCATGTTTTGTTTTGTTTTTATTTGGAAGCATGGGACAAGTTTTTGTGATACCCTTTTTAGAAGTTTGTCTATTTCCATTAATTTATTGCCTTTTCATTATTTATAAAAGTCTGTAAAGATTGTTGAATAGAATAGAGAAGGCTTTTGAAGTCATCATTTTTTTAGTACATATTTCAGTTTGCAAATGAAAGTGGACCATCTCTTGAAAATCCTTCAAACCTTGTCCTGTTTTCTTTGAATGTCGTTTTCAGACGAGGTAAAGGAAGCGATTTTAAGGAAAGGAAAAAGGCGGCATTCGTGACTATTTAAATACAGCTCGGTTTTCTACTCCCATTTTTGCTCTGCCATTTACTCTCACCCGCCAGTGGTTCCTCGGTGGAGGCTGAGTTTCCTCTGACCTCTTCCTCACTAATGCAACACCTGCTTCCCACGTCCTGTTGTTGCCCTACAGGAAGTGGCCTATAAATGAACAGGAAATCAGGAGTCTCCGTGACTCTAAGACGGTTCTGATTGCACGCCCTTATTTTTTTCTCACAAGACAGGAAAATAAAGTCTTCTAGTTTTACGAAATGCAACATTATTTAATTGAGTGTGCTCAATGATTTGTGGTGTCATTTTGACAGTTTATGATTTTTTTTCAGTAGGGAGAATTTTATAGCATCAATATCTAATCAGACACCAGTTTCTGAAAACATTAAATATCAATAAATTGGATTTGTATTTAAATTTGTAATACTAAAAATAGTCTAGTGATGGTAACAAGAACAGGCCAGTGTGGTCATTTTAATACGTTATGTATCAGAATTATACATAATCCCCACTGTATTAATGTCTTTCCATTGTATTGATGATGATGGTTGGGGATTGACTTCAGTGGTGTTGTTATTTGCTACATAAACCACCATTTCCCTGTAGATTCCACCAAACACTAGCCTATTTAATTATCCTGCATCTTGAATCTAATAAGAGTTCTCATTGGAGCGAACACACACACACCACACACACACACACGCGCGCGCACATACACACACATAAAATACAGCAGTGCACCACACTCGTCTGTTAAATTAAAAGCGACATCAGGGAAATTGCTATAACATTGGAAATAAAAAAAAACAAAACAACAACTTGTGTCTGACACTACCCGCCCATCCATTTCCCTGTTTGGTCTCTGGGGGGGTTGCGGGGTGGGCTGGGGGTTGTGGCTGAAGGTAGCAAGAAATAATTTATGCCATTTTTAACCTTCAAATCCATCAACCCACTGCAAAAAAGGTCATTCTCTTTTTCTGTCGAGTATTGATCCAATTTGGAGAGCAGCCAATGCAGAGGGAAAGCCTTGCACAGCACTGGTTGTCTGACAAGGAAGTGCATCCCCCAAATGCTGGGCTCAGATCTCTTCTTTGAGGAAGGAATTACAAGTTGGCTGTCAGAGTGTGTGCGTGTGTGTGTATGTGTGTGTGTTTGTGTGTGTGGAGTCAGATGTAGGTCGTTTTGGGGAAGGAGTTGGCGATGCATTTGTAGGAAGTGCTCATGCGGCTCTGATTGACGCTGCTGTCAGCTCGATTATTTTATGCATGTTTCAACTAACAATATTTTACTCTATGACAGGAAAATAGTTTATACTAAAAATATAATACATTTAAAATATAGTACTGGAAATTGAATATTCAAATATTTCCATTTTTTTTAATTTATGGAAGCCTCTAGTCATTATGGCTGTAGCAATGTATGTATTTAATAAATACTGTATTATAATAATAATAATGATAATAATAATAACAATAATAATTATCATTATTATAATTATTATTATTCATTAGTTATTTCTTATTTCTTATTTTTTTCAGAACAGTTTGCACCAAAGAAAACCGAAATAACCAAACATTTTCGAACAAACAGCTTGTCTTTATTTTCTTTATTACCGCTGTTTTGTTTTGAACTAAATATTATATACTGCACAAACATTGCTGATCATTTTTTTCTGCTTAAATATGAAATCTTTTAATTCTGGTAATTTTGGGCCACACTGTGTATGTAGACATTAGAAAATGTCAGATATTGGCAACCGTGATACAGCAGTGCCTAGGAATCTGCATGCCTCATTAATCAGTGTCAGAGTTACATATACACTGTGTCTCATCACGCCTTCTGATCATCTCTGACCCCTGGGGAGGTGAATTGTGGAATTCTTTGATGAATGCAGGATGCGAGCTGTCTAAAATGCTAGAAAAATGAATAATAAATCAAACTCTTATAAAATATACATGTATAAAGAATGCCTTTTATGTTGTGTTTTGGAGTGTAGATGTCTGCAGGGAACAGGTCGTGTGATAACTTACTAGTTCAAGAAAGTTGTTTATGTTTATATTTTATGTAACTTTTATCATCTGTTTTACTAATACCAGCTTTTAGTTCCCTGAAGCTTGTTCAGCCGATTAATCAGTCATTTGATCTTTAGTAACACATGCAGCACCAGTCAAAAGTTTGGCACACATAACCGAATGTGTGTTTTTCTGCATCGTAAAAAGACATTTTAATCTTGAGAAAATGTTGAGAAAATAAATATGCCTATATATATGAATTTATTTACAAAAGAAAAAAAAATGTAATGTCCCTCCCTAAAGTGTTTTTCATTTAGAAGAATATAAGAAGAAACCATAGAATGCCAAATCTTTTGCAAATCTTGATTTAATGGTTCTTTAAATTATTAATTATTTAATACAAATTAAATATAGATTAAATATATAATTTAACTTTGTGGTCATTACATGGTTCAATGTGTGTTATTTCATAGTTTTGATATTTCATTTTAACAATAGACAGAAGTTGTGTCCAAACCGTTGACTGGTATTGTATTACCAATCTGAACCAGTCTGTCTATGAATTTTCAGCCTTTTGTTCATCTTGTCTTAAGCACTGATTATGCATTAGTTTGTCAGATTTTTAGTATTATTCTGTTTCTATACAGTAACATCTGTTCATTTAACTGTTCTATATTCAATTCTTTTCACCTCTTTTATTATAGGCTTCTAAGAATATAAAAAGAATGAGTCACACATTTCATGAATTATCATGCCATGGCTAAAGAGAAATTATTATTTATAAAGTCAGTTTCTCTCATCTGTTGGCTGTGATAATGCACTCATTTCACTTGACATGAAAAGAGAACTGTTTACTGTCAGTAAACGATTTATCAATGACTAAACTTTTGGGTATATAGTCAGAGAGTGAGGTTAAATCGCAAGTGGTTCCTGATTGGACATACAGTGCTCATTATTACACAGCCTGCATAGGGCACTCGTATAGGGAGCAGGGAGACATTTTGGATTGAACCAAAAGTAAATTTCAGATCACTGCATGGAAAAAAAAAAAAAAACCCTGTTTCCTCAAAGTAACCACATGCTTTGCAAGACTTGTTAATCAAGATCTAAGGGTTAATCAGTTGATTAACAGCTTGTACAAGTTTTTGTTTCAACTGTACTCATATCCACAACAGCGCTGCATTCTTAGTGGAAACTTAATCATGTCTGAGGTTCTTCATCGAGTTTCAGGTGGGATTCTGTAACAATGTACAGCGAGAGAGAGAGAGACAGAGAGAGAAATGTATAAACCAGCTTTAGGCATGTATAGATTCAGCACAATACGTCTCAGGCCAGGAATACACCGTGATAATCCCAGAGATTTAATATTGCAATATTGTTTTTAGATCAGACTGCACACCCCTAGAGAGCAGTATGTGAGCCATTGTGGGTGTGGCAGCAAGTTGATTTGCTCTTGATTTGGAGTTATTATAGTCCAAACTATTTTTGGGCCCTTGATGACTTAGAGTTCTGCTGGGGGTCATTTGATGTACAACATGACCTGGTGTGAGTGTATGAAAGAGATATGATAGTTTAAGATTCATTTAACAGTGATACATTCCCAACACACAACTGAATAATGCAGGATGATCGATAGACTCAGCGAATCCTAATCACGTCCTCTTAATGTGTAATATTTACGGTCCAATAATTTTTCCCCTCCGCTCCTCTTCACTTGTCTTCACTTGTGTGATTTAAACAGAGGTTGATGTGAAAGGAAAGAAAAGGTTAAGCAAAAAGCTTAGTGTGACAGAGGGAGGGATGGAAATGACAAGCGAGAGTAATCCTGAGGGCTAGAGCAAACTCCTCACTTCATTCTGAATAAAAAACGACAACAGAAGTCAACAGCTATTTGCATCTTTTTTCGACCCAAAAGCATGAGGACTGTAAATGTGGTTCTGGAGAACTGGAGAAGTGCAGCCTTGACCAACCTTCAGACTCTGGAGGTGAGAAAAAGGACAAGGTGTTATTTTTAACCAGCTGCGAGTTATGTTGTGCTTTTTTTCTGTGTTAATGCCAGTGGTCAGGGTACACAGATGCAGCAGAGGGATGGGCGATTAAGCCTGGGATCAGGAGACAGGCGATTATCCTAGAGTCAAGCGCTTAAGACTTCAAAGTGCAAACAGCTTCGGTTGTGGAGTCACACATCACTCTGGGGTACAGAGACAGGCAGTGTGAGTGTGGTGGAGGGGAACAGTTGCTGTTTTCCTTGGAGGGTTGGGCAGGGCCCTTAAAGGCCCTGTGGTATTGTTCAAATCCTCCATCCTACTGTGTGTTTCAGACAGAGCTCAGAGAGGGATTCAGGTTTAGTCATGATGCTATTGGAAAATAGATGCACATTTAGGTCTTGTGTGTACTTGGGCAGTGGTGTGAAGTGTTTCCAGAGGGTTTGTACACGATGCTGCATGTGTCAGTGTGGCCTGCTGGAGAGCGTCTTTAGATGTGCGATTGCACAGGCTCAGGGGGGGCTCATTTGCAGCTTCAGCGAAAGCTCAGCAGAAAGAAGGCTTTTCCTTTGTTGAATTTGTGCTGGGCTCAGGCTCTGCTCATTTTATTTATTTGGTGAGGCAGAGATGTAGCAAAAAAAAAAAAGTGTGGTTTTAAAATAGCAGTTGTAAATGCACAGATCCTTTATGGCTGAACTGCATTTTATTACCCATTACCCACAACCCCCTGCAAACTCCGCACATGCTCACAGTTCATCAAAGGTTAGTGATTCCATATGGATGGAGGTTTCAAACATACAGATATATGCTCTCGTTCTTTTTGTCTCACACACCCTCCCTCTTCCCTCTTTCTCTCTCATGCTGTCTATTTCTTAGGCATTCTCTGATTTTTTTTCACTCCCTCACTTTTGTAGAACAGGAGGGTCGGGAGATTTTCCTCCCAGCATTGTGCTCGATGCTTTCAGCGCAGTCAGCTTGCGTTAACTGTTGTTTCTTACACCAACCCGTGAGCCAGCCTTTCATCAAATACAAAATGTGATTTCAAAAAAAAAAAATTGAAATAGGTCTGGGAGATATGATGATATAATATCGATACTGTGATAAATTATCACAATACACAAATTGTCACAATACACTTTTCGCCAGGATCGTGATATCTTTTTTGAAAAACATCTTGAAATCATTTTTAGAACAATTACAAGCTTTAATTGGCAGCAGCTGATTTGATGATAAAATTTCATACTGAAACTTTAAAATTATAAAATGTTAAAATAGTTATTTTAAAATATTTTAAATATTTTTTTAAAAATGAAATTATCTAGCCATAAATAAATAAAAGTATAATCAAATTCACCATTTCACAAAACAACTGTTGTTTTCCTGTTTTACTGGCAGTTTGTTAGGAAATCTTTGTGTACGTAATATATAAGAAATGAGACAGGAATATGTAAGTATGTAAGTCATGTTCAGTACGTGACTCTTGTACAGTAAATTTGTACAATAAATTTTAACAGTGCTTTCACTTCTTGCACAATGTGACTCAATTTCTCAAGTACCATTTTTTTCAAAAAAATGGTATTTGAAAAAAAAATTCACCATTTTAACACAATTCTGCTTTTTCATTTAAGGTGAGAAATGCCTTCCATTTCTATGTAAATATACTTTAGATAAAGCCGTGGCAGTGGAGCTCAGCAGCCTCTGGAGCGCCGCTTCTGCAGGCAGCGCACTGCAGCATGATGCATAAAGTGAAAAGGGAACGAAACAAAAGAAACAAGTGCAAGACTGAGCCAATGACCACCCCTTTTTCCTCACTCTTTTCCTATTCACTTTGTTCACACACACACACACACACACACACACATATTCCTCCTTCTCGGCTCTGTTAGCCTGCTCCTCCCGTCTTTTCCTCTCTCTATCTGTCATTATGACAGTGTGCAAATACGCTGAATTCAGAATTGTGTAAATGTGGCTATCAGCCTGATGGTTTCATTGTAAGAAATGGAACTAATTAACTGGCAGATGTTCAGAGCATCTGTCGTATGTGTGGTTACTCTATTCTATATGTTACGTGTCATATATGTTCGATACATATTTATGCTTAAAGATAATAAGTTTGTCTTAAAAGCATAGGGCATTATTTAGACAGATTCTAGTAGTGAATGAATTAACGAGTAAACATGCCACCCTCGATCTTCTTCTACATCCTCAAAACAACAAAAGGGGCATATGTTTTTTAGGTGTTTGGGAACATGATGTAACGCTAATAAGTATTTGTCTGTGTCTCGACAAATATTTCTTAAATGAAGTGGAACGCGTTTTAAGAGCAGGGTGGTGTTTATGTGTGCGCAGGTGTGTGTGTGTGTGTCTGTGTTTCCATGTGTAGAAAAGGGTGGTTGGTTGCTATGCACTGTTCCGACTCCCTTTCAGTCGCCCCTTGAATGCTGGAGTCGAGTTGCCATGGAAACACTGACCCCTGGGAGTCGATGCTTTTCACGAGGAGCCTCTTTTTACCCAGTGATTCACAGTGCAGAAAGCATGAGGACAAAAACCCACACTCAGTCACTCACTCAGTCACTAAATACTTTCTATGCCATGTAATAATCTTGGATTTGTTTTAAGGATTTTAATGTAAAACTCGTTTGGTTCTCTTTTCTGTAAAAACCTGAATAGCAAACTGTGTTTTGTGAACCTAAAGGTGTTTCTCATGTCTTTTTCCTTCTCTGTTCTTTGCGTAATGTGATTCCCACCTTTTCTACGTTTACTTTTATCCTCATTGAACTGTATTTCATGTCAAGAGGACTGTTTGAAAATGATGGTGGGAGGACATCTGCTATATAATTGGGACCTATGCTTGTAGCTCATCCAACATGAACACAAACATAGCCATAACTGTTTCACCATTTCTGACATCATTTCCTAAGTGTCTAAGAATGCCTGAACATCTTTGTTCGCTAGCAATGAACCCTGTTTTAATAAGATCAATATGCAGAGAGAACTTTGTGTACCCAAATGAACATTAAACATTGCATTTCAAACTCTAAACGCCATGGCAACCAATGTTTATACTTCCTTTGTCGTCTTTTTTAGACAGGCAATTCATCAGTGCAAATATGAGCCAAAGAGAGTCAGGCCAACTTAGTCCCACACAGTTGAACGTAATCAATGACTAGATTAAAATCAACTGGATAAGTATTAGTGAAGAAATGTTGTTTATTCGATTCAATACACTGGTTTGATGTAGCTGAAGTTAATCACTTGTTTCTCTCTGCTCTGCTTTCTGTGCATGTGCTCTCCAGGCCAAGCTGATTGTGCCCAACAGCACAGCAGGGCTGATCATCGGTAAAGGTGGTGCTACAGTGAAGGCAGTTATGGAGCAGTCAGGCGCATGGGTGCAGCTCTCACAGAAACCAGAGGGTATCAACCTGCAAGAGCGCGTTGTCACCATCAGTGGGGAACCTGAGCAGAACCGCAAGGCTGTGGAGATAATAGTACAGAAAATCCAGGAGGATCCACAGAGCAGCAGCTGCCTTAACATCAGCTACTCCAATGTCACAGGCCCTGTGGCCAACTCCAATCCAACAGGCTCACCGTATGCTAACTCGGCAGAGGTGATGCCCGCTGCAGCTGCTGCGGCTGCCGCCACAGCCTCCAGCCTCTTGGGGCAGGCCAGTCTGGCAGGGGTGGGTGCCTTTCCTGCCGCTGCCATGTCCAGCTTCTCAGGAAATGACCTCCTGGCCATCACGTCAGCTCTTAACACATTGGCTAGCTATGGATATAACACCAATTCCCTGGGTCTGGGGCTCAATCCGGCTGCTGCCTCAGGGGTCCTAGCAGCTGTGGCAGCCAGTGCAAACCCTGCTGCCGCTGCAGCAGCCAACCTGCTGGCCTCCTACGCCAACGACGCCTCCACCAGTACCGGCCACCCTGCCACAGGCCTAGGCGGATTTACGCTGGGCTCGTTGGCCGCTGCCACCGGGGCTACCAACGGGTACCTGAGTGCGGCTTCCCCACTAGTAGCGAGTTCATTATTGGCCACCGAGAAGCTGGCTGAGGGTGCAAAGGATGTAGTGGAGATCGCCGTACCTGAGAACTTGGTGGGAGCTATCTTGGGCAAAGGTGGCAAGACACTCGTGGAGTACCAGGAACTGACGGGAGCCCGAATCCAGATCTCGAAAAAGGGAGAGTTTGTTCCTGGCACTAGGAACCGAAAAGTCACCATCACAGGATCACCCGCTGCCACACAGGCAGCCCAGTATCTCATCAGCCAGCGAATCACATACGAGCAGGGTGTGAGGGCCACCAATCCACAGAAGGTGGGCTAAAACAGGGAGAAAGAAGGAGTGGGGGATGGATGGAAAGATACAGAGAAAGAGAAAGGAGGGCAAAAGTTTCGAAGGAAATCATCCACTTCGTGCTATGTGCATATTTCAGTATTAAAAAAGAAGGAAAATAGTCCACCTTGCGAGAAAAGGAATGAGTAAAAATATGAAAACCAAGAAAAAACATGTAAAATGTATATATGGGTTTATTTCTTAAGTTTTCATCTTTCAGGATTTTTATTGGTTGAAAATTTGGTTTAGCTTTTTTCAGTTTTTCTTTTTTGAGTTTATTTTTTCTGGACAGTGGTGAATGGTATTTCAGACTGGCATGCTTGCTGCAGCTCCCAGCAGGTGGTGGGGTTGGGGGAGAACAGGGTGGAGCAGTTGGACTTAAGCCTACCTGGAATCAGCCCTGTACCCATTGCCAGTCCCTTCCTAGCTGACAAGATTATTATTATTTTTTATTTTTATCTCCTCAGTTTAATTGCCTACCCCTATGTCCTTTTATATGGGCCTGATGAGACGGCAAACAAGTGCTTGGGTTTTAGACTTAGGGCAGATTCCCCTGTGTGGTCAGTGGTACTCCATGCCACCTTACCCATTGTCCAAGTCCTCATAAGTCCCAACCAGCCCAATCCCTGCAGGGCAGGCTGGGATTGGGGGAGTGAGGGGAAGCTGATTAGGGTCTGTCCTTCTAGCTACTAGCTAAAAACCTGGAGTTCTCTTTAAACCAGGTGCATGCCATGCAATGCTATTACAGATTTAGCTAGCATAAGGGAAGTTTTTAGATCTGGTTGGGGACACAGGCCAAGCATAATGCACCTACTTGGGTCAAGTTAGTACCAGAGCAAACAGACAATGTGGCGATATGCGTCTGGTATTAATCTAAATACTATTATTAGCAGTAGTAGTTCTACTCTTATTACAAAAATCCTCACCATTGATATTATTTATTAATATAATTTCACCCATCAGGACTGAGGTGTTTTCATTTTTTTTTTATTAATCTGTGAATTCAGGTTGACATGAATGTAAAGACAATATTTTGGATTTAGTTTTTTATTTAAGTGAATTGAATAGTATGTCACAGTGTAATATATGTCTTATTTAAAGTCCAGTGACAACTGCAACGTCGGCACCATCAGAGAGAATAGGAGCAGGAATAATGTACTGTACGTTAAAATTAATACATGGAACACACACATGCACACACTCACATAGGCACATACATTAAAAAGGGAACCACATCTGACTTAAGGGTAGACAAATCAGTGAAACTAGACAATTCACATATATACATGTCTAATTATAAAAAAAAAAAAGGTAGAATATTGCACAAGTTCAAGGGAGTGTACCGATAACAAGAACAAACTTATTCATGAGATCAAATCCCTTATGTCTGGAAATCCCAAATAACATTTAAAAATGTCCTCTTTTCTTTATTAGAAAATGTGGTGCAATTATATATTTAATTACAGCAAGCTAAGTGACGACATCTGCTCAAGTAAGTTGTCACTGGCTATGGACAAATTGTGTAGATGTATCATATATCAAACAGAAATATGTCTCCTTGTGGACAAATACTACTGAACAACTACAAACATGAACAAAGCTTTAGTTCTGATGAGTACAGGGATGCTATTTATTAAGCCATTGCCCTTTTAATGACTACAATTTCATGGTGGCAATGAGATTAAAAAACAAAAACATCTTTTCAGTCTTCTGGTTTGTTCAGCTTGGCTATGGATTGAGCTATCCATGTCCTTTACGGCGGGTACTATTAGTTTTGGACAGTCTTTGAACGTATGAAACCTCTCTGTACTCATCAGAACTACCTATGTGCTGCTAAACAGTCCAATAGACATGCATACTTTTGTTGTTAGAATACACTGAATTTCGTCTTAATGCACTGTGAAGTGTGGAGGCCATGCTTGAAGGCCCAGAAGTAAAGGTTCTGTGTCAGAAAAAACACTAACAAAAAAGCATATCGGAAGGTGGAATTTTTCAACAAGTGTAGGGTATCAGAAGAAAAGAGCTTAGGACAGACTGGTTTGCTACACACAGAAAACCTCTAACTAATGATGAAGAGCCAGTTTCTTTTGGTATCATATTGCTACTATGTCAGACTTTGAGTTCCCAGCCTTCCTCTAAATTACCGCCAGCATTTCATGGTGCCTGCTCCCATATTTAATGTTGATGATGGGAAGAAAATTCCACGTCCAGCTTAAATGACCCATGGTCCTTGTGGTTTCATTCCAAAAATTCAATTGAAGTTCATCTGAAAGGAGATTATCAAGCATTTCAAAATGACCTTTCACTCTACCAGTAGCCTGGAGGAACAAAAGAAGCAGAACAAAAATATGAGACCCAGAGCAGAATCTAGACAGCAGTGTGCTCTCTCTTCACTGACTAAATACACAATTGTCTTCCTCTCAATTTCTCAATTTGGAACGCCAGGGAGAGTAAATCTGAACCGATTGGTAAGGAGACTTCTTTATTCCCATCTAACACCATCAACCTTTCCTCACCTCTTCTCAACCCCTCTTTACTTCCGTGCACCTCCCATTTTGACACATCAACCCAGAGACCCCCTTCTCTCACATCTCTCCATGGGTGGCAATGTCTGGTGCTAAAGTGCATGTTTGCTTGCCCTTTCACAAAACAATGACTCGACAGAAGAGAAGATGTGACCTAGGTGTTGCTGTGTAGAGAGGAAATGCTTGCACTAGACTCCAATGCAGGTCCATGCTTTGAAAAAGAGACTGTGTGTAGCGCCCTAGTATGGAACACATGTTGGTTTTACTGATTAGGGGTAAATGCAGTTAGTGTAAAGCCTTTAGGAGAATCTGTGGCTTCAGCTGACAAGGAAATAGTTTCGCATCTTGTTAAACACACTAATGACGCTAGTTACTAATTATGCTAGCGGCTGCAGTAGACAGTAGTATTAATGTGTTTTTCCAAATAACTGAACGCAATGATGATTTGTGGCTGCCATATTTTCCAGTACAGTGCGGCAAAAGTTGAGAAAACTGGAGTGCCTCCGCATTTTAGAGTGCATATGCGTCCCACACATAGATTTATATACATGCGTACAAACACACCAGACTCATGTCACACATCATGAACACCACAAAACACACACATGCACCCACAAGCGCACTTACACAGACACTGACATTGTTTTGTTTTGTTACTTTTTTCAAGAAAAAAGTGGATAATGAGGATTCATTAATTACAAAGAAATTTGTTTAGTAACATTAAGAAAAGCAAGATATTACTGTGAAATTTTAATGTGAACACTAAGAACAGGTGCCATCATAGTGTGCCTAGGAGCAGCTTCCTGTATGCGTTTTGTTTTCCTTTATTTCAGTACTTAAAATGCATATTATTGGGGGGCATCTGCATTTTTCTGTTGTTAGTAACTGGGGAACTAGATAAAATGTGATCAGTACTGGAAGCAATATACGTAGTAGCATGTCGTCCTGTCTCGTCTTTTATTCTGTCTGTGTAGGAGCTTTCGATTTACCTAGGTGTTGAGTAGGTTTGCATATTTAATATTTTTTAAGTTGTGAAGATGCTGCTATTGAATAAGTGACGTACTAAAATTTAAGATAAACATATCTGGTCAGTCGTTTAGCGAGGTGTGCTAGTTCTAAGAGGAGTAATAAATGCTACATGATAAGATAATTGCTATATTAAACAGAATACATGAACGTGCCAAAATAGATCATTACAGATTCAGCAACTGTAAATGTGTGATTTAAACACCATTAGCTACAAGCAGACTTACTTTTATAAGTAAAAAAAAAAAATGTGAAAAGTGCCAAACAAACCACAGTTAAGGTATAACTAGCAAAGTGGCCGTTTTTAAAACTAGTAGGAACAAAATAGATGTTAGTGCTATTAAGTTAAAGGTGTTCGGCCCCTCATGAACTAATACAAGAGGAAAGTGTGATGAGGGAATCATCTTGCTCACCTGATAAATGCATATAGTGCCATGTGGCCATTAATGCTACATCACTGGGGCTAGGAGACTGCCGTAGACTTAGGCTAGCATGAGTTTAATACGTTATCAGCATTCTTAATACAGCCTTTTCTAGTTCTGAAAATGTATTTTGTGAAAATAGATGTTATCTTTTTTTGCACGTCTATATTGCATGATATCAAAAAGTAACGTGTGGATTAAAAAAAAAAAAACAAGAAATGAAAATCATACAAAAAAAGAGAGAAAACACTAGGCAATGTGCGTTCATTTTGAGGACAAATCTTTGCATGCCAACACTAAGAGCATTGGAGTTTTATTTTACACACTCTGACCTGTCTTTTAGTTCTGCGAAGACTAAACTGAGAAGTTTTGTTGTCCATCTGCAGGAACCAAAATCATTCATACATAATCATTGTGCATTTCTTTTTGTTTGCAATTTTGAAGTATAACAATATTTTTAAGAGAATAAGGTCCAGATGTGGTTGTGATTTTTTAAGCTAGCAAAAGCAACCTAATTAAAATTGGGTTTAAAACTATTGTTTTCTTTCTCACTAAAACTGAGGTCTTGTCCTTGAATGTACTCACCACTGCATAACTTTGCATATCACTTTCAATCATGACTTTTAAAGCATGATGTGTTTTTGTATATTGTGTGCCAATACTAACATCTTTTAGGCTACATTACGCCCAGTGCTTTCTTCTATTTTTGCCACATTATAACTCACATTATGCTCAAACGCATGATTTTGATGATACGCACTTTATAAACCTTTTCGCCCAAATTCTAAATGACAGTGAATGAGTTGGGAAAACTTATCACCTGAGCCCTCTGTCTCTGCTGTTCAGATTTTGTGACTTCCAAATCCCAAAAGCTATTCTGCTAAGTGAATGTTTTATATGACAGGCCAGCCGCTAATCTCTGGCTATCTCCATTAGTAAATGATAAATCATGAATAAATGATGACCATTTTCAGTTTCTTGTCAAGGTGCCACAAAGAGAATGCCACTGTTTAGCTGAAACAAAAGAACGTTCCAATTATCTGAGCAAGCTAACTAACAAATTTTCAGAAACCGGAGATGCACCTTACTGATTTTTTTTTTTAAATATTTGAACAAATATCAAAAGCATACCTGGATGCAGTGGAATGATTTGATCAGATCTTATCATATATATATATATATATATATATATATATATATATATATATATATATATATATATGAAAAGACCTGATCAAATTATTGCACTGCATCCAGCCATGCTTTGATTAAGACATTTTGTACAGTATGACTGAGGATTTTCTCTGTCTCCACGCTTTTAGCAGCTTTGTGTGTTGACATGTTGTGGCACTTCTCTGTTGGTGCTCTTGCACAAATGAAGCTCATGTTTTGTCTCATGTTACTAAGTTTGGCGGCTTCGTCACATGCAGTAGAGTAAAGATGAATGCAAATTTATGGTTTATTCGATGTTGAGAAGGTCATTGCTTTTAATGCGGGCATATTGCTAGAGCATTGCACTTCTCCAACTCCAATCCGGCCCCACCTGACCCTCTAATCAAACCCTGGGGTCACTCTTACGCTTGTAACCATCAAAGCACCAGCAATGTTAGAACACATTTGTCATATCACTGTTCTTTTCTCTCTTTTTAATTTACCTGTTTTTGTTTGTATGACACTCTCTAACCTAGACCAAGTATAACAAAAAATGTCATTCATATGTATCCTGTTTACTCTCCCTTTCCCCCTTTTGCACTTTTCACTGCCCCCCTTTTTCCAACCACTACCCACACTTCTGCCGAACCTCTCCCTCACACCCTCCCAGACTTTCTCCTGAGTGCCAAATGACAACAGTACCATTCCAAACGTTTTGAGTTCTCTTGTATGTTGGACATCCATCGGACGCACCCATGAAGCCAGCATGTTACTCCATAACATGATGTCAGTCATGACGCCTCAACATTACCCAAAAAAAAAAAAAAAAAAAAATGCAACCAGTAAAAAGCGAGATCTGGAATAACACGGTAAAAGGCTGGCTACCTCTCATAAACTGCTTTTCCTAATTCTCTGCCATCTCTTCAACCTCCAGGACATCACTGATTGTGTGCCATAATGTTGGGAGCACTTGTCACTCTCCTCACCCCCAAGTCTCTCCATTTGAGTTTTTTCGATGGGAAACATTAAAACAACAACAAAAAAAAAATTCATTGACAGCTTTTTTTCTTTAACATAGAAACATGCTCAGAAAAAAAAGCTGAGGAGTGTAAACGTCAGCTGCGCAGCCATCTTCTGTCTTCTGAACTTTGAACTTTTCACCCCTCATGAACTTTATTGACCTTCTACCTTCCCTTCTGTGTTCATCAACTGTTTGGACTTAAAATCTCCATTCCATCTCCAAACCTTTTAGAGACTGTGCAATTATAGTTGATATGATTGGATTTCTTTCTTTTTTTTTGTTAAACTCATCATTGGGGACAATTCTCAGAGATAAAGAATAAAAGCAAAAGAAAAACAAAACAAAAAATCTTAAAAAAAAAAAAAATCCCAATTGCTTCTCCACAACTTAATTTTCTCTTTTCATTGTAAATATTTTTGTCAGATTTTGTTGAACTGTAACCAGAAGAGCGTTCAACAGAATGGGGCTGGCAGCATAAAATCGGTTTTGTGGAGTGCTTTAAGTGGCATAGGATAGACATAAAGATAAATTAGTTTGATATTAATGAAGCATGCTATAGCAGCATCCATAATTCTCATTGCAAAAGGGACAGTTTACATAGAATATTGGAAGATTTCAAAAATGTACGCACATGCAAAAATATTTTATTACTGCTCTCAAACATTAATCATAGCAGCTGCTTTGAAAGAGTTAATTTAATAATTTAATAACGGATTTCCTGTCCATTTAACTGTCACATGCTTGCTAAGATTCAAGCTTCACTTGTGTATCACATCTAGCTAGTTTGTGGTTTATCATCTCTGAAAACTGCTTTGCATATCAATCTCATAAGTACTGTTCACATCGGTCCATATCAAAAACATTTCTTGCATTTAAAACTCATAGTCAACATGTTTTGTGCTACTAACGGTTACTCTACATTGAATGACCAGGTTTCACTTTTGTATTGATACTAGCTGTACATATCAGAGCTCAGTGTACATATCAGCTGTGTTGAGTGTAAACTGTGTCCATTAGATGTGTTTGATAGGAGCATGAGTTCTCACGCGTCCTGTTTCCCTGCAGGGAAGAAAGATTGACCATTTCCATGAGTCATAACCGAGCTTCATGCTCCACATCTAATGTTTCTATGCTGCCAGCTTTCTTTTCTGATAACCCTTCATGAACTTATTTATTTTCAAACTACTCTACATTATTAATAAATGACAACAACTAGAAAAAAGGGGAATGACTGGAAAGATGAATTACTGTTTTGTTTTTAGTATTTTAGTGGTTTATTTTAACACCATTCATTAACTGACTTAAAGAAAAGTATTGAATATTTAATGTAATTGTAGCATTGTGTTTGTAAAAATAGTGAGTTGTGTTTCTTGACTTGTGGATTACCAGTGAAGTCAGCAATTTAGTGCTAATATATATTAAGTCGTTTTTTAAGATTTTTTTTTTTTTTTTCCGACAGCAACAACAGTCATTATAAATGTTCATTTTAGCATCACCTGTCTTCTGTTGTCTTATTCTTCACCTCCCACTACACTCAAACTCATCAAGTAACACATTGCAAGTTTGTGCCTGAAACCATGTGCTCGGTCTTGGAGGGCCCATGATGCATGACTGTGTGTGTGTGTGTGTGTGCGTGTGTGTGTGTGTGTGAGAGAGAGAGAGAGAGAGAGAGAGAGAGAGAGAGAGAATGGATGAGACTGACAGGCTTGGATGGATGGATGTTCTGTCCTCTGTTCACAAAAGCTAAAATCTGTAGGGTTTCCATTTACCAATGGAACCTGCTGATGTTATAGCTGAAACCCATCCTGTGAGCCTAGTTGATTTTGATCGTCCATAACCTCCTGTTTCCCGACCACTCTCCACCACTACCTTCTCCCCTCCAAGTCATTCCCTGCCACACACTCCACACCATGTGACGTTCTCATCGATAACATATTACTCGACCAAATCCACCTTAACACTGTTCTCATAAGGAGGTGGTTGCCAGTCAACCTTCCTCCCCTCATAATTCGCCACCATCCTTTATCGGCTGCCGGGGCCAGGTCCAACCTGATCATTTTAAAAGAAAAAAAAAAAGAAAAGAAAAAAGTAATTAAAAAAAAAACAAGTAAGTAAAATCCAGAGCGGTGATTCTCAGGGTGTCTACTTTGATCTACCTTATTTTGTGATTTGACCGAATCACAATCCAGCTCTCCCTCATGCTTTCTAAGGAGCCCAAAGACAATTACAATGTATGATTGCTTATCAAGTCTTCGAATGATAAGAATGATATGCACCCATCTAAAGGAGCAAAGCAAAATGCTGTTATGTTTACAACCTTTCCGAGACCAACGCTGTTGAAAGAATGTGTAGAAATTAAAAGCAGTTCTTTAATAATGAAAAAAAAAAATCCAAAATGACTTCGTTTTAAATGATTATTTCTTTGTGACATGGAGTAATGTGATAATGACACATTTTGAAACATTGCATGTTACTATTTTTTTTGCAATGTCAAGTTTTTGAAATGTTAGAATGGATGGTACGGTGTAAAGTTAGAGCTACATTTAGTTGCTAATAATAAAATCCATTGGTGTCAGTGTTTGTCACCTAATTTGAAGAAAGGTACTGGATGAACATCAGAAAATGTGATTGCTACTGTACAGCTTTTGTTCATACAGTATTTGTACATGGTGAAAATAAACAGTATAAGGGAAACATGAATAGATTGTTAAGCTAGGGTGCACAGGGGCCTGTCAGTCCTGTACTAAATCCCAACGAGAGGTAAGTTAATATATGAGAAAATGTATATGATCTTAAATGCGGTAGTGTGAGAATACATGGGGAGAAAAAAAATGTACAGTTTGGATAATTAGCATCAGCATTGGCTTGTAGTGCAAAGAAAATGGTCTTTATGCATGGATGAAATTTAGGACTAGGTTGGGCTGTGATATATATATGAGCTTAAGGTAACATAATGCACATGAGTTTCGAGAGTAGTGCAAAGAAAACGGTCTTTATGAATGGATGAAATTTAGGACTAGGTTGGGTTGTGATATATAAAAGCTTAAGGTAACATAATGCACATGAGTTTCGAGAGAGATGAACGTGCAGATGCATGTTGTGCCAGTTTGCTTCCAAAACCCCCTTCGCTATACTCATTACTAACTGCTCAATTCCCTAATTTTTGGATCAATTATATACAGAGTACCTGGTTTAAATTTGAGAATGTAAATATTGCGCAATAACAATAATGTACGTGGTTCTCCTGCTCATTTCCATCCACTCGCACTTCTTGTTCACCAGTCCATCCTGTCAGTAAAAGCCACCATCACCTCCCTGACATGTCTCCCAAGCCAACATGCAGATTAATCACTTTGATAGCCATCGCTCAGTGACCTTAACCCATGTCCTCATGTTGGTTTCCGACACACTGATCTGCAGTGGAGACTCCAGGGAAATTCACAGCATGACGTAATATCTGTCTCACAAAACTAATCATGAAGTAAAGAAGTACCTCCGGTGTTCAGAGAAGGGCTTTTGAAGGTTTAAGCAAACAGTGTCTATACTACCTGTTACAAAAAAGTGGTATGATTACTAAATAACATTCTTGGGAAGTTAGGATGCATTCCTAGAGCACTTTCAGATGTCTTCTCTGGTAGCTGAAGTCGTAAAATAGAGAACAATTCAACATGGTTCATCTAGTAAACAATACTAGAGGATCTACAAAGTCCATTAACACAATCAAGGCTCCAGGTTTGCTTATCACGTAGAATCGTTTGTTATTTAATTAGGTGTTTCTAAGTATCTATCTGCTGAGATTAGGGAGCTAAACTGAGGCAAGTTTGAGCTCCACCGTTTCCAATGTAGCCAATCTTACTAATTGTGCACCTTTTTCCAGCCTGAGGCTACACTGATTTCCCTTCGCCTACTCGGCTTTTCCCTTCCTTCTCATTCTTCATCTGAGAACGTCTGGGCCCAGCTGTTGCACAGAGTACCTAGCTTTCCCACTGCCCTCCCCTCGGAGGTGGTGTGAGAGGAGACATGATTATGCTCTCAGCCTTCATAAATCCCCAGTGCTGGAAATCAGGCCTGTGGAACATGTACAGATCTCCTGTCTCTAATCCAGCACTTTAACAGAGCATTTTCACAGAAGCTCTTTTTCCACCTCTTGCTTCCCTCAGTAAACCCCAAATGTATTAATATGTCCAGTAATTTCATCACCGAGGTAGTGACGTTAGTTTAAAAAACAAAAAAAGAACAAATCGGTACTTTTACAAAGATAAATGAATGTAGTAATAAAATGACCCTCCTTTGTAACATATATGAAACAGAATTTTTGAGCACTCCAAAACAGACAGATAATGTTTCATAAATATGTTACATAACAGAAAGTTTTTGGATTTATAGAAATTGTTTTAACATCATCCACAGGTTCAACTTGAAGTGTTATTTCTTACAAATATGTTTGCAGGTATGTGCAATGCAAAGCACAGAGCTTCTGTGCAAAAGCAAAGAAACATTAAAACAAATGCACTTAATTAAATTAAAAATACCTAAAAATGATTCCAGGAACAATTCGCTAAGACATTTTGCGCCATGAACATGGGAACTCTCAACTTAGGAACTTTCGGAACTTATTGACCAAATGGATGCTTGGATGCTTTTCATTCCTAGCATTGTACAGTATATGCAACTAAAAAAAAATTCTTTCGTAGCTCACCTGGTTTGCAGATCACTAAGCGATCACTAAGTGCTTTGATGTCATTAAGTGTTTTATTTGACACTGGGTATAATGAAATTAATTCAGGCACTGCTTACTGATGGTCTATCTATAAACTTGCAAAGGGCCTTGATTACCTGATTAGCAATAAGAGTAAAGACTTCACAAGCTACAGTTTTAAAAATGCAACAAAATGATTATTCAATGAAAATATAGCGTGGCACCTCAGCATGAAGATGTCTTTATCTCAAGCAGTACCAATAAAACTGTGATCTTTGCTACTGTACAATACTGACTACTCTCAGCAATTATACACACTTCATTTAACTGCTGTCCTTGAATAATACTTGTTTTTTTTTAGCAATTTAAACACTGTCCTAAATCTTCAACTGGGAAAAGAAAAGGCCCCTGGCTTCCAAGATTCCGACCATCATTCCCAGCAAGATTCATCACTAGGAGTAACATATTTTTACCATTAAATAGTCATCAATTATTGTCGGTATGCAGTCTAGATCATTTCTCAAGCTCTACATCTAAACAACCAAAGTGAACTTTGTGCCACGGATGAGCAGCTGGTCTGGCCCACTCACAGCACATACAAGTAAAGAGAACCTGAATGGCCCAGATTTTCATTTCATTTAATTTCAACACATGCCACTGTCTGACAAGCATTTGTTTAACAAGTGATCTAGATTCTATAAATTTACAGTTTTTAAACACAAGCCTGAGGAATATCGCTATTTGTTTCTAAATGACCAAAATAGCTGTTTATCAATAATCATTAAGCTGATCTGAAAAGAAAGCTCCAGGTTCATTAATAACAGGTAAATACTGAAAGCGGTTGTAATAGTTTTATATGTTTTTTGGGTTTCTTGCTGTTGTAATATTTCTAACAAATGAAGCTGACAAATTATAATTGTGTTTATTCAGAGTAAAAAAAAAAAATCAACTTTTAAAAATTTAAGAAAGTTTTATGCTATGTACATAAGAAAGAAATAAATTAAGGATATTTGGAAATTGCAATGCAAAACTGTGATTTTAAAGCACTGTAGCGTGTACAGTGATTTCTTTTATCAATTTTATGGTACTGATATGTTCTGCATTACTGCAGTTGTTTTTTTTTTTTCTGTTCTTGAGCATATGCTTTAATAAATGCATTTTTACAGCATCCTGTCAGAAATTAAACACTTCTTGGGAAATTATGTCATGTCATTTCCACGTTAATGATTTATTATCAAGCGTAGGTTCATGAAGCTGCAATTAGAATCACAGTGACAAAGAAGATTCACCATCTGTAATTTTCCTTCCTGTCCTACTTGTACACCAGTGTGGTGTGTGTGAGCAAGTTACACTATAGAATTATGATCAGTGATAGAGATGTGTGACAATGACTGTGTGCTAGTAGGCCGCACTGTGACTGCACTGATAATCCTCTCCTACACCACCAGTTTCATTCCCAAGGCTGAGATTTTAAAATCCTCCACTTTCTCATTATTTTATATACTATATAACAATAATAATGTTGAGTACAAAATAAGCTGGTGAACTGATGTAGAATACCTAAAACGAATTATTTAATTAGTCATTTATAATTATTAATCAGTAATGAAATACATTTAAGTTGCACTTGGCAACTTTTGTTTTTTTTTTTTTTATAACTCAGACTGTGCACAGGGCTGATCCCGAGGATGGGAACAATCAGGGGCTGATTCAGAAGCCCAGAATATAGACATCAACAAGCTCAAGGACTGCACTCCGTCTCTAAATAGCCTCATATTTAATAGGAATCTTCAACAACCCAGCAACAGCTTCATAACCCTACAAATGATAAGCACTTGAGAGGGATTTGACTCTCTCAGTGGGTTATTCAGACTGCTCTCAGGCAGAATGCTCCTGACCGCTCATTGCCCCGCGACCGCCCAGCTGCTGTAGTGAGACTCAGAGAGGACTGCTTTAATACTGACGGGAGGCATCTATCTTTTTAGCAGAGCCACAGGAGAAAATCTGACATGTTATGACCTTTCTGAGGAACGCCACAACAGCCTTGTGAAAGACCATAGAAGGAAGAGTTTGTAGGGTGCTGATGTCCTGAGGGAAGAGAAGACCCTTACTAGATCCTCCCGGTGCAGAGATAAGGAGCCAGATTATCTGAAAGTGTGTGTGTAGCAACAGTGATAGTGCTACACAAATGTCTGATAGCCTACTACTCAGTTACATAAAAGCAATCACAGTGACTATGTGTCCTTGATGTTTGACTGCAAACATCAACTACTGATTCTGAATAAATGAAATAATAAAATCTTATGAACTTATGAATGATAGTGACAAGAATGACAAAGTAACATGAAAAGCTCATCAACATTGCTCTTAATATGATGTGATTCTAGTATCAGGGTGTTTTAACACATTGCAAATACGTGACTGGGACTCTAAACCAGTCTTTTCATCAAGAATATATTCAAATTCTATTCAGTCAGAAAGAAGCAATGCCACATCTAATTAGCCTACATCCAGTTTCCACCACAATTTTAGCAACAGCTAACACCTGAAGGTTAAATTCAACAGTGTTACAGGGAGGATATAAAAAGCGCTTTTTTTTTAATGACCCATTTTCTGCCAGCTCTTCCCCCATTATGTAGTCCACCCAAGAGTATGAAGAGGACATAAAGACATCATCACTGCATCAGAGAGACAAGAGGGAGAGGGGTGTGTGTCCGAGTGTGTGTGTGTGTGTGTATATGTGTGTGTGTATGTGTGTGTGACCCTTAAGCAGATGGCACACAGCAGGCCTGGCAGAATCAGAGTTGATCCACCTCGATGGGTCATGCAGCTCGTCTCCACCATACTGAACCCTGATCTCCAACAAAACGAGCCTCTGCTAGAAGGCTTACTGTTGGAGCAGTGCCTGGGTCTGGAGCACACAAACATGTTACGTAGATATATTAAAACCAGACGAGGACTTGGTGTCATCATACCAAGTACTAAGACAAAGAAATGACCAAAAGTCAGTCTAGGATGTTTTGAGGTTCCTAAAGCATTGCAGAACTAAGATAACCATTAAATGATACAGTGAGCATCTCACTCTGCCACACTCTTCCTTTCAGTTCAGATGATCTTAATTTTACAATGATTTTGAGAAACTTGATTCTTTGTTCTGTTTAGAAAAAAAAACCTTCAGTGGTACATCAAGGAACCTGATCTCAGAAGACATTTATATGAGAATGGACAAGCAAAGACAGCAAATTTCATTCCATTTTCTGTTATAAGGAAAAATACTAATACTGCACTTCTGGGGGCAAAAGAACCCTTTAAGGCTTCTTTTAGGGTTCTCCATGAGAGACAATCGGAGAACCATTAAGTGTCCTAGATTTAACCTTTTTTCTAAGAGTAACCCCACCCGTAGCATTTCACACCCACCGAATCGGGCAAATTTTTATGATTTTCCAACTTGAAGCATGTTGACAACAAGAAATAGGCTAATACATCTGACAACTCTCTATTACATTACCCTACAGCTTTTTTTTTTTTTGAAAAATGTCTCCAGCCCATGACTAAACTGCTCATTATACTGTTAATATTCATACTGGTATTTCAGATTTCATTTATTTCAGAAAATTCGAGTATTACATATGTGTGTGGGGGGGGGGGGGGGGGGGGGGGGGTTAAAAAAAAATTTTGGGTTTATAAAAAAAAAAAAAAAAAAAAAAAAACAATATAAAAAAAAAAAAAAAAAAAAAAAAAAAAAAAAAAAAAAAAAAAAAAAAAAAAAAATAA
>CM075016.1:12674059-12697208 GCA_037576675.1 Pangasius sanitwongsei | reverse complement strand
GAACATCATACAAATCATCAGAGGTCCAAAAGTCTAAACTAAACCCCTAATTAAATTCTTCCATCTTGAAGCTTTTCAAGTGTTGAGGCTCTCGCTTTATTTATTCTAGCTGCTGAAAATTCTAACATTACTATATCATGAAACTGAAGTAGCCACTGATTTACCAGTATTATATATAATGTATTTATATATATATATATTATAATTTGCCCAATTTTAGCATTAGCATTTTAACAGTGAGCATTTTAACAGTGAGCAGTCCATTCAAACTAATCAATAAAATCAAACACACTTTTTTGACACAACTTCTAAATGAAACTTGTGGCAGTGACACAAAGCTTTGTTGCTTAGTCCAGCTGTGTATTAACAAATTGTGCTACATGTTCTTGTTTATATGTGCTGGTGATCGTGTGACAATGAAACACTGGTTTCTGCTTTATAACATGACTCTCATGAGCGTTCCCAGTGGCCATTGCTTCATAATCACAGTCACTTCCGTATGAGCCACAATATATATATTTTTAGCAAACGTCAGCAATACTAAATATCGTGATACATATCACGAAAACGTCTTCAACTATCATGATACATAACTCCATATATCTAGAGCCATGGTTCTCAAACAGGGGTCTGGGGACTCCCGGGGGTACATTACCTGTGTTCTGTAATTCATTTCTGTAATTTATCCTCCATCTCTAATTAATGCCTCTTTCTCAAGTATTATGAGCAATACATATGCATATCTCTTTATTTATACAACTATATGTAGAGTAAATAATGCATAAATCTGTACATAAATCTTCTGTTCCAGATTCATACACATTATTATTATTTTTTTATTGTTAAGCCTTACTATTTAAATGTTTTTCTGTTCTCATGTCAGGTATGTATGTATGTATGTATGTATGTATATATGTATGTACCAAGAGCACCTTAAAAAAAAACCCCACAACAAATTCCTTGTGTGTCTGCGCACGCACTTGGCGAATAAAGCTAATTCTGATTCTGATGAAGCACAGCCGGCACATCCTCCTTTAATAAAAAATCTTGTTATAGTGGTGGAAATCATAACCAACCATTATCATTGTTATTATAATTATTACATACATGTAATGATCATATATTACATATGTTATATTATAATGAGCTCTTACAGTTATTAGCCTATTTGTCTAAACTTGAATAACTAAAAAACAAGTAAGCCTATAAATAAGGTCAATAATGTTGAATGGCAGTTTTGCTTAGGAGTTTAAAATGGGATCTGTGAATGGAAAGATTGACGAATAAAAGCTCTGTGGCTCCAATAAATAATCAAAATAATCATTGCACACAGTTAAATAATGAGCTTAATATTTGATTAGTTGGACTGCCTTCATAAACATCCATCCATAAAGAGGTATGCGAACAGTGTGAGAAGCCCTTATCCAGAGGACAGTGGAGAAAGTTACACTGGCTGGCTGCTTTCCTCACCTGCTGGGCTGGAAGCGAGCTGGAGCTTTAATGAGCCACAGCTCAGTGTTTTCTCCTCTCTCCAACACACACTTCTCACTGCAGCTGTACTGAAGAGGCACAAAGTCTGCAGGACACTCGTACCTAGAACCTGCAAACAAGTGCGAGTGAAAACCACTGACAGCAGCCTTTTCTGAGTGCTGAATACTGTCATGATCTTAAATCAGAAATACCTCCAAAGGTAAACACTGCTCAGCACTCACCTCTCTTTTCCTTTTCCTGTGAACTGGATGAAGATATGTTCTGCGACATACTGAACCAGCAGCACGCTTACAGCGTAACAGCTAGATCAGGACAAAACAGGAAAGGTATAATCTGTCACTTCACTAAATTATACATAAACGTAACAACATCGAGGCATGAGAAGCACATGGAGTGTACAACCAACTTTGACCCGGAAGTACTCAGTGCTCTAACCAATCGAGTAAAAACACACAAACGCATAATAGTACTTATTTGCTTTGGTTGACTTTTAATTTAATACGTTTTAAAAATTATCATGTGGTAGATTTTAAGCATTATATATTTCTATTGTTTGTTAATTTTGCTATTTATTATTTTTTGATGTAGGTGTTTTATTTATTTGCTATCTTTTCCACTAGGGGGGGCACTAATGCAGGTTTGTTTTAGGCTTCTATGCAGAGATTTTTTACACGATACTGTTTGTAACCCATATCTAAAATCCTGGTTAGCCAATATTATTATACACTTTAATAAATTCCAGATTTGATATAGATTATCTATTAAATATTCCTCTAAATGTTCACATAATACATTGTATAGCTGCTGCTGCTACTACTACTGTAGTACATCCTGTAAGTACTGCAGGAAAGGAAATGTCTAGGCAATGATGTCTCAGTAATGTCCATACAGGCATTAGATTTATTTATTGTGAATACAACCAGTTAGATGTCAATGCATAGGAAGATCAGACACAGCTGGGAAGGTTGGTAAAATAGCAGAAGGGGAGAGACATCACTCTGCTGCAACATGTAGACGGTGTTCTCTTACTCCACAATGTTTATTTTCCCAAGTTTGTGGCGGGTTTGACACTGTGGGAAAGCTCACCATGCAGCATATTCGACTGGACCTCCCTAAAACTTAGTGCCCTTCTGTCATGATCATATTCACATCCACAGATGCTTCCTCCAGGCCTTGACAAGTATTTCTGCAGAAGGAGGAAGTAGGTCATATGTGAAGGGCAAATGATATTTACTTCAAGTTGTTTGAAGCCAAGTTGACCTAGTATTGTGAAGGAAATGATTACATTTCTTTCTATTTTAGACAGCATTCCAGCTTGCTCAAAATTTTGTTTGTAATCTGTAAGCAGTGTAAGCAATAGGTAATAAAATGTTTTCTATATTATGTTTAACAAATTAGGCAAAGGGTGTTTCATTCATTCATTCATTCATTCACTAACTGATTTTGTCTAGTTAGGGTCAAGGTGGATCTGAAATTTTATTTGTCTTGGTGTTTTACGTAAATAATTTGATTACTCCTTTCATATTAATTCATATTAATTCATCTCTGTAAACTATTGTGTAGCTTACACACTTAATACTGAACACTGTATTAAGTATACCTACCCTGACGCCACAGGCAGCTTTAAAGGTCACTATGTCAAGACACAGTCACTGACTGGAGCCCATCTGGTGCATGAATCATCATTCTCCATCTACTGACACAATAGGACTACCGCTGACCAGATATTATTTGAATGGTAGATTATTCTCAGCACATCAGTGAAACTACTGTTTTAGTGTGTGTGGTGACGGTAAGAGTGTGTCAGGATTTTTAACACATGAAACTCCCAGGGGCCTGTTGGTGACTCCAGACTTACATTCCTTACTCTCAAAACAACTTCTTATACAATTTACTGTCATTACAGAAAGATTCATACTAGTTTACTTAATAATATGTTTCAGTATGAATCGCTGAATAGGCAGCCGTGTACACTTACTGCCCATAGTTCTTTGCATAGTTAATGCAAGGTTCATTGCTTAAAGGCGTCTCCCTGGAAGAGTCATTTCAAATATTGAAACACAACATTGAGTTAGAGAAGTGCATCAGGACTGGGATCCCGTGAGACCATCTTCAGTAAACGCTTTATCTTTGTTAGTGTTGTTTATAGTTTGGGAAACATAATGCAAACTGTGGGAACAGGTGGCCTCGGTCAAACTTTCTGAGGAAGTGGGCGGAATACTGTCAGGTCAACACCAGATTCAGCAAGAAACACCTTTTCCCAGAACACACCGCAGCATACAAATATGGCCACCACAGACTACACTTCCCAACAACAAGGGACATTGTCACGCTCACAGTCACCTGATTACTAATCACACACACCTGAACAAAGTCAACGCCACACAGTATATAAGGACTCCAGTTCCTCGCTCTTGACCACATTGTCATGTAACACTCTGTGTAGCTTTACCTGAACTTGCTGGTGTGTGTTGACTTTGCTCTTCTCTGAGTGTGTGATTTTGAATTTTGCGCCAGTATTGATGTTTCCTGATTGACTGAAACTTTGCCTGTTTTTTTTTTTTTCTTTTTTTTTTGGATCACATTTTTGATCTCTGTTTTGGATTTGTTTGCCAGCATCTTTAATAAAACTTCAAACTGCATTTGCATCCATCTTCGTCTACCTCTCATGACAAATACCTGTTAGGGTGCTAGACTTAACCTTTTTTTCCTTCAAACGCTGCAGCTGTACAGTTAAAAATAGCAAAAAAAATTTTTAATGCATGAATGCGGTTTGACAAACTAGTCAGCTATTGTATATCTATAAAGTTAATCTCCAGCATGCAAAATGACAAAATGATAAGAGCTCATGCACTGTAAAAAATTGCAAAAAAAAAAAAAATGCAAAAAACATCTTAGCAAGTGAAAATATATCTAGTATTTCCTCTTATACAATTACAATAAACCAAGTCTAAGACTTAAACTTATTTTTAGACATTTTTAAAACTAATTTCAAGCTTGAAATAATACTTGCTAGATATTTTTTTCTAATTTTAAGCAAAATTATCTGCCAACAGAATAAGAAAATTTAAAGCTTGATTTTAGTACAAGCATCTAAAAACAGCTGTATAATCTTATATTTGATTTATAATAATCTCATAACAGGCAATATTAGATATTAAATATTTGTGCATATTCAAGATATTTTCACTTGCTAAGATATTATTGCGGTGTGTTTGAAGTAAATATTGGTAGCAAATATTATCTTAAAGTGCTAATATAAATAAAATTTCACATGTAAAACATTTGCATAATAAAATAACATATAAATAACACATAAATAACATTTATTCATTCAATCATCTTCAGTTTATCCTGGTCATTGTCATGGTGGACGCTCGGGAACGCTGGGCACAAGGTGGGAGAATTCACCCTGGATAGGACACCAGACCATCGCAGACATATGATGATAAGTTTAAATTTTTGTTTATGTTACAATTTTTAAAAATCCATATGTATATGAGTAGTTTACATATACTGTTCAGTAGCTTATGTTATATTAATAACATAATGTTAAATAGTATATATAATTTGGATGAAAAAGTAGGATAATGTTTAAAAATGGCCGCGTGACACATTGATGTAACAAAGGGGATGGGCTTAGCTTGGCCCACTCTGTTCCGTATGTATGAGCTCATTTTGCGTGAGGCCTCATTTTGAGTGTCGGAGCACTCCGAGATTATTCACCAAAGGGAATAGAAACATGGGAAATTCAACCACATCCCTCGTCACAATAGGCCTACATAAGGCCAGTCAGCTGGGAGCATAGCATTTTACTGACCCAAAGTCTCACACTGGACCTCCAGCAGACACCAGCAGGAAGCCAGACGAGCTCTGACATCAGCAGGAAGCCAGACGAGCCCTGGAGCCTGCTTCCTGCATCTTCTTCTAGCTCATCTTCAAATAGCCCTTCATTATAGAAACATATATGGGTACATATCGCTACAGTGGCCTTCATATATGTAATCCCTAATATTAAATTAACACCAACATTGTGCATTTAAGAGCAGTGTAACTACACAGTCAAATTTTGCTTTAGGGTGTTGCTGTGTGTACACTGTAAAGATCAGATTAATATGTCAGGTGTTCATTTTCAAATAAGCAAGGCATAAGCAAACTAAGTGACTAGTTAGGGCCCTGCAGCAGACAGGTAAAAAAAAAAAAGGTTAATAATACTAGTATCATAACAAACTTCCAATATTAGAACTTTTTAGTTCATAAAATGTTTTCAAATCAAACTGATTATCTTCTTAGGGTGCCATCTTTATCCTTGCAAGTAAATTTATTGTATTGAACCCCAACAATTCCTCTCATTTTTCTATGCTATGTTAATGCATGTAAACACAGCAATATATCCATGCCAAAGAGAATCTACCCACAGGGATTATCTCGTTAGGTTCTTCTAGAGAGCAATAAGATCAAATGGAGGAGAGGTTGCTGATTAAGTCTCCTGTCTCTCATGTTTGTGTGCTCTTAAGTTTTAGTAGAGATCTCAACAATGTCACACACTGTACACAGATCTGCTAAGATAATGTCCTGTCCTTCTGGGCAGAATAAAAAAAAAACCTCAAACCAGCCCGTCTGGCACCAACAACCATTTTCTATATAAATAAAATATTTATATATTTCTGTAAAGCTGCATTTGTCCATTGTTAAAAGTGCTATACAAGTAAACTGGAATTGAGCTGAATTCAATTATTTGCAAGAACAAGCAGGTGTACAGGTGTTCCTATTAATGTGGCCAGTTAATGTATTTGTTTTGTTGTCCAGTTTATGGCACGGGCTTAACTTTACCTCTATGTTGTGGGTTAGATCAATAGTGGGGAAGCACGTAATTAAATGTTTAGGTTTAAATATTTTTTTAACAACATTTATTACACATATTTTGCTAATTTCTTTTTTTTTTTTTCACCTATCTAAACATTGTTGCAGACCAAATACATCCCTTCATGGCAACGGTATTCCCTAATGGCAGCGGCCTCTTTCAGCAAGATAATGTGCCACACTGCAAAAATTGTTCAGGAATGGTTTGAGAAACATGACAAAGAGCTCAAGCTGTTGATTTGGCCTCCAAATTCCCCAGATCTCAATCCGATCGAGCATCTGTGGGATGTGCTGGACAAACAAGTCCAGCGCTATTTTGGTGGCACAACAGGGATCTACACAATATTAGGCAGGTGGTTTTAATGTTATGGCTGATCGGTGTATGTGTGTGTGTGTGTGTGTGAGAGAGAGAGAGATTAGAAAGTTGAAGCAAACATATTCCATTCCACACTAAAAACACAGACACACTGCCACTTGCATATTACTTCATCTCACTTCACTTCCTTAATTTACATTTGTATGTTGTGTGTGTGTATTAGCTAACTCATTTTCACTTCCTTACTGAAATTTCTAGAAGTGGTGTGTTGCCACCGCGTTGATAGTTCCACAGGAAGAGCTAACCAAAAGCAACCAATCACATCAAGGCTGAAGGTCTACCACAGTAACGGCGCAGCCTTCCAAAACACCATTGTAGCTATTGCTCTACATGAAACCGAGACTAATTACGCCTCTCAACTGGTGAAGCAAACAAGGAAAAGAAAACATTTTCACTGTTATTTATTTTTTGCCAAATTACGGCATTATTACAAATACACTGAGTAGCACATGAGCCATAACAGCTGTGTTAATATAATAACCATGTTTATTCTCAGCTCAGCTTGAACACTGGGCAAAAATTGAATCAAACTGCTTTTGTTCCTTTCATGTCTAATATGGCGAATCATAGGCATTTTCTCATTATAAATTCACTAATGTCTATAGTCTTAGCACTTTCATTAATGTGTTGTTCCTATAAGAATCTGGAAAAATGATTCATTCTGTTGACTGTTGCACTGTGAAAAAAAATCACACTCATCATATGAGCACATAAACACCAGAGTAAGTGTCAGGGTGATTTATATAATCATTCTTTGGTGATGTGCGTCATTCATTTAAACCATTCAAACCAAAAACAGACTTTTGTAGTTTAGATCATCCTTACTATTAGACAGCATACAAATTAATAATTACTCTACCATTACATTTTTTTTTTTTAAATGGGATGCATTTACAAATCCAGGATCCATCATTAAAACTTCAGTTTGGAAGGTTTAGGACCGCAGCTACGGATTTTTTGAGGAATGGAAACATGAAGCTCTTGGAAATGTGACTCTAGCTTTAAATGTAAATGTAGCTGTAAATGTAGCTTTCTCTCTGTTAGTAAAATTAGAGGTAATTCTGGTGTTGCTGTGGCCTCTTTCTGGCCATTCCTGCAAATCTCTTTTAATGATTAACCACTGTGGCTGTATCCTGGCTTGTACTGGCTTTTGTTTATGTCAAATGTTATGACTTATGACCCAGTGATAAAACAGATGATGAATTATTAGATACATGTTCATGAAGAACTAAGAAGATGTTGTCTGTTATTAAATAAAACCTTTGCAAATCACACTCAAGGTTTGTAAATTTTTACAGCAGAAAGTTAATGATAAACCCTTACAGTCACTAGCATGACTTATTCATATACATGAATGTCCCTAATGACCACAGCCCTAGACAGATAAGTGTTTTATTTCTTCTAACACACTAAATTCAGCCCACAAAGTCCTTGATCATTAGGTGTGTTGAATGAGGTACAATGCTAAAGCGACCGACATCTGACACTACCATGTACTATATTGGGAAGTGGTGCCACCATCTTCATCTCCAAATAAACAGGTGTCCAAAATGAAATGGATCCGGAGTCACAGTGTATGGATTAAGAGCCTGGATCTGGCTGAAGTGCTATGACTAGTGAAAACTGAAGACGCGTCATGGAGAATGATGTCCTCATCTATGCTCAGATAAATACTACTTTAGGGTGACACCTCAAGAACAGCGCAGATCAATACCACATAATGATGTGCGCCATATTGACGTGCTGCAGCCAGTGCACAACCTTAAAGACCTTAAATAAAGAGCTCTAAAGACAGAAAATAAAGACATAGTGTTCCCATTAGCAGTTATATCTAATCTTCAGTACACAGGAAAAGCGCCAGTGCTGTATTTACTCTCATAGTTTTTATTTGTTTCCTGCTAGATTATATTAACTCTGTAGGTGTTAATTCAAATCTGCGGATGTTGCCATGCATTTTAACTGAACTGCCACCATTTTAATATGAAAAACACACTACAAACCCAGTGCTTTATAGTACCATCTCTCTTATTTGCCCTTTCCATATGAGGACGAGCCAAAACCAAACTAAGAAATGATTGAACGGACATAATTTATTTCATTTTGGCATATCAGGCACCCCCAGTTCAGTTGCAAACCTCTAAGTGATAAAAGACATTCATGATTTACAGTGGAAAGTTCCAAGAAGGCATCTGAACAGGAATGTAAACATGTGCAAAGTCTGTTATTTGGATGCATTTTCGTTATGAATGTCTATGGGCCACTGAAAATATACAAACAACTGACAACTGTATGTGTACAGTAAGACACATGTATTTTAACAACTACATAACTTGTAGATTAACATCAAATGTCAAGCATACACCAGCCTTGATAATATAACACTTCTTGATTTCCTCAGGTGCATTAGCTTTTGGAATATTCACATTTTCATAACAGTTACCGCAAACCCCAAACTTTTTTTCTTCTTCTTTTTTTCTGAAAAAAAAAAAAAATAATAATAATCCCTAGAAACGGCTTGACATCCAAAACCTTGATCACAATTTTTAACATTAGTTCAGCAGTGCTTTGCTACTATTCATTACAACTATAGTATTTTCAATATATCTTTCTCCATAATAAATACAATTTTTAGTGAATAAGTGGAATGAATAAGACTCATCTGATGCATTACATTAAGTGCTTGTGACAGTCATATATAGAGTATAAATTTTATTCTCCTCTCTGAAAAGCTGTTTTACCTCATTAAAATTACTAGAAAAAAACCTCTGAAAGATTCCAATGGCAAATAGTTTGGTAGGTCAGAACTTTGTAAAAGAAACATTCTAAGAGATATATGATTAAATATGATGTGTTATATAATATTCATATATCATTTGTATTTCAAATATAAAATTGTAAGGTTTATTACGACTCTAACCATATACACATGATTCTCAGCCTGACGGGGATTCTAAAGACCCGGTTAGCTGAGCCTATTGTTAAATTAGTAGTTTTAAATTAAAAATGTAATAATTAAAAAAAAAAAATGCAAATTCAACTGCCTTTGATTTAAACTTTAAAAATAATTTACATACTTCCACAGCAGTGTTCTGAAGGTTACACGTAACAGCACAGTACTCAAACTGAAATTTTGTGTCCCAAATCAAAGAATAAATGGTAGGACACATGAATTCATATCTTCAGGAGACTCCAGTTTCTAATTTCAGATTTAGGATATATTACAATGTATTTCAGTGACAGGATTATAGAGTATGTAAAATGCTGACTGTACTTAATTTGGGGATTGTCAAGATAATTGCATTTTGTCTCAAACAATAAATAATTTTTTACAAAAGGGCTTTTACATGGCCACTGCCATTTTGGCGTTTGCAGTATAAACTGTTTAAAAAAATCGAATTAATGCTTAAGAAGCTGTGTCTAACCGTGGAAGAAGCAATAATTTACTGCAAAAAGTTTTACACTTGTTACAGCTAGAGTGCCGCCATGATGATCTTGCTTTGAGCTTCATGGTGGCTTGAGCTATAAATAAAGGAATGTGTTTATAACAGATAAGTTAGCAGGGGTAAGTAAGGTGTTAAATCATTTCTGGTAGGGAAAACTTTATCACTGCAAATTACAATATCCAAACAGTAATAAACAAGGCACCTGGTAGAACATTCAAGGAGCTGGATTTTACATTAACAATTTATTTAAACACCAACATTGTTGACATAATCTATGAGGAAACTTGAGGCTCAGGTTCCCTGAAGATCTCTTGACACATGTGTGCCTACATACGTACTGCATGGCTTCACTTTTTAACACTAAGTTTGGTCATCTGAAGACACTCCTCTTTCAGTGTTTCAATTTCACTTTTATAGGAATTAGTTTTGACCTCTCCATAGAGATCTGGTTTCTTGCTGGCCAGGGGTGTTTCTACAGTAATGGAACCCCCCATTAACATGTCTGTGGTTTGTCCTCGGTGAAAGGCCGTCATCAGGGTGGCCAGGGCACGGCTCACGTCGCTGCGAGCTCCTTCATTCACAAAACAGTAGAGGATCGGGTCTGCCACACAGTTGAGGCTGGTGATTGCGAGGGCTACGTGGTAGGCAGTAAATAAGTACTCTTCCACCCGACAGTCACAGGGGTTGCTGAGAAAGAGCACACTGCGCCACAGAAGGAGCACATGATAGGGTCCAAAGCAAAGTAGCACTATGAGGATGAGGCTAAGGGCTAGCCTCTTGATCTTAGCTTTCTCTTGCCGTTCGGTGGAAACATTGCCACGTACTGCCTTCAAGATTCCTTTGTATGATGCTAACATGCAGCACCAGGGAGCCAAGAAGCCCAGGAAGATGCGGTAGAGGTTCATGCCTGCCACCCAGTCTTGCATCGGATACCTCTCAAAGCAGAAGGTGCGGTTGAAGCGGGCCGCGAAGAGCTCATCGTGAAAGAGTGGTGCTGAGTTGGCCACAACTTCCATAATCCAGACTATGGCACTGACCAAAACAGCTGTCTTGACCCGACGCACTTTGGCAAACTTGAGTGGATGGGCCACTGCCAAATAACGATCCACAGAAATGCAGCAGAGGAAAGCAATGCTGACATATATGTTGGTATAGAAAATGAAGCCGAACAGCTTGCAAGCCCCTTGCCCATGGATCCAGTTATCGTGTTGGAGGAAATAATCAATCCAAAGTGGCAATGTGGCTATGTAAAGGAGGTCAGCCACAGAAAGGTTGATCAGATAGATACCTAGCTCATTTTTTTGCTTCACCTGCAAGTAGGCGGCCCACAGAGCCATACAGTTTGTCGGGAAGCCAAGGATGATAACAATAATGTATAGCACTGGCTGAAAGAACTGATCGATGTTTGAATCAACATTACAGGAAGCAGAGACATTACACATCTCGTCACTTTTTATGAGACTTGATATCATAATCAAGAAATAGTTGTGCTGTCTAAGGTCCCAAATCAAGTCATATTTTGGTATGAAAAGAAAACATTACAGTTCTGTGATACATTCCTTAATGTTCTTCTTCATAGATCTTCAGCTTGTGATTGTGGCACAAACACAAATCCTGTGCCCATGCTGCTCAAGCATGGTGAGCTTAAGGTTTCATGTCTCCATAACACTTCATGGCTGGCCGTAAAACCTTTGTTATAAAGACGTTTCAAAGGAGACCAAAGCTAACTTACAGTAATTCTGGAATTACCAGCCCCAATGGTAAAAAAACATTTAAAATTATTATTAATTGCTATTAACTGCTATTATTAGTGATTGAACAAGAGAGATTAGCTCAAGTGGGGCGTAAAAAAAGGGTGTGCTCCTGTAGCAGCCCGGAACAGCTGGACTTCACAGCATGGTCTCCTTCTCTTCTTTCACTGAGCACTGCTTTGTGATTTATTTTCTTTGGCCCCATCAGCTATGACCATCTGCAAAACAAAAAGAAAAGGTTTGGATATGTAAGGGTTGAAAATCAAATGGTAACGTATTAGGGCAAAATGCACCGTCTGCCAGGTTTAGGTCTAATTGGATCAGCTTGATGGCATTATAGCAGAATGTATGAAGAACTACAATGTAAACTGAACTCAGATATAAGCATTATTAATCCATAACACTCACTATTTAGTGTATAAACTTCATTCATTTATCTTCAGTATCCATTTTATCAAGAGCAGGATAGCAGTGGATCTGGAGCCTACCCCAGGAACACTGAACATGGGGCGGGAAAACACCCTGCATGACTGCAGTGTGTAAAATGATTGGCTGGCCTATTTTATATGTCTCCTGCCCTTTATGTAAGTAACTTATTATTTATAAAAGTCACTATAAAGATAACCACATGGTCAAAGGCTGAAAATACTGTTGTAAGTGTGGCCCCCTGGGATTTATCTGGTGCTTATTACAAAACTATTTAGAGCAATCTTACATATAAAGCTACATAATGATTCAAATACATAATTTTCTTCTTCCCATTAGTACTGGATAATCATTAACACTTTTAACCATTGTACACTGTTAAAAATAAGAAGCAATTTTGTTAGAAGTGTTGCTATTGAAGTACAGTGTTGTAACAACGCTATGTGCAGGGAAATCAAGTTCTCTGTTTGCATGGGACTGTTTATATTATCTTCCTAGGCTCAAGCATAAGCTCAAATGACCAATGGCAGAACAAAGGTGATAAAATATGGAGATTAACAAATGTCATTAAACATGGCACGCAAGAACCAGCTCCAGGCTCATCCTTTTGTGCATCCACACTCATTAACAAAAGCCTGAGACAGAGACTATTCATTAATCACTCATGTAAAAACAGCAAATATCCAGTCCACCGACTGGACTATTTCCCAAAATTCAATTAAAAGCTTACAATCAATTCTTGAGGATTATGCTGCTTGTTTATAAAAATAACTGTTTTAACATAATTGTATATTATATTGTGTGATAAAGAATGGGTAATATTTATGTCTACATAACATTCTCAAAACAATGAGAGATTTCCAGGAAAGCAAATTAACTGACACATTAACTTTTATATATATACACCGATCAACCATAACATTAAAACCACTGACAGGTGAAGTGAATAACATGGATTATCTTGTTACAATGGCACCTGTGAAGGGGTGGGATATATTAGGCAGCACGTGAACAGTCAGTTCTCGAAGTTGATGTGTTAGAATCAGGAAAAATGGGCAAGCGTAAGGATCTGAGTGATCTGAGTGGCCAAATTGTGATGGCTAGACGACTTTGTCAGAGAATCTCCAAAAGGTCTTGTAGGGTGTTCCTGGTATGCAGTGGTTAACACCTACCAAAAGTGGTGGATGACCAGTGACAGGGTCATGGGTGCCAAACACGCGTGTGGGGAGCGAAGGCTAGCCTGTCTGGTCCAATCCCACAGAAGAGCTACTGTAGCACAAATTGCTGAAAAAGTTCATGCTGGCTATGACAGAAAGGTGTCAGAACACACAGTGCATCACAGATTGCTGCGTATGGGGCTGCAAAGCTGCAGACCAGTCAGAGTGCCCATGCTGACCCCTGTCCACTGCCGAAAGTCAGAGTGCCCATGCTGACCCCTGTCCACTGCCGAAAGTCAGAGTGCCCATGTCAGAGTGCCCATGTCCACCGCCGAAAGCGCCTACAATGGGCATGTGAGCATCAGAACTGGACAATGGTGCAATGGAAGAAGGTGGCCTGGTCTGATGAATCACGTTTTCTTTTACATTATATGGATGGCCGGGTGCGTGTGTGTCACTTACCTGGGGAAGAGATGGCACCAGGATGCACTATGGGAAGAAGGCAATCCGGCAGAGGCAGTGTGATGCTTTGGGCAATGTTCTGCTGGGAAACCTTGGGTCCTGGCATTCACGTGGATGTTATTTTGACACGTACCACCTACCTAAACATTGTTGCAGACCAAGTACACCCCTTCATGGCAGCGGCCTCTTTCAGCAGGATAATGCGCCCTGCCACACTGCAAAAATTGTTCAGGAATGAATTTGAAGAACATGACAAAGAGGTCAAGATGTTGACTTGGCCTCCACATTCCCCAGATCTCAATCCGATTGAGCATCTGTGGCATGTGCTGGACAAACAAGTCTGATCCATGGAGGCCGCACCTCACAACTTACAGGACTTAAATTATCTGCTGCTAACATCTTGGTGCCAGATACCACAGCACACCTTCAAAGGTCTTGTGGCGTCCATGCCTCAGTGGCTCACAGCTGTTTTGGTGGCGCAAGGGGGACCTTCGCAATATTAGGCAGGTGGTTTTAATGTTCTGGCTGATCTGTGTGTGTGTGTGTGTGTGTGTATATACCTCCATGAGAACAGAGTTTTATATGGTACATCTGATTTAAATTAAGTCACAAACATGGGATTTAGTACAGCCTCTAACATTTTAAACAATGTATACAAAAATGTGGTATTAATTAATTGTGTATGATAAAATACAGAGACAAGGACATGGAAACATAGGACTTGCAGTGGAGGGAAGATTTTCAAAATAATGATCCATATTTTTCTCTAATCTTAAAAGATGCACATAAAGAAGACTGCTTATCGCTAACAAACCATGTATAGCTTTACATGGACAAAAGTTATGTTTATTATTATGAGATGCCAAACAGAAGTGCATGTTCTCTTAGTCGACTCCACAGAAAAGGCCCATTGTAGATTACACTGTTGGAATATGGTCATTTGACAAACAGCAGACCTTATCAGTAACCATTTTATCATCAGCAATATCAAAAATAGCAAAACCAACAGGTTAGCGTTTACTTTGTGTGCACTATATGCAATAAGGCTCGACTCGTACCACTGTGTCCTTAAGAAGCTTTTACACCAGATGCCACTCACACTAGGATGAATAGGAGATTGGTCAAAAGAACTGATTTTATATTCATTCATCCAATAAACCAGCTGAGGACCGACTTATTAATTCTTATCTTTATTTATTCTAGTTTGTCATCTCCTGACAGTACCACAGCACACAAATGAGGAGAAAATCTCAGACCCAAAACAAAACCTCAGACCCAAAATGTAAAATGCAGTTTGTGTGCATTTTCTGTCTTTGATACTATTATTGCTTGCATAATTTGAGGATGCTCAAATCAATCACTGGTGAAAAGCTCTCCGGTTCTAATCAGTATAGCAAACACAGGTTCAACACAATGTATCACACATTCCTTCAAATTGAGAATTGTACAGTTGAGTGGAAACATTTGCAATTTGTCAACAAAAAAAAATTGGTACATTCAAAAGTAATTGGCAAAATCAAAAGTAAGATAGTTATAACATGACCGACCTATACTCCAGACCTGATCTGACCTGATACTCCAGACCTGATCTGACGAAGGCAGTGTATGACATCTGGCAGAGATACAACAGACACAAGAAGAGTTAGCAATGACTGGCGAAGCAATCTGGAACGGAAAAATAGGGAGGAGGAATATCACCTCTGAGGGCAACCCGAAGCTGTTCAGACGACATAAAAGAGGTGAGAGGCATTTATAAATGCAAAGCATGGGTTTTTAGGGAATGATTAAATCACAATCAGAAAAGGAGATGTGAGCTTTGGAACTGATATCACTTTAGAAGTATTGTTTAAAATATATCAAAAACAAAATAAAGACTGTACTGCACCTTCTATTAATAAACTCGATTTAGCTTCAGTGTTTCAGTTTTAATATTTAATATTTCACCATTGATATCTTTTTGGCTTTCTGCTATAACTTTAGTATCTTTGTCTTCTTCACTTTGTCTCAGGGGTAAGTAACACTTCACAGTCAGCTGTACATAAATGATCAAAGATACACAGTATGTGCAGAGCCAGAAGTGATCACTACTCGCATTTAATCATTACATCTGAGTTTGCCTTTGAGAATTTACTGTTGTGCTCTACTGATATTGATGTATACTGAAATGAATTTTTCACCTCTACTTGGATTCAGATTTAATTGAATCATTCTATACCATACTAAGAATCTTGCTCCTGATTTTTCCGACGTCCAACAGTAGGTAATCTGGAAAACATCAAGGAAGGACACTCACAATAGCAACAAACTCTACTGTACAGAGACCCTGACAGTCACATCAAAAGTGTAGGAACTGATTACATCAGTATAATATGCTTGGAACTGTAAACAAAGACAGACTGGCACAGGGTAGAGAGCAAACAAGAGGCCAATATACACAGTGAGGGGAAATGAGTGTTCAGACACTTTTGTTTTTGTGATTTAATATACCTCCAGTGTATATATCCTTTATATATGCACATGCAAAGGTTATATAAAAATAAATCTAAATATAAAAAATAAAGTTCTGGATATAAATGCTCTCAAAAGAAGAAAAAATGTTGTAGTGTCGTCATAAACTTCCTAAAGGTTTCAGCTGTTTAACATTATTAAACAACACTCGATTGGAAAAAGGTACAAAGCCATATAAAAGCCCTTAAACATCCCTTTCAGTACAACTGGTTTTTTAATAATATGCATGTGGAAAGTTCATGAAACCACAACTAATTGTGCCAGGACAGGTGCGCCACAGAAGACTGCACAATGCGCTCTCAGACTAATGATAAGGAAGGTAAGAGAGAAGCCAGCAGTCACTCGAAAAGAGTTGCAGGATGACCTGAAAGCAGCAGGAACAACAGTTACACAGGAAACTATAAGCAATGAACTGCACTGCAATCATCTCCATTCCTATACCACTCTGCTAAAAAAAAGAAGCACAGAGATGCAACCTAAAAGCATTTAGACAAAGCAAAACCATGAAACATGAATGGAGCAATGTAACAGGATATATTAGAGGAGAATTTAACCTCATCGGCCAATAAACTGAATCAGTACAGTACATTTCAACAAGACTATGACTGCAAACATACATCCAAACTAACTCAAGAAGACATTGCATGGCCTGGCCAATCTCCAGACTTAAATCGCTTTGAAAATTTATGAAGAATTTTGAAATTGTGAGCCCATCAGAAGGACCCTAGTAACCTTAGGGAATTCAAGACAATTTGCCAAGAGGAATAGTGCACAAGTTAACCACAATGCTGCAAAAAGCTAATCACTTCTTACCGTAGGTGTCTCAAAGCCGTAATTAGCAGCAACAGCTTTGCAAGAAAGCGCTAATATTGCTAATTTGTGGTGTTCAAATACTTTTTTCCCCATCAACTTTGTTTTTTAAACATATATCTTTGTTTATGCCTATGGATACATACTTTTTGTTCACATTTATAAGTACAAATTCAAACGACATAGTGCAAATTTGAAGGATTGACGTATATGCACTGGAAGTATAATAAATAACAAAATTGTCCAAATACATATTTCCCCCTCACACTGCATGATTGAAATGAAAGGATACACGAAACCGTCTACAGGTAAAATGCACAACTGCACAAAGACAGCACTGTACAGACTTCGCACAGAGCCTACGGGAGATGATGCACTTAAAAGAACCCAAGACGTACTCAAAGCGTTTAAAGATTCCTCTGCATGAGCACTATAGCCCTCTGAAAGGCATACTCACTTGTCTGTGTGGGATAAATGAGTAATGATTATGGATGTAGATACATATATGGAGCTGCCCTAAAAACTTGACAAATGTTGTCCAGAACACAGTTTGCTAGATTGCCAAATAGGATTAGCTTACCCTTAACACAAAGGCTCTGCTGACGCTTACAGCCAGCACAATGCATTTCCACTGACTCTCAGCCAACGTACTTAGCATACACTGTTCTATCTCTCAATGTCATTTTCTATGTCCACACTTTTTTCATATATTATATACATGTCTGAAATGTACATGGATGAAAAATCAGTTTTCCCATCTGACTGCTTTAGACCATCTTTACTACAGTATTTTAAAGGACTTTAGATTTGTTCTAAAAAAAAAAAAATTCTGATTTTCGCTCAGATCGGACCTGTCTATCTTGACAGATAAAATTTGTAACTCCAAGTGACCCATATCTGTCTTTAACGAGAATGCACCTGTCCCCGAAACACCATGCACGGAAAAATTGATTCTTTGAGCAACTGTTTCATTACACTACTCGGTTTCTGTAGGTTCCTTCCTTCATTCAGTTTTGCTTAGATTCCCCAAATATCAAGTAATTAACTAAATTTCCACATCCTTCCAACGAATATAGTTACTGCTGCTGCTGTCCTCAATTGCCAACATTGGATGACGACATGTGCATATGTGTTGAGAAATAGCCACATGAACTCTGATCTGACTGTTCTCATTCATGTCCCATGGGTACATTCTGGATATGTATCCGATCTAGGACTAACTACAAAAATGGCCCAGGTCTGTTTTGAAAAAAAAAAAAAAATCAGATCCTGAAGAAATCAGATCTTGGATTTTTTTGTTACTTCAACCCGGTAATCTGCAGATGAATATGTGAATGACTTAAACTTTACATGTAAATAGCTAGGTTTTTACCCGAAATATCTAATTGTCTGAAATATGGAAGGCACAGCTTGGCTTGTTGTAGTGTCAGCCTCAGACGCTCCTCACACTTAATGCATAACGTCTGCTGAAAGTTGCAATCTGATTGACTCTTCGTATTTCCATGTGTATGCACTGAAAAAAAAAAACCTATTTAACACCATGTTCACAGAACATCAGACATTAAAGGGTTTTATGTGAAGTACTTACTACCAAGTAAATGAGGTCATTTTGTGTGTTTACTGACAGGCTATGAGAAAATGTTTGTGTATGGCCTAGCAAAGAGGTTCTCAAAGCGGGGTCTGTAAGGCATAGCCAGGGGGTCTGTGATTTTATTTTATTTTGTGTTTATTTTGTTGAAGATAACAAAATAACCCTACCATTAACAACATTTAATTTATTATCAAGCTCTTATTAGACTGTTTGACTGGTCCCTTGAATTAAACGGTTTTAATCTAAACCTCAGTATCTGAAAAACAAGTGGGACTATAAATAATATCAGCTTGGACCTAATGTGTTCTGTCAGTGAAAAGGAATGAAAAGCTCTATGGAACTAATAAATAGCGAAATATTATTGTACACATTCGAATAATGATCCTAATATTTTAACAGTTCATAAATATAAATTTTTACTGAGTTTTTTTTTTTTTTTTGACGTCTAAAGGGGTCCCTGGCTGCAAATAGTTGGCTGATGATCTAGCAAGAGGTCTGTTTGGAGAGACTAGGCTTGCCCTAAAGTATGTGTATGAATCATTTAAGAGCCACTTTTAATTTTATTTCATTCAAGAGCCACTTTTAATGTAATGAGATTGCTTCCTTATTTACTAAGTTAGGTTTTTTAGATGAACTTTAACAGATGATATAAACTAATATACAGTGTAAATATTTTACTGCATATAAAAATAATAATCATAGATCATTTTTTCTTTATTAATAACAGCACTATTATTTCACAGTCTAATTATGTAGCAAACTATATTTCTGGGATTTTCTTTACACTTTGTCTGTCTAATGGCTGACAGTTAACTGACAGTGAACTGAGATCTATGAAAATTAGACACACCCCTTTTGAAATGGCAGGTTTTTGTGAAGTAAAAAAAAAATGAAATTAATTAATCATGTCAGAACTTTTTCCACCCTCAATGTGAAATTACAACTATTAAAAAGTGAAAAACAATCAGAAATATTTTAGGGAAAAATAAGAAACATAAAAAAAGATACAATAACCTGGTTGCATAAGTGTGCACACCCTTTTATAACTGGAGTTGTGGCTGTGTTCAGAATGAACCAATCAGATTCAATCTCATGTTCAAAAGTAATTATCATACAGCTGTCATCAATGAAATGATTCTGATTAACCCCAGATAAAGACCAGTTGTTTCGGTATGATTTTCTTGATATCATCTTGGTTTCATCTGGCTGCTGAAGCCATGGTGTGCAGAGAGCTTACAAAGCATGTACGGTATCTCACTTGTCGAACGATATCAAGATATCAAAGATGCAAAGGCCATCATCAAAAAGTGGAGAAAAATCACCACAGTGACATCACCAAAAACAGGACAACCCTCCAAAATCTGCAAAAGGACAAGACAAAATCTTCCCAGGAAGGCTGCCAAGGGACCTGTGGCAACATTAAAGGAGCTGCAGGAATATCTGACAAGTACTGATTACTCTCTGCATGTGACAACAGTCTCTCGTATTCTTCATATGTCTGGGCTATGGGGTAGGCTGGCTAGACGAAAGCCCTTTCTCACAAAAAACACCTAAGCCCAATTAAATCACCCCAAACCATGAGGCAAAATCTGTTATGGCCTGATGAGACCAATTCCAAAAGGTATGTGTGGCACCAAAAATTGCACATCACCATGCCCAGGGTGAAACATGGTGGTGGCAGTATCATGCTTTAGGGCTGCTTTTCTTCTGGATGGAATCATGAATAGCTACAAATACCAGTCGATTTTAACTTTTCAGCATGACAATGACCCAAAGCATATATCCAAATCAACAAAGGAATGGCTTAAGCAAAAGAAGATCAATGAATATCCTTTTGAATATCCTAGCCATAGCCCAGGCTCTAGAATGTTTTTGCAAGAACGAGTAGGAAAATATTGTTAAGTCAAGTTTTTTTTTTTTTTTTTCCTTTTTCCCTAGAAAGTTTCTGATTGATTTTCACTTTATTTGTGTACTTTGCCATTTCACGTTGAAGGTGGGGAAAAATCTGATGTGATTTATCTTAGTGCCATTCTTTTAGAATAGACTTTGTATATCCACTGTATGTGAAACGGTGATTGTAAATTTTTTTACTGACATTAAATAGCATGTTAGTTTCAGGACAGCTTTAACTACCAAGTTCCCGATTTAACGACCAAGTTATCCTGTAGGATTAAACAATGGACTATGGACCCTTTAAAAGACCAACCCATTAAAGAGTCCACTATGCTGTCTGCTTAATGCTTGAAGCACGTTCATTAAATCCTACAATGTCTACAGTGAAAGCGATTTGCTTACTATAAACTTTATAATAAGCCTGGTATTAGATACTGAGCAAAAAAGGTAAAATAAAAGATCAAGCACTCATCACATACTTATCAAACGACCAAAAAGTTGCTGATAACAAGACATATCTCAAACAACAGTGTTCCATGTTTACACACCATATTTACCAAGAACAGTTCCAATCAATTCATTTAAATCAAGTAAAGGTCACGTTGCATGAATTAGAAATGTCAGCCTTGCTAATTAGGTCTTATGATCTACTGTGAATAAAACGTCCTGAATGCATCATCATTAAACACAGCGATTACAGCAAAAAACAACAGAGAAATAGGATCCACTTATCACCCCATCTATAATGATGATTATCTTATACTGATCCCATTATAAGTTTTATTCATATTGTGTGGAGAGGAAAAAAGTCATGTAACTGAATGGCACTACAAAATCAGAAATATCTAAAGTAGCCTACAGAATCCATTTGAAAGTCTCTGTTTATTTATTTACATCAGTCACGTAGCTACTTCAACTGAAGCCATTGAATGAGCCAAACTGAGCCATTACACACTTTGCTCAGATTCTGGCAGATGGATTGTGGTGAACCATTAGCAACTTTGTGTTTGTGTCAGGCATCTCTGTAGATCATCCCAATCAGTCATGCTAAATGATAAACGTAAACACGCCACTTCCTGACAATCCAGCATGCTTACTGCCCTCTGAGCCTGTGTTCCTCAGTCTGGTGGGAAAGACCCCATGTTCATACATCAGCCTCACAACAGTAAACACAGAGCCGGCAGGAGCACAGAGGACCTAGCAGCTTTTTAATCAACAAGAGCTGAAAGATGGATTTCTCCTCTTCCATCTGAGGAGGAAGTGGGAGTGAGTGAGAGAGAGAGAGAGAGAGAGAGAGAGAGAGGGAGAGAGGGAGAGAGGAAGGGAGTGGAAGATAGTGAGAGAGGGGAGTGGGGGAGTGAGAGAGAGAGAGAGAGAGAGACAGAGAGAGAGAGAGAGAGATAGACACAGAGAGGGAATGAGTGAGTGACTGAGAGAGATGGGGAAAGAGATCAACAGGAAGATCAGTCTAAATAAAGCCCTGGATAATTCATTTGTTCATTAGACATGATCAAACCTCATACATTAGTGCAGGAATACTATCACCCAGCCTGGCAGGCCTTCAGCATGAAAGTCATCTGAGGTCTATTCTCAAGTATAGTATACAGATGAAGGACAAAAGGACAACCTGCAGTATTCTCTATAACAGGCTAGCTCGCTACTCTTCTATAGCACATGCAAAGGTTCAAGATTACATTTTAAAATTCTGAGAATTTTTTTTACAGAGCCATGAGATAAATATACCCTCTCAAAAGTCTACTAAAATATGACATTTTAGATTTAAGCTGAGTAGATGTACATGATTGACTAAAGCACAATATTGTCAGAATTACATTTCAGTCAGAAGGTGTTTGTTCAAATGGCACCGTACAGATTTCTTTCGCAAAGAGTGATTTGAAGATAGTGCAATCTGTATGTAATTTGTGTTATTGGAACACACACTGGAATGAGCGTTAAGAAAGCCAACAGATCATCTGTATCTGATTTTGTTTTTCAGAAGTGAAAATGTGCTTCAGACTTTTCTTGTTTATGAACACTTTGTGTGTTTATATATAGAAATGCTAGATATTAGAAAAATATAGATACTAGAAAAACTCTGAACGTCCAGAAAATGTCCATAGCAGGCCATAAATTATCATTATATTTGCATTTGAAAAATGTTTTCAATATAATTTGCATGAACATGTCCTGTTTTTTTCCAATGCTAATGTTTCAAAATGCCCGACAAAATAGATTCAAATGATACTATTACCTAGAAAGCCAGTTACTGTCACCCAAGAATTCAGGCAACAGGTCCTGTAGTCTACAGTCGTGGCCAAAAGTTTTGAGAATGACACAAATATTGGAAATTGGAAAAGTTGCTGCTTAAGTTTTTATAA
>CM075016.1:12644876-12672288 GCA_037576675.1 Pangasius sanitwongsei | reverse complement strand
AAATAAAGCTGAAAGTCTACACTTTGATCACATCTTGATTGTTTTATTTCAAATCCATTGTGGTGGTGTATAAAGGCTAAATCACAAAAACCCTGTCATTGCCCAAATACTTCCAGACCTGACTGTATATATAATATAAAATAATTTAACTACATAAAAGGTATTGTCATACAATTTAATAGTTCATAATTAATTCTTCTGTAACAATTTTATCCTTGTCAGGGTCACGGTCTCCCAAGAAGAATAGGCACAAGGCCGGAATGTACCCTAGATTGGATGCCAGTCCAATGCAGGGCATCATGCACACACAGTTTCACACTCATTCACACCTATGATATATATATATATATATATATATACATATACAATAGCCAAACCATGTTTCTGAGAGATGGGAGGAAACCAAAGAACCTGGAGAAATCCCACGTGGACTTGAGGAGAACATGTGAAAATCCACACAGACAGTAACCCAAACCAACTCAGGACTCACGGCAATGATGCCTGCCCTAATAAGTGAATGATTAGTAAGATAATAAAATAATTAATAATAAAAAAAAGCTAAATGATAATTTTAGCTAGTACATTGTATAGCTCGTTTGATAACAATGTAACAATACCACAAAGACATCTCCAGACGCTGAATATCTTTCTTGGTAACGCTCTACTGCAGTTAGTTTCTGTTCAAGCTTGTTTTATGGGCTTTATGTCTTCAGCCAATCACGTAATATTTACATTTTCGGTCACTTTTATGACTATGACTTTCTGAATGTCTGGTTGACTATTTTAAAACTGTCCCTCTGCATATAACTGTTATCGCGCTGTGTTGAGAGCAGGTCATGACAGGGTAATAATAATCAAAGCTATGTGTCTCACTTAGCTGTCAGTCTATCAGCACCAGAGTAAAAGTATAGAACAGTACAGAACAGTCAAATCACACATGGCCTTAAAGACGTTATGCATCTCATCTCATTTCATGATCAATTTCCGTGACGCAGACCATATAGAAAGGTCTCCTCAATAATCTCATCACTTACATCTAATTTTCTTCCCATCAAAAACATTCTTATCTCATGTAACATCTTACCTACCTATTTCTGAGGAACCAATACATGTCATGTCATGGAGTAGGAATGATTGTAATAAAAACCGGCCTGTGCAACATTAAATGCATTCCACAGCATAACTGGCGTAGGAGAAGTAAGTCTAAATCCTCAGACATTTATTTTATATTAAATCACAGTGCTGTTGATTTCTCAAATCAGAAGGTGTTGTTTACTTTTCCACAACAGCACATGATATTATTGTTTATTATTATTCCTATAGTAACAGCTCATACACAGGGACTTGAAAAAAATAAAAAACCTGCGTTGTTTAAAAAGAAAAGTGTATCATCATTGATATTGTAAAGCTCTCTTCTAGGAGACATTTAGGAACATTTAACAAAGGATTTTTGGGTGTCAGCGCTTTGGAACAGTCAGTAAGTTTCCCGACACAAAAGAGTCTTCAGGACAGAGGAGAATGAGCTTTCCGGTTTCTCAATTGCATGACAAGCTGCATTTTTTTTGTCATCATTACCTTCAAGAGGGCGGAAAAAGAGAGGCTGGCAAGGAAACAACTGTTTATAGCTGCTCTAACGTAAGTGGTAACAGGAACTTGCCTTGCAGACATTCCACAACATTAAATGTAACTATAAATGATTAAAAAGCATGGTGTCATTCATTAATAAATTAAAAACTGAAATTGTTGTTGAATCTCTGTGGAATAAGAGGAATAGCATACTTTGGGTCATGCTGTTATATGAAAAGAATCCATTTTGGCTTCATGTCAGGCCATATTACACCTCCCAGGCATGGATGATTTTTGTATAACAGCACAATCTTGTCAAGCAAGCCACAAAGGGAAAGATTTTTTTTTTTTAAATATACACCACCCAACTAAAGCCAGTAATACTTGTTATTTATAATCACACTGTAAGTCATTACCCAATACTGGGTTAAAATGTGTGGCCTCTGTTACACAAATATACCTTAACTTCAATCTGTGACGTGCATTTAAAACGGAATTTAAAATAAAATGTCACAGAACACAAATGCAATCCCAAACTGAACTGAAGTGCTCTTACACCATAATTATTGTACACTTACTCAGCACATAACAAAATAGATAATGGCTGCATCAACAACTTCGACAAATACTACCATAATTCTCCAGTGGACATACGCAACTGCTTTTAATATAATGTGTTGACTATGTTCTAAGGATGGTAGAGTGGTTTTCACTTGCCCAAATTGTCAATATTGCCAAGAGGCTAATGTGGATACTGGTCTGCTCAAACAGCAGAAGCTTTTAAATGTTAATATTAAGCAACTGGAAGAGAACTAATTCAATTGGGCTGCAACCTACTCAACCTGATGCATGTGCAGGTAGCTGAACAGGACCCTAACAATGATTTCACCTTGTATCACCTTGCATTACTTATAGGCCTTGTGGCACAAATATGCTGAAACTGGGCCACTAGGAACAGAGCTGTACTAATATATTGAAAGTCTTCTCTGTATGAGCATATACTTCATAACAATAAGGTTCCAATTTCACTATAACTAAACACTTTATTCTTAGAGCAACTCATGTTATGGTATAATCTCCCAGAGTAGAAGACTTCAGTACTCACATAACAAATTAGAAAATAGCTACTGAGAAACAAGTACTGCATGTTGCCAAAATGTGTTGGCAAAACAAGAACCAAATCACAGAGACTAAAGCTAACACTGAAAGATTTTAATTTAGCAAACAATTCATGATGCACAAATGAATAGCACATTACATCACTGTGTCCAAAATCAAACTGACCGCAAGCAGGTGTACATAGTGAACACAGAAATGCTTACAAGACACCTCTACAGACATTCATGTGACATCAAGATTTCAGCCAGAAATCTAGAAATCTTTGCTATGCCATATACAAGATGACCATGGTCACTGACAAGATGTCAAACTTAATATAAATCCAAAAATGTACAAATAGGTGGACCAGGACTGACTTAATATAGACCTATAAAAAAAATTCTTTATGAGTTCTCAATGCTACACAGTGTAAAATATACTGTATAGGATCATTAATAATTCACACAGATACATATTTATATACTATACATATTTATATACTTGCACATACTGTATGTACATATTCAGTATTCCTTTATAATTCTATTACGTTATTCTTCCCAGTTAGCAAATATTATTTTATAGTTTCATGATTCTTTAATTCTTTATTATCCTTATATAGTTGTAAATTATACATTGTCGTCTGTGTACTGTGTTACATTTGAACTCACCAAGACAAATTCCTTGTGTGTGTGTGTAACATATGGAAAATAAAACCAATTCTGGTTAAATTTTATAGGCTCATTTAAGTCAAGCGAGGCTGCCACAAAAACGGATGCGCACGGTTGTCTCTGGTCAGATGGTACGCACTGCGAGAGGACCAGGACCTGTCACAGTCTCTTGGCATTAACACAAGTCAGATATTTAATACTGACTTATGTGGCTGCTTGTTTCATGCTTTGGTGGCGAGGCGGCAGTGTGTCTACAAAGCCCAGGGCTGGCGTCCTGCTGGGAGAATTAATGATTTCAATAAAAGTGCCGCATTTTCCATGCAAATCCCTAGCTATAGTGGCAAGGCATAATGCAGACGAGCCCTTGTTCTCTGGACACAGGCATTAATGCCAAGCCCTTTAGCTATACGCTGAGGTCCGAACAGGTCTCAACAGTATAATGGATGCTGAAGACCTTTGCAGTAGAGTGAGTGAGTGGAGAATCTGTGTGAAGAAAGAAAGACACGAGACACGTTTGTTTCTAGTTTGAAAACTGACTCAGACAAACTAGTGTCAGGTGGTTTTGGAGTAACATTTTCATGCTTTTATGTGGCCATGCTTAGTTTAGCAGTTTGAGAATACATATTTGGAGAACCGCACAGCCATGACACCATGTTTCCTGTCACAAACCCAGCAAGATGCTGACACATACTGTGAAAAAAAATTCTAAGCAAGGGTTGACATCATATGTATAGGAGAAATAAAAATAGTCCAGTAATGTCAACCACAATCTGATACAGAAGATCACAATATCACTGATCAATATCACTGAGTCAGGCATTGCCATTATGAAACACATGAAACTTACGAAAGGTTTTTGTCAAGAGGTAACCTTATAATATTCAATAATAGAACAATAATGGTCCTTGCCAATGTGTATTTAAGCATGTGTGTATTTGTGTGTCTTTGTGTGTGTGTGTGTGTGTGTATTTTTCTTTTATACTTGTGATAAGCAGCTCAAGTTCTAATCTCTGGGTCTCTGATTATAGTTATATATAGGAATTAGCATCCCATTATAGTTTTGTTCATGATTAGAGTTAAGTTTCATTGAAGGTGCCATGGTCAAGGTCAGGCTATAATAGGTGAATACTATCCAAATGTCATCATTCCACAGAAAAATAAAGAAGTGAACCCAAAAAATGCCCACTTTTCTGTGTGTTCTAATTTTAGGAAGTTTCATTATTTGTCCATCAAATATAAGAGAAGTTCTCAGAAGGAATAACCAGTCATACCACACTGTTTTAACAGAGGAATAAACAGACCCATATTTGTATGCTTAAAGATGCAATAGACTTTTTTATTGCTTACTTGTACAGATGGAAGCTATGTAGAACATGAATTAACCATGTTCCATGGAAGATATGTAGAACATGATTTAAAAAAAAATGCATTAAGCCGTGGCCTTAGCAAAAGTGAATTAAGTCGCTAAAACAAACAAATAATTGGAAATGCTGGTTTGTATTTGGATGCACCTCCTGTCAGTCATTTCACAGACACTACACTCTACAGGCCACTGTAGATCCTGGGGACAGAGTTACGTGAAAATGGGCAGGAATAATTCAAATGTCTAACCTACCTAATGGTTAGAAAACTAATCTTGAAAAAAGACTAATCTTTTGCCTAATGCAACTTTAATGTCACCAGTAAGGAAAATGTTGGAGTTGGGCTGGAGGGGATTTAAATTTTATTTTATATGAATCCCTGTGAGGTCAGATGGCACAGTCATAGTGCTGGAATCGTCCCTAGGCCTAATGATAACAATACAGTTATGTGGGATTCCAGTTTTGGATATGATTGATATACACTTTCAAAGTGTACAAACTTGCACAGGCTTGACATCAATGAGAAATTTTTGCACATCTTGTCATGTAACTTGTCAGGTGGAATGCAGACATATTTAAAAGTAAGATAAATTAATTTCTTACTTTTATACTAATAGAGCAGTTTATGAGAGCACATGGACACAAGCACAGGGTTTTCTTCTTACATATTTTCAGCAAATGCTGTGAATATTTAATACATTTGCAGAAAACCCAATGAATAAAGCTTGAATAAATGCAAAAAAAAAAGTTTGAATTTATTTGGTATTTTCATTACAGATAAACATTTATAACATACAATTTCTTAAAGTAATCAATTATAGCAGTGAGCTTTCATTTAAAAAAAATCTATGCTTGACATTTACATTATGTGTGTGTGTGTGTGTGAGAGAGACAGAGAGAGGGAGGGGAAGGGAGAGAGTGAGCATGTTAGTGTGAGAGATAAAGAGTTTTGCTAATTAAACATGCAATGTGAGGATAGGTGCAAGTCTGAGAAGAGCAGATACCCAAATGCTCTTTTATTTCTACACAGAATAAACTTTTCTTAGAAAGCTGAAAACATTTTTAAAAGGATTTCAAAGCAATTTATTAAGTGAGCAGGATAGCTAAACACTGAATTGTAGGAGCCACTTGAAATGCACACAGAATGACAGTATTTCTTTGCCACCTGGGCAGGGACTGATGCCAGTTTCCTGTTCTCAAGCGCAGCGTTTCCTGTGCTACAAGTAACACAGCCACTGTGCATGCAATACCAGCAAATTTGAATGAAAGGTGATCTACCTTGCACTTTATGGTGGCTAATCATGCAACAATGCATAATGGTAGAGTTTGCCAATGTGTTTTTCACATATTCTAATCAGCTGTTGGTGACCTGCGATAAACTAAACCTGCTCTTTACACATGTTCCAAAAGATGCCATCATGACGACACTAAAAGGTTTTGACTTTACTGTGGCCCAGATGAGACTACAGATTACACTCCAGCAACGAAGGTGTTGAGTTACGCAGGCAGATTCAGAGGAACACAATAGTCTGCATTATTTTCTAATATCATTAATAGTGAGTGATTCTATTAAGCTCGTCAACATACAGAGAAGAGGGGAATATTTATACTGTGTGCTGCCTGTCCAGCTATTTGGAATGTCAGCTGTATGTGTCTAATCAACAATTGCTTTGCTAAGCCTGTAGTGTTTACATATTACTGTGGAATGAACTAGATATCACATGTCATTCCATGTCAACTGTATTAAAGTTATGTGAGACATTAGTAAACTGAGGGCTTTGAGGATTCACTAGGGTTTATACTAAGCCTTCAGATCAGTGAGTCCTAATTTGGGCAAAAACAATTCAGTGAAAAGCAAAGTTTCATGTTTGTTTTTTTATTTGTAAGTACCCAGAGCAGCAAAACAGGCTGTATTCATGTATCAAAATACAAATTATCAACTGGTGTGAGCTTACTGTTATGTTTGATAAAAATCCCTTACGGTGCCTCAATACTGCTGCGGTAAAGAGTTTCCCTCACTCAGCCTGGTGTACAAAACAGACATTAGCTTCCCATAACACCGTCATTAAGCAGGCGGGTGGCAGTGGTGGAAACATGTCATTGGTCCTCCAGGCCATTACTCTCTTTTCCTCGTCACTCTTTTAATGTTCACTCTTATCTCCCATCCTCAAGTGGGCAATTACTGCTCGCTCCAAGGGATTGATTAAACGTCTGAAGGCTTTTCTCACAAAGCCAAGCGAGAGCTCATGACAGGTATATGTAGTAAATCAGTCTTGGCTCAAATTGCTGTTCTCCTCAAAAAGTTCAAGCCAGCACATTGTACTGCACAGACAATTTTCTAAGATGTCATGAAAATAAAAGTCAATGATCCATTACATGACAGAACATCTGAACTGGAGGCTTTAAGCGGTTACGCTCTGCTTAAAAGACGAAAGATGAAGACGTCCCTCTGGACTTTCATTAACATTTCTTGTTTGCTAACAAGGATTCAACTGTATCAACTGCCTGTTCTGGTCGTTATCATCTCACGCCTGTTCACTGCCCTTAACAGCCTACATTTTTCTTTAAACAAACAAACAAAAAGACAAAATTATAACGAAACAACGATGGAAATATACTTATCTGTCTTTTTTTGCTTGGAATCAAAGATGTGATCTGATTGTATGTAATGTAGTAACAGCCTCTTGTTGTACATACATTCAGAAGTTGAATTCTGGTTGAAGAACCAACAAACCAAATCAGTGCATTGCAGGTCTGTATTTAAGACTTTAACTGTTTTTAAATGTTTTAAAAAGTATCAGTGCGACTTTTTCATGATTCTACATCAGCCCATATCTGAGTGAGAAGAACATATGACAGTCCACATTAAGTTGCATGAGGTAGCACTTTCAAACAGTTACCAATCCAACGGAACAACTGAGCGCGTGCAACAAAACAGACAAGGACACTTGAGTATAAGCAGGTTGTAATAGTGTACAGCGCACCGCATGGCACTGAAGGTGTTTCTGTGGAAGCATCTCAGTGCAAGCTGCCTTAAAGACCGTGCTCTGAACTTCAACACTTCCCAACAAAGTCTGCGGAGAACAGAGACTGATACATAAAACTGAGTACTCACGTTCTTTCATGTTGACACAGATAGCTCGGGCGGGCATGTGGGACACTCTTGGTTTTGCTGTCATTCAGCGCGGCGCCTCTGTACTCCCAAAGAAAGACAGCGAGATAAAGTGAGCACGCGTGATAGAGAAGGACTGTGGTGCACGCGATCCTCAAAACACAACTAGTGTACAGCAGGGACGTCGTCCCTCCCTCACGCGCGCGCATGATGGCCCTCACATGATGGCGCCAAACCCTGAGTTCTCACTCCTCATCTCCTTGCTCAGTACATGCAGCCAGTGGACAAGGTAGAGTGAAGAGAAAGGTTTCAAACGTGTGGCATTACGTCAGGGATTGTTTATTATTATTATTATTATTATTATTATTATTATTATTATTATAGGCCTTTTTGTATATCTTGGATGAAATTACACCAAACTCTAAAAACTTACAAAAGTTTCTCACCTTTTATACAAAACACCTTCCCTGCCAACAGCTGTTCAACTGTTCCCTCATCTAATGATGTTGCACTGATCTTATGGTGCATTCAAATGGACTTTCAACAGGGGAAGGCAAATCAGCCTTTAAATTAAAGTTGTGTGAGAACACTTTTGCTAGCAAACTGTAAAATATGTAAACCAACCAAGGCTAGCCAACTCTTCAAATAATGTAAAGACAGAATGGCAGTTAAATATACAAAAACCAATCAACAAACAAACTTTAACAGGCTTCTATACTGAAAAACAACATTGCTTCACAACTTGTGGCGAATACCATACGGCAAATCACAGCACTTTAACCATAATCTGACGGAAAAGTTTGCAGCTCCCAGACGTTTTGTAAGGGATTTTTGAAAAGCATTTTGCTTGCCATCATTATCATCTATGCTAATGCAAGGTGTACTAAAACACAACTAGTTGAACTTTATCGCAACAGCTTTGAGGGGAATGCCTCCACCACCAACTTGTCTAGTCCTTCTTGTTACTGATTTGTATGCCAGTGGAGGAAGCTATTGAAAAAAAGACTATTTCAGACATTTTTCCTTGCTGTGACCTCTAATAAATTCATCTGCTGGTTACAATGATAATTCCTTGTAATTGACACTTGTTCTTGAGATAGGACATAACGAGAATCTAAGACAGATGGATGGACGAACGGTTGAATGGACACTCAGTGGTGGAGGCATAACAAGGACCACATTTACTTAAAAAAAAAGAAATTTAATAGGGTTAGGACAATATTAGTGCCTTTTTAAAGACATTGATTTTGAGTGTTCTTACTTTCTGCATACAATATTGTGAAGGGGCTCTAACATTTTTGTTCACAAGGTCATATGCACTGGAGGAAAGATCAGTGCTGATTTAGGCTCCATATCTATGCTGACCACACACAACATGCACTTGGCCTGGCAAGGAAGATTTTGGATGACCCATTTCACCCCCCAGTGTATCCAGTGTATCCAGTATATCCCCTTACCATCAGGAAGATGATACAAAATGCATACAACAAAAAAAAAGAGCACAAATATATCTGCATTAGACTACTACACAGACGAACGAGCAGATGGCCAGCATGTTCAGCCTCATGTTTAATGTGCAAGTATTTATCTAAAATGTGTTGTGTTTATTATGTTTTTAAGCTAAGGTCATGCAAGACAGATTCTCTTAGAGGCTTCAGTCATTCAATCAATAAATAAGCCAAGAACAAGAATCTCAGGCTATGATGGTCACAGACTCGCCGAAACTGGACAGTTGAAGACTGGAAAAATACCAGGTGATTTTCTTTCCAATCGTCAACTGTCCAGTTCTGATGAGCCTGTGCCCATGATAGCCTCAGATTCCTGTTCTTGGCTGACAGGAGTGGAACCCAGTATGGTCTTCTGCTGTTGTAACCTATCCACCTCAAGGTTCTATGTTTTGTGCAGTCCGAGATGCTTTTCTGCTCACCACGGTTGTAAAGAGTGATTATTTGAGTTACTATATCCTTCCTGGCAGCTTGAACCAATCTGGCCATTTTCCTCGGAACTCTCTTATCAACAAGGCATTTCTACCCACAGAACTGTCGCTAACTCAATGTTTTTTTTTTTTTTTTTGCACCATTCTGTGTAAACTCTAGAGAGTGTTGTGGGTGAAAATCCCAGGAGATCAGCAGTTTCTGAAATAGTCAAACCAGCCTATCTGGTACCAATATCCATAAAGTCTTAGAGATCACGGTTTTTCTTCATTCTGATGTTTGATGTGAACATTAACTGAATCTCTTGACCTGTATCAGCTTGCTTTTTTGCATTGCACTGCCGTGACATTATTAGATAACTTCATGAATGTGCAGGTATACAGGTGTTCCTAATAAAGTGGATGGTGATTGTACATCTTAATTCAGACTCACTGACAAGCTGGTGACAAAATCAACTATGCAGACTATAAAGGCATTTTTGGTTTTGTCAGTTTTATAGTCATTTCTCTTGAATCGATATTCTTTTGGATACATTTTCCAAATAAAACGTTGCTTTTCCTATTGGGGTCACAGTAGTGACAGGATGACAAGGTCAGTCCAGACTTCTCTATCCCTAGCCACAGATTCCAGCTTCTCTTGGGGGATTCCCAGACATTCATGGTGTAATCTCTCCAGCATTTCCTGAGTCTCTGTCCAGTCGGATGTTCCTGATAGAGATCGTGTGGGAGCTGACAGGTGAACATCCTTGTAAAGTGCCCGAACCACTTCTGGTGGCTCCTCTCAATTCAGAGGATCAGCAGGTCTACTCTGATGTTCTTCTGGATTGCTGAGCTCCTGACTCTATCATGGAGAGTAAGCTTGTACTCATGACCATATTCTTTTGGTCACTATCCACAACTCATTACCATATGTGAGGATAGGGACAGAGAGCTTTTGTTTGAACACTGAGCTCATGTTTCACCACCACATACTGTTACAGCAACTGTAACATTGTACCACTAACCTAATCCTTTTGTCCGTCACTCATGATAAGATCCTAAGATACATATACTCCTGTACCAGGGGTAAGCTTTCTCTCCTATATCCTGAAAGGAGCATCCCACTCTTTTCCCGGACAGAGCCATGGCCTTTGACTTGGATGTGTTGGTTTCATCCCAGCCACTTCACACTCAGCAGTGAAACATTCGAGTACATGTTGGAGGTCCACTTACACCTCTCCAACTTTGGGTTACACCTCACCCCTGGGTCAATACTTAGTAGAGTCACTTTTGACTGCAATAACCTCAGCAAGTCTTTTGGGATATGTCTTTATCAGCTTTACACATTTGGATCCTGATATTTTTGCCCATTCTTCTTGGCAAAATTGCTCAGGCTATGTCGGATTGGATAGAAACTATTGGTGAATGGCAATTTTCAAGTCTTGCCACAAGGCCTGTCAAAGAGGTCTGGGCTTTGACTGGGCCATTCTAATACATTTAAGTTATTGCTTTTGTGCCACTTTAGTGCAGGTTAGCAGTATGCTTAGGGTTGTTATCCTGTTAAAAGTTGAACCTCTGCCCAAATCTCAAGTCTCTCACAAACTGGAACAGGATTCTTCTAGGATTGCCCCGTATTTGGCTCCAGCCATCTTGCCCTAAACCTTAGCATTTTCCCAGTCCCTGCTGATGAAAAGTATCCACTCAACATGATGCTAACACTACCATGCTTCAATGTGGGGGTGGTGTTTTCCATTGTTGGGTTGCTGCCAAATGTAGTCCTTTGTGTCATGGGCAAAAACTTCAATTTCGGTCTCATCAGAGAAGACAACCTTTTTCAACATGTTTCCTGAGTGTCCAACATGCCTTTTGGCAAACTCATGTCTTTTCTTCTTTTCAGACCACTCTTAATAAAGCCCAGCTTTGTGGCTATGGTGACCCTGGGAACAGCTTCTCCCTTCCTAGCTGTGGATCTCTCCAGTTTTTTTTTTTTTTTTTTTTTTTTAAGAGTTACCCTTGGGTTCTTCTCTGACTAATGCCTACCTTATCCATTCACTGAATTTTGGTGGATGGCCTTCTCTAGGCAGAGCTGCAGTTGTGCCATATTCTTTCCATTTTTATGAATGTAATGTAATGGTGAATGAATGTAATGGTGCTCTGCGGAATGTTCAAAGGTATTTTTTTAACCAAACAAACTTTGGGGAATTCCAGGAATAGGTTTATTTATATTGAGATCATGTGACACTTCTACACTAATATATAGATCATGTGACTTCTGAACACTTAAGCAGTCCTGACCCAGATACCTCCTGCAATCATAGGGTTTCTCCAAATCCACAAAATACACATAGACTGGGTTGTAATACTTCCTCTTCCTAGCAGTCAACTCTCACATTTAGAGCATTTTGTGACTATAAGAACCAACTTGGCCCCATCCCCCTCTGTCAGTGTTTTACAAAAGTGTCGTGAAATGATTCTCCCCACGGGATAACATGGCCATTAGTGTCAGAAAAAACCATGCCCACCTCTCTCTTCACTGCTCTGTGTCTTTCAGTAAACATCATTAAAAGATAACACCATATCTTTTAATGCAAAGCAACAGGAGTAATAAAAGGGTTGTAATATTATGACCTTGTAAGGATCAGGGACTTGTTAGGAACTTTTATGTCAAATTTATGGCATGAATATGGTACACTGCAAGATCTGGATCAGCCTTATTTTTTATGCTACACTTTTGTGTTATTTTAATACACTATTCATTAAACATTACAAAAAACTTTAATGGTCATAAATAGTTCAAACTTTAGCATCTCTCAACCCATGTGACTGACCAAAAAGTTCCTATAGCCTGGAGTCCTGTAGCGACTCAAACTTTAAAAATGCAATTACTGTTCACACTGGTAATCACTAACTCATCATTATCAATAGTGCCATCTCATGCTCAGTATTCACCTTTAGCACAATCAGCTGTTCCTTCTAGATTACATAACAACTATTTATCTTATATCTTTTATATGTATATATTCCAGAGAATGCTGATTCAGCATTCAATTGCAAATGATCAGAATATGGTTGAGAGGAATATTAAATTGCTTTTAAAGCAAGACTAACTGACATTTGACATTGACATTTACGGCATTTGGCAGACGCCCTTATCCAGAGCGACTTACATTTATCTCATTTATACAACTGAGCAGTTGAGGGTTAAGGGCCTTGCTCAAGGGTCCAGCAGTGGCAGCTTGAACTCATGACTTCCAATCAGTAGTCCAACATCTTAACCACTGAGCTACCACTGCCCTACTAACTGAGATCAGATCAGAGATTTGCTGAATTTAAGTCAGACTCTCCAAAGTATTTCCTTTATTCGGGATTGAATGAGTTTAAAATATATTTTTTAAACGTCAACTCTCTTGCCATTTGCTATTTTACCCATAGTTTTGGTCAACAAGGGGAAGGCATACCAGCTTTGCGGTGGACAGCCCCTGTTCTACTCTCCATTTTTGTGTGTCAATTTATTCATGACTCGCAAATGAATCCTCAGCACTCACTCTCCACTTAGAGTCAATTTCAGTCCTGATAAACCCAGGTAATGTGTTATCCATCAGTACTGATGTTCTGCCTTACAGCATCAGTGCAAAAATCCAATTATGTACCAATGTCAGGCCCATAAAGTACCGGAGATGTTTATATGAAGGGAACCTGTTTACAATTTATGTGCATGTCAGGGTAGGATAGATTTTCATGTTTGCCAGAAGATTGATCCAGAGGTCAATGCAAACAGAAAAAGGCACATCTATTTTCATCACATCATCTTTTGTAGTCAAACAACTGGCAAATCATCTGCATTTACATCATTAAATTGGTAGACACCTTCATCCAATGTAACCTATAATTTAGAGATGACACAGTCTAAGGAATTCAGGGTTAAGGGCCTTGTTCAAGGGCCCAACAGTGGCTCTCTGGTGATCCTAGGGTTTGAATTAACAATTATCTGATGACTCTCTCAGAGCTACCCCTACCCATTTGATTTCAGAAATGTTTTCTAAGAAAGGTCACACATTCCATCCGCACATCTTGGTCCATCTTTATAGCAGAATAGAGCTTACTGCAGTGAGCAATTCAAATGTGGCTGGGGACTTTGCTGCGAGTTTCTTACCAATATGATTGCATTATTTTCCATTTACGTCAAGTGCCACTGAATCACAGGGCAATCGCAATAAAAGAGAAGGAAAAGCCCACAAGAAATTTGAGAATGTTTTAAGAATTTTGTCTCCCATGAATATAATATGAAAAAAAAAAACATAACTGGAGAGGTTTTTAAAAGATTTGCTTTCCTTGCACTGTTCCCCATTTCATCTCAAAGACATGCACGAAGGGCAAATTAAAACAATGTATTGCCAAAAATGAATATCCAATTGCACGCCTGTTTGTAACTTCATTCTATTTTGATTTCAAAGTGAACAGACGAAGAAAGGAACCTGGGCAGGAAAATGATTACATGTCTTCCGTTGTGTGGTTTAAAAGCAGGGCTATTTTAAGATACGTTTTCCTTTTATCTTGCTCTAAAGACCTTTCCAAGTGGCTGATCCACACAGCTGTTGAGGAAGCACCATCTATCCAATCTCATTTCTAAAATGTTTGTTGTAAAAGGATGTAAAATGTTTCCCCAAAAAAGCATGTATCATTTACTCCTACAGTCAGAAACAAGAAAGGGGATTAGCGTTCCCTCACATTGTTGCTTCGAGGCACCAACATTGACTGCAGTATTGCTCAGCAACCCACAGGACGTGCGCTGTTTTTCCTTTGAAGATTAAAAGCATTGCAGCAGCTACCTGCTATTTAGCGCATAGTATAGATTGTTTCTTGTTCTATGTGACTGTTTTGGCCTTTATTATACAGTGAAGATGCCTGTGAGTTCTAAGAATGAGCTATTCATATTGCATAATATACTTTGGCAATAGTAGAAGCCATTAAGTAATCTGATGAAATCTTGCCTCTGTCCCCTGTTGCAATAACAACATTTTGTGCCACTTATGCTTTTGAACTAGTTTGAATGTAATTGGAGCACACACACTGCCAAGGTCAACACTTTTCTGACCTTGGCATATCTTGATGGCACTTCATGCCTGTGCCACTTAATATGAAGTGTAGGTGAAGGAACAAGAGAAAGTAAGATGTTCACGGTTTCAAACTTTCTACTTTGTTCAATTGGAATTCTGAAGCCTTTGCAAGTCTCCCACATACCTGAACATAACAGAAAAGATTGGAGTGGCAAATGCAAAAATGTGTAAATAATAAGGTGTGTTATTGTAAGATCCAGCACTATACACACCTGTTTAGACAATATTTTGAGCACCCATATGAAAACAGGAGGAAAGGAAATTTAACTGGAAAATTCGAGGGTGGATGTTTGTTGTTCAGACTTACCTTATGGTGATTCTGGCTGCCTTTATGTGTTGTCTGTAAATATATAAGATGTTGCTCAGTATTCCTGGAGAAGTGGGCCAAGCCCAGGTGACACAGATATAACAGTGAGATTATAGCCTTAGTTTATGGATGTAAAGATTGTGCCTTGCATACTGTGCCATAAATTTTTATTGAAACCGTTTTTTTGCATTTGAAATAGGTTTTCCATACATCTGTTTCAGTAGAGGAAACTACACCTACACATTTTCTTCAAATCCCTGAAAGTGTTTCTACTAAGAACAATACAAAGTTGAATAATTGAAGGATAATTACAAAAAAAAAAAAAACAAACCAAACAAACAAAAAAAAATGTACCAGTCACTTTTGAGGAGAAGTGAGGTAATGTGAGTAGAGTAAAAACTTTATTAACAAAATGAAGGCAAAGCACACCTTAGGTCCACTCCTAGATAAATATGAAATACTAACTGCCACAGATCACCATGTAGTTTCCAAATCACATGTCCACTCACTGACTGCATAATATACAATATTTATATAAGAGGTCAAATCTTTCCTACTAGGCTTATATATGGCTGAATAGTTAGGGCATGCCTCTTCTGCTTCACTACAGCTCACTTCAGTCATGCATTAGCATGGTGCACAATACAGTTTAGGTCAAGGGCTGCTAGCAATTACTGATCCTGGATTATTCTCCCCAGTTTTACCTGTTTGAGTAGTTGCTTAAAAAAAAACTTGGTCCCAGACCCAGACCAGCACTTAAGGTGACTCACATTACACACACATAGGTTCAGTAGACTACAGACTGACAGGACAGTATGGATGCAGGGTAGGCACAGCAGTGCTGCCCTCTAGTGGGCAGGAGGCTACAGTAAATAAGCAGCAGGGTTGCACAGGCATAATTAGACAAGTGCCCACTGAAGAATGCTGGTATCTTTCCCTCCAGTAGAGATGAGCTGGCTGTCATCATGGAGAAAGGCAACATTGGTCACATGGCTGCTGTGCCCGCCATATACATGACTAGGTGCCTGAAAGCATGGGAAGAAAGCAAATTTTACAAACTGAATTACATTTCTACAGCACGTGTTAATGTGTTTGCACAGATGAGTGCAGGAAGCTTACCCTTGGCTGAGAACAGGGGTTAGAGAACAAACGCACTTTGCCGAAATCATCGCCTGAGGCCAGGACACCACGGTTATTTGACCTGCAAACAGCATTGATGTCTGTGCCATCAGCACCATCTGGCCAGATGCCTAGCAACATGAGACAGAGAAAAATGTTTTCATGACACAGGAAGGGTCATACATGGTCTTCTTTAAATAAAAGAGGCCTAACAAAGCCTAAAGCTGACTATTGCACATTTATGACAAGCTGTAGATTACTTAAGATAGTTTCACGGGGTCACTTCTAAACAATTTTCTGGAAAAGTCTCCTGACAAGAACAGGAAAGTAGCAAACTGCCATTCCACCACCCCCAGTTACCATGCAGTCAATTTCTTCAAATACAGCCAATCTCACACACTGAGTTTTAGTGTGTACTAGTTTCCAAATTATTGTTTTCCAGAAATGTGAGAAACCACTGATGTGAGGGGATCATAACTCCTTATTGTTGAGTGATATGACTCACCAAACACACTGAAACCGAGCACACAAGTCGAAGTGGCCCATTCCAGGTTGCGTACTACCTCTGCGCTTGTAATATGTTTCCCACTGGAGGCCTCCCCTTTTAAAGAGAGATTATTAGGATTAGAAAATCAAATGTAATCTACATTAAGTATAACTGTATGAAGACCACAGACTGACAGAGCAACTCACAGTACAAGATCTCATAATCTCCTGAGTTTGTGACAATATACTGGCTGTTGGTGGACCAGTCTAGATGAGTAACAAAGCTGGAATGCCCCTGAGTGAAGAGACATATAGTAGTGAGTACAGGTGGGACAATGCCATGAATACTGGAGGGATCATGCTAATTTGTTCAAATATGACTCAAAAAATGACTCACGGTGCATTTGCTAACTCGACTATACTTTCTTCCATTCTCAGTCACAGCATAGATGTAAACAAAATTATCATGAGATCCCACAGCTAGGTATGCTCCATCTATGAGAGAGAATCTTTGTTTTAAACATGGAACATACCTTACCCTGAAGATATTCTTTTGTATATTAGTGTAAATGCAAAATGAGGTGTTTGCTTCATTGCTTTTTTTTAGTTCAATGCATATTATGCATTTATGCAATTATGCATATAATTTATTAAGGGCTCATTGTTGTGTGTGGGTTAACTAAAAACTAAATAATTTAAACTTTACAGACCTGGAGAGTACTTGACATTGGAGATGATTTCATTCCCATCTGTGTGCATAGAAATAAGATCCCTGGTTTCAGTGTCCAGAACCAACCACCTACAGCATGAACAAAGATACAAAGTTCATGCTGACCATTTTGTCCAGATTTTTTTTTTTTTTTAATTTTATAAAATATTAGTAAATATGTTTATCTTTTTTTTTTCCAAAGAAACCCTGCATGATTGTACTTGTTTTGACTGCATGATGAAACCCTCATGTGCAGTCATACCTTCCAGTCATGGTGCCCACAGCAAGCACAGTGCCGCTCGGGTGAAAGCCAGCAGAACGCCCAGGGTCCTGGAGGTCAGGGGACATCAACAAAGAGATGATAAATATAGCAGGGAACAGCTGCAGAGAAAATACACTTTATACGATGATAACACCTGGTGGTGGTCCAGTAGGAGTCATATCTTTTCATATAGATATACACAAACACTGTAGTAGTTCTTTTGCCCAGCAAATACAGATCTACTCTAAAACGTAGATGCACTGTAAATATCACTGTGATTCACTGAATATATTTATTTGCATAAGAATAAAACAAATGAAAACCTCAATGGTCTTGCTCCACAGAGGTTGGTGGGAGGTAACAGCCCAAAGGTGGACCTGCTTGTCTTGACCGCATGTCACAAACTGCTCAGTGCTGGGGTGCACGTCCAGTCCCCACAACTCATCTGTGTGACCCTGGAAGGCAAGCATTAAGAGACAGAAAACAGTGTATGGGGAAGGATAACGCTATGTTTCTCAATTAGTAGAATATTCGCTATTGTATTATTTATTTCAACTGAACCTGAACGATGGGTATGAGAGCACCAGAGAAGGAGCCTTGCAGGATGGCATTTCTGGTGGTTCCCACAAACAATTCCTCTTGTTTTCCCTCAGCCAAGGTGCGAACAGGCCCGAAAGCCTCAGGAACCTGCATAAAAGCATAAAAATATCATCTTTTGCTGCCTTTTATGAGTTTAATATCTAATCCAAGGAATGTCCACTGTACACCAGGTGTATTTTGTTTGGAAATATTATGGAATGCATGTTCATGAAAAAGTATGGAATCTAAAATATTGTGAAGGAAAAAAAAAATGGAGATGAAAAGGAAATCTTGTGGATGAAAAGAAAGAATCAACAAAAAAAATCAAAGTTTTTGCATGTATTCTCAAGTTTAATTTTATACTTTCATTGTATATTTTATAAGACTTTCATTGTTACTTCAGATGTAGTATAATACCTAATATGCAATGATGATACACCAAAAACACAATATCAGTAAAAGCACTCTGCAAAATAAATCATACTCAACTCCAGCTACTTTTGGGGTTTTTTTTCCCCCAAAATTTGGAATTTGGGATTGTTTATTATAAATTAACAATAGATATGTAGAATAATATCTGGAGTACATTCGGGTATTTGCCGTTGCCTTTTTTGACTCTTTTAGGACTACGGCTACAATTATTTAAGCTAAACAGTTCTGGGACATAAAAGAGGCTTTTGGATATAAACTATACACATTAAGGTTGCCTTACCACCATCTCATTCTGTTTGTGGTATTCATGATCCCACAGCACCACCTTGCGATCCTTCCCTCCTCCAGACACCAGTGTGCCGTCCTTCAGCACACATAGGGAGAAGATCCCACCTTCATGGGCTCCTGCCACCACCTGGCTGATTCTATTACCACCTGTCCATCAAAATCCACCATCAAATGAAAGATCATGAAGAAGCAGGTTCTCCCCCAATACTATTTGTTATTCAAATATGATTTGCCTACAGCCATGTATTTGCATAAACTGAAATACTTCGTGGTCATTCTCTTTCATGATCATGATCCAACATACAGAGAAGCTTGCTTCCTAAATGGTGTGGGAAAAAATAGCCACTAAGAGGGTCACTGACTTTATTATCTAGGGACATACTCATTCCTCTCCTGTCAGCCAAGAACAGGAATCTGAGGCTACAGTACATACAGCTTCACTTTAACAGTTGAAGACTTTTTTTAATCATCTAGTGTCCAGTTTCACCACTATCATTACAGTGTACTATGACTACTATACAGTATCAAACTGCAGAGCACCTCAGACGGACGTGGGTCATCATGAACATCGCCTAAAACCGCACCAAACATTATGAGAGGATCTAAGGAAGTATACATCTTAGCCAGTGCCTCTATACATCCCTGCCTTTTGGTACCTGCAGCCCGAAGGAGACATCTAAGACATAGGTTTGTTCTATCCCGCCTGTTTATTTTGAACTTCAATGACCCATTTGCAGTGACTATTATTATGTAATGCTGAATGTTTGATGTTTTTGATCGTTTGCATTGTTTGATGATTAAAGTTTCATTATTCACCCCCAGTATTTACTTTGATGTTTCTCTCAATAATACTGTATAATACTGAAAATAGTCTGTATTTGTCTTTTCATATAGTATTTTGCAGGATGTGCATTACTCTTCTAAAATGTGTGCAAATTTATTTTAAAAAGTAACTAAGGTTAGGGTTTCAGTTAGAAATTCCTTTGGTACGCAGAAAGGATTTCCCAACCTTTAGCCCAAATATAGATGTTTCCACTGGAGTCCCCTGTTATTGCGTCTCCATTTTCAGCAAAGGTGACGCACAGAACATACTTGGGTTTCTCGTGTTTCTGAAAAAAATACATCAATAAGTGAATTTATGGATATTCCTTAAAAACAGATGCAGCATACACAGGATAGGAAACCATAATAACATTATTAATATGGAGAAGTTCACAAACCTCAAACAGTCCCTGGCGCTTAGTTAGAGTGTTCCCCTCTATAGTCCAAAAATTGATATGGGATTTCCCACAGGTGACAATCAGGTTGGCCTCCATGGGGTGGAAGACTGCTCCCAGCACTGAATCATTTGAGCACTGCACCATGAAGAGCAAACATCAGATACACTGTGTCAATTCTTGATCTTCCAATCAGGAGACAGATCATTTTAAATGGCATTTCCCGTCCACTTCTAAATGCAGTCTCATAATTCAAATCAAATTTAGTTTACATAGATAAACAAGCCAAAGAGACATAAATACATGGGTTTCTACTCATATGAGCATGACATGAAGGCTCATTTAGCACCCCATGATCACTACAAACCACAGCACCTAGTACAGGAAAATAGCCCCACTTTACATTTATTATTACATTTATTATTTCTCAGTTATGCCAACTTATTACCGCTCATGTGCTCCCATTTTTATTTCATATCATCAAACCTGTAGTATTTTAAGTTTTAAATATGCAGGAGTTTATTGGTCTCCCTGTTTGGTAGTTTATCATCCTCATCTCACCTTCACATCAGCAATTTGCTTTTCTTTCTGCCAGTCCCACACAGATAGGATGTGGTCATTTGCATCATCAACTGCACACAGATAGGCACCACCATTCTGGAGGTGTAGAGAGATACATTATTTATTCACATATGCACTTATAAACAGACTACTTATCACATTCTGTTAGTACACCTTTCCATGTATAACTCAAGTCATATTTAAAACAAAGATTTACAGCTGGGAAAAAAATCTTGTAAATTCAACATACCGATTTGGAGAAGGCCACACAGGTGACAGCACGGTCAAATACACCAGACCCGATCACATGTAGTGTGTTCAGACTAACAGAGTCCCAGACACGAACATGAGGAGCTAACAGCTTATTAGAGAAAGTAAGAAAAATTAGTCAGTGGCATGCACATACCTAAATGCATTTCCATTTAGACACGAGTTCTATTCAGATCTGTATTAAGCATCAATGTGCAATTTATTTAAACGTGCCTTAAAATGTTATTTTTTCTTTAATAAGTATAAAAACATTTCCTTCACTGAGCCCACTCACCATAATTCTGCAAAAAAGAATATAATAGAGAAAAAAAGACAAACCCAAGTCTTACTTTGCCATCTTTGGATGTTCCAGCAACTTGTCCCGTTGCTATGGTGACCATGTCAGGATGGATGGCCATGCTACAAAGAGAACATTGAATTGGTCACAGACAGGCAGTTAATATATATAGCTCCATCTCCAGGAGGATGCAGGCATGAACTGTAACATTCAACTTTTAGACAAACCCACTAACAAACGATTCTTGAGGATATAAAATAGTGGGAGATATCCATAATATACTTTAAAATGTGTACAATTTACTACAAAAATGTAGCAAGTTGTCTGCCTGATTTGCGTTAAATAATGCTATCAACTTTGCTAAGGACAACATAGTATTTATTATATAAGTCATAGGTTCACTGTAAGCCTATTTGAATACAGTATTGATATTGCTTGATTTAACTTATCTGACAGATAGGAGCCTACTGAAGGATGTCAGGAGTAAAAGGGAAAAATGGCCTGGGCTCATTTGGATGCAAATTGTATCAGAAGCCATTTTCACTTCCTTCCTCTATGTACGTGGGTAGAAGTAGATTAAAAAGTGGAGCTTAGATTATCTACAATTTTGATCAAGATATAAGCATTCTCAATGATAACAGCAGCAGTTAATTTGTATTGGCTATGGAAGGTGGATTCATTTGGTAACAGATAACGGTTTACTGACAAAACCGTTCCGTGATCGAACATATTTAGTGTATCCGTTGGTACAATGAAGGCCAGTCTCTGCATATATTGTACAATGGATATAAGAAGTCTACACACCCCTGTTAAAATGGCAGGTTTTTCCTGAAGTAAAAGAATGACACTAAGATAAATCATATCAGATCTTTTCCCACCTTTAATGTGCAATTGCAAGGCATACAAATAAAGTGAAAAGCAATCAGAAACTTTTATAGGGAAAAAAGAAAAACAAAAAACTCACAATAAGCTAGCTGCATAAGTATGCACATTCCTAAAGTACCTTTTTATTTTAGTACACCACTCAGTCTTTTTCGGTAAAAGTCCATCAGCGTGGCACATCTTGACTTGCCAATATTTTCCCCACTCTTTCTTGCAAAAACATTCTAGATCCATCAAATTGTGAGGGCATCTCCTGTGCACAGCTTGCTTCAGGTCACTCCACAGATTTTTAGCTGGATTCAGGTGTGGGCTCTGGCTAGGCCATTCAAAAACATTGATCTTCTTTTGGTTAAGCCATTCCTTTGTTGATTTGGATGAATGCTTTGGGTCATTGTTGTGCTGAAAAGTGAAATTCCTTTTCATCTTCAGCTTTCTAGCAGACACCTGAAGGTTTTGCAATAAAATCGACTGGTATTTGTAGCTATTCATGATTCCATCCACCTTGATAAAAGCCCCAGTTCTGGCTGAAGAAAAGCAGCCTGAAAGCATGATGCTGCCACCACCATGTTTCACTGTGGGTAGGGTGGTCTTTTAGTGATGTGCAATTTTTGGTGCAACATACCATTTGGAATTATGGAATTATTATACATTTTGGAATTCTGCCACATGTTTTGGGATGATTTAGTTGGGCTTGGATATTTTTTGCGAGAAAGGGCTTTCATCTAGCCACACTACCCAATAGCCCAGACATGTGAAGAATACAAGAGACTGTTGTCACATGCAGAGAGTAATCAGTACTTGTCAGATATTCCTGCAGCTCCTTTAATGTTGCCATAGGTCTCTTGGTAGCCTCCCTGGTAAGTTTTTGTCTTGTCCTTTTGTAAATTTTGGAGGGATGTCCTGTTCTTGGTAATGTCACTGTGTGCCCATTTTCTCAACTTGTTGATGATGGCCTTCATGGTGGTCCATAAAGATGTTTTGGAAATTCTTTTATACCCCTCTCCTCATTGATATCTTTCGACAAGTGAGATACCGTACATGCTTTGTAAGCTCGTTGCACACCATGGCTTCAGCAGCCAGATGAAACCAAGATGATGTCAAGAAAACCCTACAGAAACAGCTGGTCTTTATTTGGGGTTAATCAGAATCATTTCATTGATGACAGCTGTATGATAATTACTTCTGAACATGAGATTGAATGTGATCCGTTCTGAACACAGCCACAACTCCAGTTATAAAACTGGGGATTTTAATTGGGTGTGCACACTTATGGAGGTTACTGTAACTTTTTTATTTTTCGTATTTTTCCATAAAATGTTTCTGGTTGTTTGTCACTTAATTTTTATACATTGTAATTTCATATTGAGGGTGGAAAAAGTTCTGACATGAATTATCTTGGTTTAATTTTTTTCATTATAAATACCTGCTGTTATAATAGGGGTGTGTAGCCTTTTTACATCCACTGTAGATATTTACCATTTTACATCATCGTTGTGGCCCAGGTAGTGTCTCTGCTGCTGCTCCTCCACATTGTACAGCACAACAACGGAAGCATTGAAGTAGACAATCTCTCCCGTGGGCAACAAGTAGAGATTAGAGCGGCAGTCTCTGCCCCTGTAGCCATAACTGACAGACTGTGTTAAGAAACATAAATGAAAAGTGCACTATAGGAAATTATGTTTAATCAGTGTAGCCAATTTGAAGAATATAATAAAGGATGAGCTAATAGGCTGAAATTACCTTTAAATAAAAAAAATAATTTATTGCAGAATATGGTACATTATGCACACTTGGCAGCATAATAATATGTAACAAGTAATGAGTCACAGATCAAGGATACACCCACTGAAGTTTAAGCTTGCGGTCTGTCAGTGCCACCTTTTGGTCAAGGCTGTAGCTCTCTCTCAACTGGTCAGGAACGTGCATGGTAACTGGCCGGCCACGCAGGAACATCCTCACGTACCCATCCTCTGTTCAATAGAGGGCACAGTGAACAGCAAAGCGCTCAAGTGAACAGATTAACAGTTTTTTCCCCCCCCTTTAATCACTTACATAAGTTTATGTCAAACCACTGCTGTAGGCCTTAATATATAAAAATATTTCTGGTGACATTTTCACGTTAGAATTTATTGTAATTGGCTAATTACATCTCATTATATCTACATCTAATTACAGGTCATCTATGATTATTCTTTTTTTATTACTCTGCTGACTGAACATCATGTCATTGTTTTTTTTTTTACACCTCCAATGACTCCTAAAATAAAACCTAAAAACAGGTCTAGATGGCTTCTTCATTATTGTCTAAGATGGTTTATTCTTGCTGAGTCTGCTAGTTAAGCACCTGCATCTGATATTATTATTATTTGTGTATCGGTTCACAGAGCCATGTCAATATATGAAAGAGAACAGGTTAGAACTTGTCTGACAACCTCTAGTGTACAGCACCAAAGTGGAATCAAACACCTACTGGGTGTAGACTTACCAGCGTTGAGGGTGCACTCTTTGGATTTACTGAAACACAACAAAAACAAATATTTAGCTATCTATACATCATGAATCATATTTTAATGCATATTCAACTTTTTATTAGCTTAATCAAATATCATTACAGGTTGAGTGTTTAACAGTAGAGCTTGAATATTTTATTAGGCTCATCCTTCATTGTTAAGCCATTAGTGTCCATTAATGCACTGATGTGGTGAGCAGCTGATTACACACAAAGAAACTATACATACATCTATACTTACAGCCCATATTATTATTAATGTTCAAAGTTTTTGTACAGTTTCTTTTTTTTTTTTGCTTATGTCTAAGGTAAGTAGGATTGAAACCCTGGCCCCACTTACTGTACAACCATGCTTTTCTTTCTTTCTTTCTGTGATTGTGCATGTGTGTGTGTGTGTGTGGAGAGGAAGCTGTCTTTGCAAGCAATGTCCCAGTGTCTGTTCCCTCTTGTCAGTAAAAATGCAGTTAAGTGCTAGTTTGATTGCCAGGCTGCTTCTGCCAGCTAACATTGAAATCAATAGGACATAGTGACACAGAAGCACTCAGGAAAAGAACTTGGAGCCTCCAAAGTATATAGTATAAAACGATAAATTAACAAATGCTAAATATATGTTAAGAAATCAACAGCTGAAGTAAAGCGTGGCTATTGGCAGTGTCTTACAATGCAGGAACTGTAGCCCTTTCTAAAAGCAGATCCATTTTGTCTAGGACTCCATGTAAACCTTTAATTAAGGCAGGGCTTTAATCAAATCAGGCAGCACAGAAGCCAGTATTCTTCCCAAGCAATCTTAATGTGAGACGTATATGCTTCCTAAGTCAACAGAGGTGAAGTAAACAGAAGATAAATGGGAAAAAACTGACTTTAATCAAACAAAAGGAATAAGCCACTGATATAAAAACATTGAAAGAGAAGATGAGCCGGATTCTATTCAGCCATTTTGAGGTTTGTTTGTTCTGGCAGAATCCTATCAGCAAGGGTGTGTTGGAGGAAGTCAATATGCTTAATGCCTGTGGATATGTGTGGGTGGAGGGGGATCAATCTGCATAGAATGCAGTATTAGCAGATCAATGAGGGAACTGTACATGCAGTGCATGCAACAAACTTGCTGCATGCATCTGACATTACAAATAAGAAAACAAATACCAGATGGTAACATGCAGACGTTTTTGCCCAATGACTCACACATCATTAAGTGTGTTTACATCATCAAGTTTCTTTACAACCACAAGCAGAGGTTTTAGAACTAAAGAGGAAACTTCAACACTGCATTTTCTAAAAATGAGAACATTAGGAGTATTTTATTCACCTACAAATACAAACAAAGCCCTGGGTTTTTTGTTTAAAAGCTTCGTTTAAAAGTCACTGGTAAGAACACATCACATTCATAGCCACAATACACTTGGCTTAATGCCTTAAAAACATGTCTTAGCTTATATTGTTGTAGTTTTATATAGAGAATGAGTGAGGTAATATGGTAATCGAAGAGAAGATGTGGCTTCAGACTGAAGATAAACAAAAATAGCTTCACAATTCCCTGACTGTGAATTTGAGGAAGCACATCTTTTAATATCTAGTCTCCCATCTTTATTCACACACAAACTGAAAACGCAAACGGTTAAATCCCTGGTTTTAATGTGCTACTGCAGGACACATGCCACTATTAGTCTGCAAGAGTAACTTTTTCAAACATTCAATGGACTTTGTACAGCTTCTTTTCATTTTTAACAGTCTATTTCAGTCACTTAGAAATAACATTCCAACAGCTTTAATCCATGTTAACAGGTAGTACCAAATTTAGAACACTCCACCTTGGCTGGCGTATCTGCTAAATCTGAAAAAAAATCTTTGTTTTGAGAGCATGCAAAGTTGAAATCCTTGAAAATGTCAAAAACAGAAAGAAATGTTTACCTGGGGGATTTCTTCATGGTACTTTTCTTTTGAGTAATAATGAGGAATAGAAAGGCTGTGCAAACCAACAGGCAACAGACAAGTTCCTTGTGTGAGACAACTTAAGCCGTGTTGGGCTATGACTCTATCCAGCCAATAGCAGTGCACTTCCTCCCTCTGAATGACCACCCCTTCCCATATAAACACACCCTCTGTTAATTTAGTGCAGTGCTGAACTTTGTGGTGGTGGGAGTAACTATCGAAGAGGGCGCTGGCCAGGCAGAAGCAATTGCACAGAGCTTCCCTATGATCCAGCAGGATTATTAACTGCTCAAACATTGTGCAGGTGTCCTGGCATATCGGTTTGTTGAGAGTTAACTCTTTAGCTGCCTAGCTCGTACAGACGTTGTGAAATGTGATCAGTTGCCTCTGGTTTATGTTACCAAGAGACAAACCATGGCTTTTTTTCCCCACCTTGGGACTAAGTAAAATAAAATCAGAACAATGGCTGTAAACATAATTATAATAAGAAACAATTAGTGTAACTGATCCTGTTTTAGCCAAACCACTTGCCACAGTGTATCCAGGATACATGTTTGAAACAAGTAAGTTAAGTTACAGCTTGTGAGAAGACAGACAAATGTAAGAAGATATGTCAGTATTATAATACTAAAGCCAACAAAGTTAAAAGTGATGATAAAATTACAGTGTTGCTGTGTGTGTATATATATATATATATATATATATATATATATATATATATATATATATATATATATATATATATATA
>CM075016.1:12616272-12641272 GCA_037576675.1 Pangasius sanitwongsei | reverse complement strand
AAAGTTTCTGCTATCTCTGACAGGTGTGTTTTGGTTTTTCAGACTAATAATGGCCTCCTTCACTTTCATCGACACCTCTTTGGACCACATAGTGAGAGTTCCCATGAACAGCTACATCAATTCCAGACCATTTATCACCTTAATTTGTCATGAAATAACAAGGAAACAGGCCACATCTAGCCATGAAACTGCTTATTAGTCAATTGTCCAGTTACTTCTGAGCCTGTGAAAATGCAGGGACTCCGTAAAAAAAAAAGTAATTCCTAAACGATTAATGCAATTTAAATTTAATTTAATTTGTTAAACCCCTTGAATTAAAGCTGAAAGTCTACACTTCAATCACATCTTGATTGCTTCATTTCAAATCCATTGTGGTGGTGTACAGAGGCAAAATTACGGAAATCGTGTCACTGTCCAAATACTTATGGACCTGACTGTAATTGCTGTTACTGGGAAGTGGGTGATACATTTTCATATGTGGATATTTTATCCTACAAATGTAAACAACATAGTGATTACTTATTCAAATGTGAGACAAGAAGCAGTGGGCAGCATGGCGGATGTCTATAACAATGGCAAGTGAGAATTACAACAAAGCTGATTTGTCCAACAAAACAAGGGACTGATTGAAAGGAAAATGCAAACAATAAGCAAATAATATTTAAAAGAAATCAGTTACTGCAAAATGTAACATTTGTTATGTATTCTTGTCATTTCACAAGTTTTCTAAAAACAAAGCAAAAAACAAACAAACAAACCAATAGCAAGCTCTCTATTCTTAGAGAGAAAACAAGGCTTGCTTGTTTGCAAGGAAAAATGTAATGATCTGCAGCCTGCATACCTAATAAACCTCCGTTTGGTGCCTGCACCTGCTAACACACAGAGCGCACAGCTAAAATGTACTTTTAGCATGTGGCAAGCACATCAACTGCAAGGACACCAGGACAGAGGATACGATGTGATGGAGAGTAGGGGAGGGTCAGAGAAGAGGAAAGAGTAATGCAAGAGAACAAAATAGAACAAGAGGAAACTCAAGGCTCAGTGAGCAAGCTTCTTGAAATATTCATTAAAAGGTGACTGGTCCCCTCCTACCTGCCATTCCAGTCAGGGCTCAGTGTGTCAGACAGTCAGTCAGTGGTACAGCCGATAGTGCTCTAGCTTGCTTTCTCTATGGGTTATCTGGGGGTGTTTGGCAGCAGCTTCTTTCTCCCTCCTTTCCTGTTTCTAGATTGCTGATTCTGTGCCTGGACCTTCCCTGATCCTCGCCCTAACATGCCCACCTCCCCCCTCCTTCATCCACTTTCTGCCTTCTGCAAAGCTGTTTGTAACAGGATACTGCTCTTTGCTGCCATCCCCTATGCAGCAGACGATATAACTGCTCCTGTCTGAAGTGGAGAGGCTTGGAAAAGATCCAGACTTGAATGATGCAGTGACCAGGCACTGCCAGGAAGAGCACTGAGCAGTAGCTTTCATCCATACATAACATTTTGATGCCAAAAAAACAGGCTCTGTTTATCAATACTTGGGGACTTTTTTTTATTTAAAATACTTTTTTTTATTATTTCTCTCCATTTCAATTTAAAGAATGGAGCATTTATGTATGAAATATAATTAATGTAAGGGATTTGTTATGTAATATTTCCTTGGCAATTATGCAGACAACTGACTGATATAAAGCATCATGTTCTCGCTTGCATTACATTAGTTTCACTTTATAGGCTTACTGTTAATCCAAGCGTCCATCTGTCATTCATTATAACCATCTGTCACAGCAACCAAATACTTAAAAACTGGTCATCGTGTTTAAGTACATGCAGTATTTAAGTCGTGTTTAAGTACATGCAGTATTTAAGTCGTGTTTAAGTACATGCATTATTAGGTATACAGTTTGTAGCTACACTCATTGTTCATTTTAGTAAAGAAACCTGCCAAAATGTGCACTTTATACATAAGCAATCAATGGCTGTAGCCCATCTGCTGCACAATATGTAAGCAATCCTACCCATCAGTAGAAATGGACCACCACTGATCAAAGATTATTTGTGTGATGGCCCACTCTTAGCACAGCAGTGATACTGATACAGTAACATGTTAGACTCTTTGGCCACTTTCTTGCATACCTACATAGCTTTTAGCTGTACAGTTAGAGACTATACTGTAGCTCATCTTTTTCTTTGCACAGCTTGTCTTTATCATCCTCTCATTTTCTGACCACAGGATGACTGGTCTGATGGATGTTTCATATTATTTTGTTTGGTGGACTATTTTCAACCAGTAGTGATTACAATCCCCAGCAGCACTGCTCCACCTAATAAACTTATACCACTGCAACTATCATTTCAGTGTCACTGCTATGTTAAGAATGGTCCTTCCCAAGTAATATCTGATCAGTGGTTACCCCTTTCTTTCAAAAGGTAGTGGCGAGCTGAGAAAACATGCATAGCATGTTATGGGTTATAGTGAAGTGAAGTGACTTGTGGCCAAGGATGGTGACCCATACTCGGAATTTGTGCTCTGTATTTAACCTATCCAAGTGCGCACACACACACACAGTAGTGAACACACACCCGGAGCAGTGGGCAGCCTTTTTTTTTTTTTTTTGCTGCGGCGCCCGGGGAGCAGTTGGGGGTTCGTTGCCTTGCTCGAGGGTCTCCCCTCAGTTGTGGTATTGAGGGTGGAGGAGATGCTGGCCATTCACTCCTCCAACCTACAATCCCTGCCGGACCTGAGACTCGAACCCATGACCTTCGGGTTATAAGTCCTTGTACTTTATATTGTACTTAATATCCATTTACATAGATGATACTTTGGTTTGCACATGTCCAGGACAGGTGGTATGTTCATCTAACAAAAGATATGGACCTACTAGAGCTCAGCAGTATGACAATATAATATTGTAATCATGAGTAAATTCTGAGAGAATAAGTCGTCACAAATGTCGTTGTGTTATTTGTGACCTACTCCTTTGTCACAAATAACACAACAACAAACAGCTGATTGGGTGTTAAAATCCACTGTTTGAAATTTTTTTTTCTTTATGCTTTTTTGTATTAAATAATTTATTTTTGTAGATGTTAAGTCAAAATACCAGTCAAGCCAATGTTTTTTTGTTTTTTTTTTAAAGTGTGGCGGACTTGTTTGCAGCCGCTTTGTTAACAAACTTGACTATCATAGTACTTCTTGTGTATCATGAAAATGTCTTCAGTTATTATGACACAATATTTTTACCATATTGCCCATTCCTTATATCTCCAGACTGGTTTGGGACACACACTGGATTCAGGAATGTGACTGTACAAGGAAAGCAACTGAAATCATGCATTCACTGAACATTGCTGATATTATGAAGGAGTTGCTTCAATTGTCTAAATATTCCAGGGCTACATTCTACATGCATAACACCATACTCAAATATCTCTCAGTTACATCAAAGCTGAACATAGCAGTAAAAGAGCTAACCATTTTTTAAATTATTATTATTATTCATTAAGATTTCATTTGCCTGGCTCATGTACTGTATACTGTAAGTGTGCATGCAGCAGGTGAGATGTGGATGTGGAAAGGGAATATTGTGTAAAGCGTAAACAAAACAGAGTGCTACTAAGAGCTAAGCAGCTCTTGGGAGCATGTTTCATAAGATATAGGATAACCTCTTGACTTATAGCAATTACATCATTTTGCCTCATATCACTCATCCCCGTTTTAAAAAATACACATCTGTCATAAGGCACATAATCACTTTATTTTAAAGCAGTAATCGAAACCTTCATGTTGTAGCAACTGAGCAGGCCAACAACAACAACAACAACCATATATCCACAAAGCGATAATATGTAAATATGTACGTAATGATTGTCATTTGCATTTAATCTACGCGCAATAGCAGTCATTTAAACAAATATTTCTATTAATAAATAGTCTACCTGCTGCTGTATCATGGAGGTACATTCCGAATGGCTCCATATTTCTTATATATAAGCTAATAAATATATCAGATAGGAAATAATGGCTTATACGCCCTGTGCATGTCGCTTTGTCCAATCATGGGATGAAACATGAAGGGGGAAAATGCAGTCTCATGCTGTATTAGGACGCTAAGTGAAACTGTAACAAAGAACAGTCACTGTGCGCGTGCTATAGTGCTAGCTGAGCGGCTTCATTATGAACGCGCGCGCGCGCACACGCACACACACACACACTCAAGCCAAACTTACCGTTACAATACCGAAGAAGAAGGGAGGTCTTATCGCACAGGTTGCCACACGACGCTATTCTTTCAGACATTTCTTTCTCTTCTTCTCCCAGAAAACAAACACCGACAAATATCTCCCGCACAATAAACAATCTCTCAGCCCAGTCCGGGTGTCTGTCACTTTCCGCGGGAACCTTCAACACCTTCCCTTGGCAACGCTCGCGCCTACCTGCTCCGCGTTACTATGGCAACAGCCGCACCGCCTGCCTGGATGCGCGTGCGGAAGGAGCGCAGGCACGCGCTTCCTGTTACAGCCTCCAGTTCATAATCTGAAAATGTCCTGTCAATATAGATAGAAATAGATATGGCGAAATTATCTGCAGGATTACACCACACATGATAATTTAGCTGTTTGGCACGCATTAGCATATTTGTGCCGGTAGATAATGCTGTTATAGATTATGCATGTGTTGCGTTTAAATTAAAAATCCACAGACTGTATGGTTCATCTATAACAAGAGGACAGTAACGGTAAATATCTTCTTTAGGACGCAAACTTGTTTCTTGCTATCTCTTTGGATATATCCTTATGCCTACTTGACCTTGAAATGTGTTCAGTGATCTGTCTGCTGACAAATACACCACAATCCTGCATTCTGTCAGATAAATCATCAGGATTTATGACTGTGAAACTGTTTTTTTTTTTTTTTTTTTTACAATGATAAATCCTGAACATTGAGAGAAATCATTTGTCAGCTACAATGTAGAGATAAAACATGGTGTAGTAACCTACATTATTTAGATTGGTTTTTTTTTAATTTTTTTTTATTGATTTCAGAAGTAATCTATGGCCACTAGCAGATCAGGATATACAAAGAATTTCACAAGATTTTACAGGAATGCCCCAGATTTTACTTCAGTTATTATTCTGTAGACTTGTTTACAGCATAACAAACAAGGGTTATGTCGGTTCCATTTTCCCTGGCATGAATACAGTTGTAATTGTAATATAAAATCTGTATTATGTAGACCTACTGTACATTTCTATATTGTAGATACATTTCTATACTCTATTTTTGTTGATACGATCAATGCAACAGTGGGCAAAATCCGACCTGTTCAGATATAGTTATTGTTTAAAAATTATTGATAGTTATTGTTTAAAAAAATCTAAAGTTTTGATTAACCTTTTATTGCTAATATTGTGCACGTCTTATTATTAAAAAAATGCTATAGAAATTGATTATCAGTGAATACAACGTGCAATCTGTATTACTATTAATTATTACCAGCTAATGTGCTGAATTAACCTGTAAATGTGTGAAAATCCGGCATGGTTGTGGATTGTCCACTAGGGGGCAGGTCAGAGCAAAACAGAGGAAATGTCTTTGGTTGTTAAGGAATTGCTGCACCGCTAAATAAACACTAGGAGGCAGTGTTGTCCTTACTAAAGCTACATGTTTGGGCAACGCTCCCAAAGCATAAATCCTCTCCAATAAGACACACACATACCCCTCTCTGACAACTGAGTAATCTATGGCTTTCTGTATAATAAAGGAAAGTGGTCACGTGACATTGATGTAAACATCATTCATACGCAGATGCACGTAGATGTTAGGGGCATTTTTTCAAGGAGTATGAATAACTGATATTAACTTAATAACTCTATGGATAAACAAACAAACAAAAACAAAAAGATCCATTCACAGCATTCCTAATGAAATCCCAACACAGTCTACTCCACAGTGCAATATCTGAATGCATTTTAGATGATAGCAAGTTCACAAAAGGCTTTAGTGCATTACAATAGCACTGGGTGGTAGAGCCATAATCACATTTAATTCTCTGCATTCCAGTGGGCAGAAAGTCCACTGGTGTGTGACTAAACTGGTTACTCACTAGTGATTTGGCTAATACAAGATAATATAGAAAACAAATTTTGCTCATGCATTCCCACACAGCTTCCCACTTGTGTTTGTTTATCTGCAGTTTTGTCTTTTTAATTTGCTTTATTTAATTACTTTTTGCAGGCCTTAAGAGATTTTTTTTTACGTCACTGTGTGATTTCCTTCAACATTTCATTTAGCTTGTATCTACTGCAAGAAAATACAAATTGGTTGGAATATGGCTTCAAATGGAGAGCCCAATCATTTGCATTGTAATTTAAATATGTTTGTCTTACAAAAGTGTCTTATTATCCCAAATCTGCAGAGAGAAAGAGAGAGAGAGAGAGAGAGAGAGAGAGAGAGACAGAGAGAGGAGGCTTTATTTTTTTTTATTACATTTATAGTTTATCCTCTTTTATGCTTTTAATATTAAGTTCATCACTACTTAGATGAAGGCTACAGTAATTGATTCTTGTATAAAATTTGTTGATTTTTTTTAAAAAAAATTGCTGAGTTAAATATATATATCAAAAAATAATAATTAAGTAATTAATTAAAATTTAAAAATAATAATTAATAATAATTTTAAAAACTTCAGCTTTCAAGTATAAAGCTACATTTCTCACTAAATAGCATGGTATTGGCCCAGTAGGGTATTCGAAGAACAGTAATAAGAATAACATTTGTGCAATAAAATCTTTTATATGTAAAGCACTTTCAGACTTAAAATTGAAAGTGATAATATGAATGAAATGAGAATGAATGAATGAATGAATGAATGAATGAAAGCTGTCCTATCTTATTTGTGTATATATTATATGTGTATAATTTGAGTGCTTGTATTATCGACCTGGCCTACGCATTATGTGTGCAGATTTTTATGGTGGGATGGACTGATATGACTAATAGATTGATGGGATATTTATGGCCCTATTGCAGGCAAATGCACCATTAATCTCATGACACTTTCACAAGCTGACATGCCTGTTGCTTAAAAAGGGAGGGTGGAAGAAAGGAAGACAAAAGAAGAATGTGTTTGTCTTTATGTGCTAATTTTCGCTTCCTCTTCAAGTTTGGATTACTTCTTAAAACTCACTCAACTAAAATAAGAGCTAGCAATATAATCTAACCTAAGGAGTAAATGAGGTCAGTAATCCCTCAGATTATAATCAGACTCTAAAATATAGGCAGTTAAATGATACACTATAGAGTGTCAAGCTTTAATTTCAAACTGTTAATTTGTTTACAGTGTGGAGTATTCCTTTACGACAATTTTTATTCAGAATTTACATTGTAAAGGGGAGAACAATTGTGCTTCAATAAAACAGACAGCAATAAAACAAGAAATATAATTCAAGTCTGATGACTGGAAAAATAAAGAGTGTCACAAATCTGTGGGTTTCCTCTATTCCCTGGAGTGACAGACATTATGAAAGTGTTGTGAGCCATATTTCTAGAGCCACCCTTTCTGATCAAGTTTCAAAGAAATGTGGCTCTATATTAGTTTCCGTTATTGGAAATAGCTTCAGGTTCCTCCTGCCACTAGCTCTCTAAGATCATTGTGTATGTGTTAGGGAAACTTTATAAAGTTTACTTTGTTGTCAGTTTATATGAGTATTAATGTGAATTGTGTGCCAGGACTGTACAGAACTGTGAAAAGCAAATACGTATTTTCACTCTGGGGTTGAGAGAAGTGGAACACATTATGATTACAAATATTAAAATCAACACATAAGTAACTGCAATTAAATATAGTGTTATAAAATAGAAACCAATTGCTGTCCCCTCTAAAAGTATTTGGAAAGGCAAGGCCCAATCTTTTTTTTATATATATATATATATATATATATACTGAAGAAATTTGGTTTTGAGCTCAAAAGATGAATATGATATGATAGATCAGAATTTCAGCTTTCATTACTTGATATTTACATCTAGATGTGTTAAACAATTTAGAACATGGCACCTATTGTTTGAACACACCCATATGTTCAAGTGATCAAAAATTTTGGAACATGTGACTGACAGGTGTTTCTTGTTGTCCAAGTGTGCCCTGTTAGATTGATTGTTTAAACAATGAATAGGTCTGAATGTCTACTCTTGGTTTGAGCCCTGGGTTTCACCTGTAAAGACTGCATTTGTTGTTAAAAAGGATAAACCATCATGAAGACCAGAGAGCTGTCTATGGTAGAGAAGAAAGCCATTTTGAAGCTGAGAAAAGAGTGAACATTGATCAGAGCCATTCCACAAGCAATGGGAATAACCAATACAACAATTTGGAATGTCCTGAGTAAGAAAGAAACTACTGGTGTACCAACAACCAGACACTGAACAGGTCGACTAAGGAAAACAACAGCAGTTGATGACAGAACCATCGTGAGTGCTATAAAGAAAAACCCACAAAACAACAGTCAGTGACATCACCAACAACCTCCAAAGGGCAGGGGTGAAGGTATCACAATCCACCGTTTGAGGAAGACTTTGAGAGTAGAAATATAGAGGCCATACCACAAGATGCAAACCACTCATCAGCAGTAAAAATCGGAGAGCCAGATTGGAATTTGCAAAGAAATACAGATGAGCCATGAAGTTCTGGCACCAAGATTAACCTCTATCAGAATGATAGAAAGGCCAAAGTGTGGAGAAAGAAAGGATCTACTCATGATCCAAAAACATACAAGCTCATCAGTCAAGCACGGTGGAGGTAGTGTCATGGCTTGGGCTTGCATGGCTGCTTCTGGAACTGGCTCACTAATCTTTATTGATGATGTAACTCATGATGGTAGCAGTATAATGAATTCAGAAGTCTACAGAAACATTCTGTCTGCCAATTTATAGAGAAATGCATCCAATCTAATTGGGAGGAACTTCATCATGCAGCAAGACAATGAGTCAAAACACACTGCCAACACAACAAAGGACTTCATCAGGGGAAAAGAGTGGAAGGTTTTAGACTGACCAAGTCAATCACAAGACCTTAACCCACTTGAGCAAGTATTTCACCTCCTGAAGAGGAGACTGAAGGGAGAAACCCCCAAAACAAACAACATCTGAAAGAAGCTGTGGTAAATGTGGTGGTGATGTCAGTGGGTCAATGGCTTGATGCAGTTATTGCAAGCAAGGGACATGCAGCCAAATATGAAGTGTTATTTACTTTAAGATTCTCTTTTACAATACTTTTGCTCATCTAAAGATTGGGTGGTCTGGCACAAAAGGTGCCATGTTCTAAGTTGTTTAACACAGCTTGATGTAAATATCGGGAAATGAAAGCTGAAATTCTGATCTATCGTCTCATAGTCATCTTTTGATCTCAAACCCAAATGTCTTCAGTGTACAGCATAAGCAAAACTAACTGGCCTTGCCGTTCCAGTACTGTATCTTTAAAAAAAGAAAGAGATAAGCAGAAATATACTTAATACAGCATTAAAGTAATGATGCAAGAAAAAGTCCTGAGAAGCATTTCCCTGCAAAGCCACTGTTGCTTCATGCATAAAATACAGTATACCTGCTAAATCAATAATATATATTTAATTATTAGTAATCCATTAATCAGTAATCTATACCAAAATACATTTTAGCTTTGTGCCCTAGTATTGGACTGTACTGTTATAATTTATAAAGGTAAATTATACTTTTTTAAAATTATATTTCAAAGTCTTTACTGATTAAAATGTCAGTTAGGCTTATCAGACTTGTATTAATGGAAGTTTCGTGGCTTCACGCCAGTACATACTTTAGCCCCTAAGCTGTGAGGACATATTTAACTTCTACATTTAGTTCTGTGGAAAAAATAGCGTTTTATTTGCAATTCAGTGATCCAGACTATGTGATTTAGACCACTGGGGTTGCTTTGTAACCATGACATAAATTAGTATACTACTACATTAGTACACTATAGTCAGTTTCAGTGGAATGTTCTGTGTGTTGATTTTGTTGATGATTGGATGAGTTGATGACCTCTCCACATCGTAGCATACATCTCTCATGAGAATAAAAGACATGTCTGAGTGTGTCCATTTGGGAGATACCACGGCAATGTTCATTTACATAAAAAATAATAATATTGCACTGTATTTGAAAATCAAATATGAAAACAATATCATTGTTATGACCCAGTGCAGTGTGTACAGTAGATGCTGGAATGAGATGTAATAAATAGTGTGCGATCCATGTTCAAAATAGCTGAATGGCTGTATTTGGACATTAGACAGAAGTAAAGTATCACATAGGAAATGCCTGACTTGTTTCTGAATAAACCCAGAAATGCACAATACTGGGTCATTCATGAGTTATTTCTTACCTTATTAATTTTTCATATAATACAAATCACGTGAGGAAATATAGTAACAGATGCCGCATGAGTGGTGGACAGTGTGTGCAATTCATCTGCGTTAGGGATAGTGCTATTCACTTTAAGTCTGTACAAGCACCAGAGAAATTAAACATGTTCCTGTGCTTTGAAAAACATTCAAAGAATAACACTAATTTTAGACCAGATTTTGACAGCTATGAAATTTTCCATAGCACCCTGGCTGACACAGCACACACCGTTTCCTTTTTTTCACAGACTGACCCATGAGATGCCTGAATGATTTCTTCAAATTCACTATTATATAGGGGTAATTACAGGCCTTAAGCCCTGATCTATAGCACATTAATCCCACAGTAATGAGATAACCACTGTAAGCCAGGTAAACAAACGCTGTTATGAGGTGACCTCCCCCACGCTGTCTTCAGATTGTAAGACATTGAAGTGTCATTGATTTTCTCATGTGGGTGACATAAAGCAGATATTAAGCACTGGGCATGTCAGCCATTCTTTCTCAGCATATAAAATAATAGTCATCCTGGTGCCTTCATTCATGTTATAATCATTTATATGCTTTTATTTGATATATATGCCAGGCATTCAGACTTTTCTTCCTGCAGGTCTGGTAATATTTACACTAATAGAGGACCATCATTACCTGTTAAACAAATATGAGGTTAACTGATAAGCTCCTATTTTCATCCATGTTGGACTGAAGGAACAGTCCCTCTTTTATTAGCTCTTTTTTGTTCTCTTCAAGGAAATCCTTAAGACAGCTGAATGGAGTTAACAAAGTAATTGAAACATAGAGTACAAGTGGCCCGTGGTATTCATGTGGATTTGCAAAGATTTGTCATCATTAAGCTTATTAAATCCAAAGCAATCAGGTTTGGTCCCAGAGCTGCTCCAGACACAGTCATTTGGACAAAAATTGCTGTTTCATGATGGTCATCTGTCTTTAGACTTGATGAAGAATGGCTGATGTCATATTACATAATACATTTCAGTTACAATCACCTTTCAGAACCGATATTAAGCCCCAGTGAAAATGTTTCTTGGAGTCAAATTGCACATACACTAGATAATCTCATCCCACTATCTACTGAATTAAAAATGATAATAAACATTAGTAAAACAGGGATGCAGTTTAAAAAAATCTGAGAAAACAAGAAAGCACATTGAAGTAAGATGACATTGCTTCCACTACTCTCCTTCAAATCCCCTCTATCTTATTCAGTCAAGCAGTTTTATACATTTATACATTCATTGTTCTCATCAACATTACTTAAGCTGCTTCTGCAGTAAGGAAATACATCATTGATATTTATTTGTTTTTTGATCTTTTTTTTTTTTTTGTCATATATAATCCATGATCTCACTAGAATTGTAAACCTGTGTTTAAATACAGTGCATTGCTCCTACATAGATAACAAGCCGCAGAAATTTGCTCGGGTTTACATTCCCGAAGATTTAGGAAAAGCATTAGTGTGTCAGATATAAAACATTACACATACATTAGATTATTGTCTTTGGTATAGCATTTTCTAAATTTTGTTAATGTATGTGTGGCAGTGAAAATCAACAATAAAATCAGGAATGAATATGAAATGAAAAACTAACAGTGCACACCTTGTCTTATTTCTCCTGTTAAGACAAGAATATATTGTTGTCCTGTTCCACAAGGGTCACGTGCACCAACCCCTGCTGCTATTGACTATTCAGTTGCCAGGAGATTTACTATTAAAGATCTTATCAGATAAAGAATCAAATTATTTGCTACAGATTTTCTACCTCTTCTGTGCAGTTATGGTCTACTTTAAATAACTTCGGTCTGAATACCTTTGTAGTTAGTTACACTGGCAGCTTGAGTGGAAACTATTATCGGTGACAGACGAGTCTTGAACAAAGCCAAACACCTGTCACTGTCCCCTTGCCTGTCCACAACATCAGCAACAGCCCTTAAACATCATGGTCTTGACTCACAAATGTACCTAGCCATCACTAATTACAGTGTTAAGAACAATCTATTTTCTTATTAGGAGAAATAGATCATTGTGTTTACTTACTACATAGACCATTCTATTTCAACAGACCAGCTATTTCACTGGTTTGTAATAGGATATGATGCTGAGAGACAGAAATATGCAAATAAACTTTACATGTTCCCCCAAATGAATAGATTTTTATGAGCTTTTTTAAAATGATTTTTCCTATTGCCATATTATGATTTATTATTATTTAACCACTTATTTAACCATATATAACCACGACCTAAGATCCATACATGTTTCTCTTGATTACTAAGAAAGCTCAGAAATTTTCACTGGAACTTCTAACGCCTCCCCATATTGTTGTCCTATACTGCATCTTCAATAATGTGTTGTTCACTTGCTTAGCCGATTCTCATTATGACTTTAGCTTACCAAGTGGTCATAAAGCTCATAAAGCTCTGATGTGATGCACTGGCTGCAGATTTACTCTTGGGTGCCTTTGTTTGGCTCCCATGCTGCTCCTATTACTCATAAATCTAATCATGAAAGAAAATCCCTATAGCTCTTACTAACAGTAGATTTAGCTGGAGTTCTTAAGTGCATTCTACTAATGGCTGCTATTTTCCTTGCATTGGTATGCAAAATATTATTGCTTTGTTACAAATGGTCTTTAGAGAAGATAAGAAGACTGAATGAAGTTACTGAAGAACAGAAAACAGTACCTACATTAGGTTGCTACAGAGCCAGGCAGCGTACAGCATATAACATATGTCAGAAAGAGATCAGATTGAATGGTGTCTATAGCAAAGGTAAAATGACATTGGAAAATGATCTGAAATCAATTAAATATTATGCTGTTATATTTACAATGCAAGTAAAAATGTATTACACAGCCATTTCAAACAGATCATTTCTTTTTCAATCATGTAGAGAGAAATTTGACAGTAATAGAGTTATTTTCACTATTTCAGTTATGCTCATGCTGGAATGCTTTTCTTACTGTGAAGCAAAATTCTGCAGTGTTTAATGCATTTCAGTAATTACACTGAGAAAGGTACAGTCTTGTGAACAGCCCATTTGTTACTTAGGTCTCACCATCTGTGATCCACTCATCTCCTAAAGCTCTGTGCCATATCAGCTTTCTACACATTACACAAGTTTAGCCCCTAAAGAAAGCCCAGTCTCATTATAATCAGTTTAAATCTACAGCTTTTATTGCCTTGAAAAATTTCTAGATTAGCTGCATTTTATCAGTGCTTGACAAATACAATTTTTACTGTATTTATTGGTCTAACATACTCAAATAATGCACTATGATATATTGGCAGAACACTGACACTAATGTGTATAAAAGTAAATTTATAGTATAAATGACATGGTTACAAATCATTGTTGTGATTGACAAATTTCTGCATATGAGCTATGACTGTTATGATTTGGCAGAGGCAGAATAAATGAACAATTTTTGCATGGGTCCATGGGTTTTGGAAAGATGTTATGCTTTGTTTTTTAGGGAAAAAAATGTTTTAATGCAAACAACACAAAATATACTAATATATATATATATATATATATATATATATATATATATATATACACACACACACATATATACAGTGATCAGCCGCAACAATGTTTAGGTAGATGGTACGTGTCAAAGTAACATCCACAGGACCCCTGCCCAGGATCCTTTCCCAGCAGAACCTTGCCCAGAACATCACACTGCCTCCGCCAGCTTGAATTTTTTCGCATAGTACATCCTGGTGCCATCTCTTCCCGAGGTAAGCAATGCACACACACCTGGCCATGCGCATGATGGTCAGAGTCAAAGATGCTTAGATCCTTCTGCTTGCCCATTTTTCCTGCTTCCAACACATCGGTATCGAGAACTGACTGTTCACTTGCTACCTAATATATCCCACCCCTTGATAAGTGCCATTGTAACGAGACAATTGATGCAATTCACTTCACTTGTCAGTGGTATATCTCCATTATAACAATAACATAACTGAGCAAGGCTAAATGGGTTAAGCAATGAATGTAAACAAACAAAGGCAGAAGTAGAGCCTGAAATCAAAGAGAAAACCAAACTAACAAACCTGTCACAATAGTCAAACAAGAACTAAGATCTAACATAGAATTAAAAAAAAAGACAGACAATCAAGCATAATAATAATAAGCTTATGAGACCCCAGAGAGATGCCATCCACATGGTTATGATGTGCTGCAATGGCCACCACATACACATTTAGTGTAGAAGAAAGCAGTCCCTCATGATCATGAGCTGATGAGTTTGCTATTTGTACTCAGCAAGGAATCAAGCAAATGAGAAAACATCGCCAGTTCCCTGGGAAACCGTCCCAATCAGTCGTAGAACCACAGTTCTGTCAAGAATGGCAATTTGTTTGCATTTCTTTACAATATTTTTTAAGTGTCAATAATTTTGGCACATACTGAGAGAAAATACTATTAATTTTAAAAAAAAATTGTTCTAATAAGAATAATTTTTGTTAGAATAAAGATCCTATTGTTTGAGTGGAAAATTTGAATTATTTTCTGCAATGCTTATTTCAATTAGTTTTCTTAATATTTACGAGGGGAACCAATAAATATGGAGGACACCGTGAGGACACTATGGCAACATGGTGAAATTATGCAGCTCTGATTTTCACCATTTCGTCACTGTGCCATTTATCTTTGTATCATTGTCACATGAGAAGGCTTGACGGAGCTGCAGTAACCGTAGAGGTTAGGTGGAAAAGGTCCATGACCCACTGAAACTGTAGGCATGTCAGTATATTGATACAAGGTGTGAGTGAGATATTCTAGATGTGATATGCCAAAAGCCACAGTATCATTATGTCCAGGTGTACTCAGGTCTAGTATGAAACAATATGATATCAACAAGGGCTGTTGAACAAAGAGGAGTGGCGAAAAACATTTACACATTTACACCAACCCAGATCGTAATCAGCAGTCAGAAGCTGGGCAAACAGCATTTCCAAAACAAACAAACAAACAAACAAATTTTTCCTTGCTATAGCTGTAAGATTGCCATTACCATTATCATTAAATAAAATGAGATAGTCGTGTTTTTTCCCTGTGTTTTTTTCTATTTCAAGCTCCAGCTCACCTGAGTCAACATGCCAATCAGTGAACAAAGACACCACACCTTTGATTAGTTGTTAGGTGAACAATAAGAACCAAAGTTTGTTATGTTTTTCACGTAGGAGACAGAAATACATTTAAAAAAGCTCAACTAATTTACTAGCAGAGTCCAGATCTTTCTGTTAGAAATGTAATACAACATTTCGAGAACAAATGACCTCTCTCTTATTCTGTAAACACAAACCTCTAAAATAAAAAAAAAAAATAAAGCACCTGTTATTTCTTGCCTTGAGCAGTGTCGTATTCTGTACTTCAATCTATAAACAGAAAGCAGGAATGTAGTCATTTTGTGAATGGTTATAGAACAACATCTTAAGCTCAAAATGGAGTTGTCTGGGGGTATTGCGTTCATTTAAGAAACGCAAGCGACAATCCATCCATCACAGTCATGTCCCAGGCGTGTGTGTGTGTGTGTGTGTGTGTGTGGGTGGGTGAGTGTGCGCGCGTGCGTGAGCGCATGCGTGCGTGCGTGCGTGGGTGGGTGGGTGCGCGCGCTCTCAAAAGTGGCGTTTCTAATCAGCTGCTCATAGTGTTGCGTCTCACATTGCACCATGATATCGCACTCGGAATGAAAGGGGTACTAATTTTATATAATGCTAAAGCTTTACCCGACCAATCTGTAACTTCAAGTCAAGATTAGGTTGTGTAGCGCTTTAAACAACAGGACATGATGCAGTTCAGGTTATACAGAAGACAGATTGGCACAAGGAACTGTTAAACCGGTAAGTTGTTGAATTCATGCTCTGTCTCAGGAATGATGGCTACCAGTAAGAACTGTTTCCATAATACTTATTTTAAGTGCAGTATAACCCGAGCATCATTTTCTCAGACTTGTACAACAATCTAATCTCGGCCCAGTCCTTTCTATGTGTGGTTATCGGGTTTTATTTACAGGAACAGCCTATTAATCTAAGAGTCATCTGGAACTCCAAGGAAAACTTTCCATGCGAGTTTAACATGTACTGAGCAGGCTTAGATGGATAAGAAATACACAGTGGGAAAGAAGACAGCTTTATTTCTTTTCTTAATAATATAGCATTATATATGATTGTGTGTGGTCGGGTTTTATTCCTTACATAATGTCATCATTCTTTCACATGGATCTGGAATCGCATCGCGCTTTAGGTGGAACTTTAGGTGCGCAAAGACGCACAAGAGTAAAGCCTGTGCGCTGTGTATCATCACACGGCTCGCTTTCTCCTGCCAAGACTAGTCCTCTGTGCTCGCGTTTAGATACAGCGAACACACACGACCGTAAACTCACCTTCGGCAGAACCCAAAGAACAAGACACTTTCGCAGGAGATCACCACAACAATCAAAAGTAGGTTACATCAAATGGATGACTTAATCTGCTGATTTAAAGTTCTAACAGTTTTCTAACTTTTGATCAACTCATCAAAAGATCAACAAGTCCATCAGCGCTATTAAAAGGCAGCAAAGCTATGGTCAGAATCTCAGATGTAAGTGTTGACACTGGATACAGGCAACTTTGAATGTTAAGGGTTAATTTAAGGCACTGGTCACCAACTTTCCTGTGCAATTCAGCTCCAGCCCAAATCTAGCACACCTGATTCACCTGATAGATGATCTGGATAATTTGTGTTCAATCAGGCTTTGAAGTGAAGTGATCTTTTCATGAAGGTACTCTAGATCTCCAGGAGCAGGGTTGGTGACCACTGATTTAAGAGATGGCAACATTATTTACAGATGATCTTACCACATATGATAAACACAGTCACATAAACCATTTTTCCAGCAGTAAGAACGGGTGGTCTCGGGCAATAACAGCAAAGTTGTTATCAGTGTTAACTTCATGGGGAGAATCAAGGTGCTCTCTTACTTGTTATTGGTTCCCATTCAAAGCACCATTCTTCTTCTTGTTTGTTTTATATATCTGGACCTAATAGTGTTTCTCTGTGCCATTATGTCATTCCGTTTAATGACTTATACACTTTTTCCAAGAGCACTTATGTGGACCACCAGGCGGACGTAATTACACTCTTAATCTTTCCATTGCTGTCCTCTTACTTAAATTTTAATGGAGCCAACCGGTGGGGAAGAGGGACACAACTGCAGATATTTTTGTTGTCCTTCTAGACCTTGTACAACCTCTGCAACCTCAGCATCTTGCTTCCAGAGTGGGTCAGCAATATTTCCGCTTTTTTAAGCTGTTAACATATGGACGAGGTGTCAGTTAGATTCTGTCTTTGTCTGTCATATTCAGTTTCATGTTAATCTTAGCTCCCAGTGATTGATTGAGCGTATATCTTGTGCTCAGGGATGTGCCACCTACAAGTGTGTGCACATACATTCCTGCATATTTATTTATGTATTTGTTTGTTTGTTTGTTTGTTTGGCAGGCGTCTCCCCAGTATTTTTGGTTATAGGGTAGCCTAATGAGTGTCTTATTTTTGTTACACCTCTCCAGAGACCTCTGTAAGAGATTTAACAATTTCATTACAATCCATCTAACAGCTTACACTAAAGGCACTGCCAAAACATTTAGTCTCAATTAATTTCAAAGTGCTAAAAGAGTAATTTATTTGATCCTGTTATTAGCCTTGATACTGAGCATCCACACTAACACCTAACTGCTGTTATCTCACCAAAATATCCCAAATAAACCTTGTTTCCAAATTGTTGTGCTGCTGTGTTAAAGTAATATACCACAGAATTAAATGATAGAAATTACCACGGCTTGGAACAATCCTGATTCACACCCAGGTATCATGGCTGCATTGTTTTTTTTTTCTTAATCACTCATACTGGTTCAATTATTTATCAGATATGTTTGAACACAGGTGTTATTATAATATTATTAGTATTAGCCAGTTTGGGTTTTTTGTTTGTTTGTTTGTGCCAAGCATCCCTACTTGCCCCACAGACAACAAGAAGTTTTGGGATTAACAAATGTTGTTTGTTTATGCATACTGATGATGGATGTGCCAGCCCAAAAGTGTGCTCGTTCATTTGACATTTGCCAGACCTACCTGGTAGACATGATATGATATGCTGGAATTATAAATGATACTTCATCTGATGCAGTTATGTAAGCCAATCACTGTCAGGAGTCTGGGGATTTCACTATACCTTTAATATTATATACTAGTTTTTCAGTGGTAGATAACCTACCTATAATACTATTATAAATTGGAACGTTATTTTCCAAATAATAAAATCAAAAACTCATTTCTGCTCAAAAAGCCTGACATAGGATTAGCAGAAAGCTGCCCTTAGTAGTGTTATTTTACCCACATTCAATGCCCCCTTTCCCTAAATAGACCTGTTGTAGGGTGTCTTATTTGTTGTCCACATCTCATCTTTTCACTTTGCCTTTCTCATGCTCACGTTACCTGGACCTGAGACAGACTTGTATTTGGAGCAAAATTTATTTTATATTCAGTGTGTGATTAATAGGTCACTACAGTAAATGGACACTTCTTTCACAAGAAATGAGATGAAGCTATACTGATTTTAAATAATTCCATTTATTCAGTGATGTGTTTCTGACAACAGCAACAGTTGGAAATTTAAATGAGAACAAGGAGACAGACTGGAACCTCTTCACTGAGTGCCTTCCCTCAAAGATTTCATTATATTCATCTTTCCCAGAGAGGAGTGGTTTACTGAGTGCACAAGGAAACATCCTTTCAACATTAATTATTGGAGTGGAAATCAACTTTATGTATATAAATGTTAAGTAAAGTATATATAGTCTTATAACCATCAAGACTATGGTGGGTAATACTGCTAGAACTCATCTAGAAACAATACTTATTTAATTTAAGGATTTAATCAAAGGAATGTTTAAATGGTAATGCAGTGAAATCAGAGAAGTTGTAACAGGCATGCTACGTGTAAAGGACAGGATTCAGGGGATGTGTGAGAATCCATGAGGAGGTTTAGTTACAAAATCCAAAATCAGAGTCAAAATGAGAGCAATGGTCATTCACAGAAATTCAATCATGCAAGGGTCAAAACACAGAAATAACAATCACAGAATATAAGGTTCATTTACATGAACATTAAAGCTGACTGACTGAATGTTTGAACTAGATTTATATAGTCTGTAAACAAGAAGTGTGTGATCATTGATGAAGAAGGAGTTAGTATTAAGGAGAGGGGGACCACTGCTGGTGTAGAGGTGTATTGTCCTGGGTAGATGTGACAGCTTTGAGGAGTAATAGTCTCTACTTGAGGTGTGGAAAAAGGTGTGACCTTTTTCTTCTGACCAGCCCCAGTAGTATTTTACAGATAGACGCACTGAAAGGAGACAACAGGTGCACAATTTCAATCCATTTTTTAGTGTGATAAAATTGTATTTTTTTTTTTTCAAATTAATATGATAAATTCACCAGTTCCAATTAAAGAAAATAGACAAACCCATTCATGGGCTTGAATTACTATGTGGTAACTCCTGGATGAGAATGCGCTTCCTCAGGCTGATTATTTCTGAGTACAGGTTGGCATAATCCATGAAGACCAGTATGTATTCATGAAATAGTGACTCGATACACCCTGATTTTCTCAAGGGCATCAAGATCATCAAGATGGGCATTATGGAGTGAGTAGTCATTTTTGCAAAGATATGGCAAGTAAGACACTTCTAACACGATGGAGATGAAGCCATTAAGGATCCTATCTACAGATGGGTGGCAAAGGAAAAAAAATCAATATAAAATGTTTAGCAAGATGATGGCCACCATGCTTTAATGCAGCTTGGCATAGATTCTACAAGTTTCTGGAACTATACTGGAGGGATGGACACATTTTTTCCAAAAAAAAATATATTCCCTCAGTAGGTGTTTTTATGATGGTGGTGGAGAGCCCTGTCTGAAATGCTGCTCCAAAAAGCATGTGATTTACATAATTTTCATTCTTATCAAACCATTCAGTGAGTGCCCTGATGATCACACCCATCAGGATAGATATGTTTCATCATAGAATAAAGGTGATAAGTCAGAATAACTTTGTATTGATTTGCAGGGGCCGTTCTCTGTAAGGGGACAAATAGACAGAAACCCAAGGCAGCAAAATGCCCCCCCCCCCTTCCTACAGCATTACAGAGCCACTGGCTATTCCTTTGTTTTGTCATCCATCTGTATTGTCTTTTTAGCACATCACCTTGCCAGAGTGTGAGTGTGCGCAAGTCCTCTTGATTATTAGGCATATAATGCATGGCCAGTCTATTATACTTTTGCTTAGCCTGAGCAAAGCCAATTTTGATTGATGTTCTGAAAGAAATCAGATCAGATAAATTAGAAATAATTCTTTCCCATTTGGGGTTAGCCAGGCAATGAACATTAACTGGGAATATGAATTTCTCCTTGCCAGTTCTAGCTCTGTGGCAACAGTGTCTTTAAGTTCCAGGCAAGCAACAGGCAGACTGGCACATTTGGTTAATCCAAATGTTGTGAGGCAAGATCTTTGCAGGTTCTTTGACTGTGACCCAGGAGGTAGAGACTTTTTTCCATTTCCTAACACTGTTACCAGTGCATGAAATAAGTTCAACACTGAAGTCAGCTCAAGGGTTAATTTACTGATAGAAACCATGAGCGCGTTCCCCTGGCAAGCTTTGTCATAACCCTCAGTATCTTCTCCCAATATTCAATTCAATTCAATTTTATTTGTATGGTGCGTTTAACAATGGACATGGTCACAAAACAGCACATACAAATTAAATTAAATTGAAATAAATTCCAAATGTGTGAATTTATCCCTAATGAGCAAGTCAGAGGCAACGATGGCAAGAAAAAAACTCCCTGAGACGATACGAGTAAGAAACCTTGAGAGGAACCAGACTCAAAAGGGAACCCATCCTCATCTGGCTGACAACGGATAGTGCAATAACAAATAAATCCCTTCTAATAGTGTTATAGGTCCCCTGTGCAGGCCGGTGTGGTAGGGAGCAAGGATGATTCCTATTTTCCTCTCTTCTAACAAATAACTGTAACTGTAACATGTCTTCAGTCGGGGCCTGAGAGATACAACTCCTGCTTCACTTCCTACTGCACAGTGTTGCACACTGGTAAAGAAATTCTACAGCACATACTGTATACACTCATTCACTTTCAGTCCCCTGGCTTTATCCTGCTCAGGGTCACAGTAACACTATGTAATGAACCATTTAATGTAGTCCCACAGACAGGAGGTCCCACAACACTCAGATAGTCAGTCACTCTGGAGGGGGCTTTATTTATATCCATACGAGGAATGGAAAACTTAGTGTTGTGTAGTTGAGAGACAGAGGGACTGTTAGCGTATGGTATACAGTGCACCCCTTGCCCACTGCCTGGTACAGTGTGTATAATGTGTCGAAATCTTTGAACTGCCAGTTGTTTTGCTTTATCAAAAGTGAGTGGTTGTTGAAAATAAATTTCTTGTTCTAGCATTTTTGCACAGTTGTCCTACGTCTGATTACAACTCCTAATTGTAGCTTTACTTTGCATATCAGTACAAATTTGCCTGATCAAATTTTGCTGCTCGTTTTCATTATCATATGCATAAAGCTTATGGGTATTTCCTTTTTTTTGTGTTGTGCTCTTGTAGGTGCTGTTTGAGAGCCTGTAGCTGTGAAAAGATGGGCTGCTCAGTCCTGACATGCCTGGACCCTGCCGTGGTACTCTGTTAGTGATGAAGAGCTCCTCTACAATCCTACTCCTCACGCTATCTGTCCTGTGCAGAGTTGAGGTATGTAACCATCTCCAAGACCTAGTTAATAATTCAGACTTTCAGTGAGAATATATAATTACTAGGGGTGGAACAAAATTCAAAATTAAAAATCTGATTCAATGCAATATGTGACGTCTTGATATGGTGCATTTTTTACAGTAAAAATAAGCATTGCCTGAATATTGTGCCTTAGGTTTTCACTGTCAATTAGCTAAAACATTCAACCTTATAAAATTAATGAATGTGATTCATTCAGAGTCAGCAACTTATAATGAAACAAAAGCTGTGTGTTGGAAAGTAACAAAATTAAACATGGTTAATTAAGCATTAGCTCTCTGGGTAACCTTTAACTTGTGTGGCTCTCAAAGGTGGCTAAAGCATTTGGCTTTTTACTTTATACTCTGCTGTTAGAAAGTTACACTGTCAATGTCAGGTAGCTCATGTGTGGGTTTTTTTTCTCCCTGTTTTGAATCCTGCATTCTCCAGTAAAGAACAGGGTCTCATATCTGCAGCTATTTCCCAGTCGCCAGGGTGATTTCTTTTAGTTGATTCAGGCAGGAAATGCCTGAATGGAGCAGAGAGACTCTGCTTTGTGTGTGTATGTTTCTGTGTTTTTTCTAATTGTGGTGATGTCAGTGCAGATACGTGAACATATTGTGTTTGTGGTATCATGGTACTTTTATATGGCATATTCAGCACACTGTAATGTTTCAGTCTACCGCTTTTTGTTGTAATTGCTGTAACTTACCAGGAACCTAAAGTGCTCCCATACACCAGACCTTAAAGATTTGGGGGAATCTTCCAGTTCCTGCTTGCTGATCCCATAGACATTGCTCTTTTTAGCAAGAGCTAATACACTAGTACTCTAGGCACTCACCTAACTTCGTGCTTAGGAGAACCTCTGTAGCCTACCCTGATTTGAGAAAAAGAAAGGTGGGCTTGAATAAGTTTAAATGTTTAAGATGTGGGCTTGATTATTGTAAATGTTTATTACACTTAATGTAATATAAGCAGTTTTTCATGATGAATATAGGCTACTGTATTATGAAATCTATTGAATGTATTGTTCGACAGCTAGACATGTCAAAACGAGAGCCATTACACATTGAGTAAAATGTTTATAGCACATTAACTATATGTTATAATATGATATGTGTTTTAGTGTGTGTTTGGGAGGACAATCGAGCACATGCTGCAGGAATGGGAAAGGTATCGGAATGACTGCATATCGAATATCAGCTCAGAACCGACCCCCTCAGGTACCCTTTATCCCCTCCATTTTCACTACATGACACATTGGTTAGTGGTGGTATATGTGGCTTTCTAAACTCATAGCAAAAAAAAAAAAAAAAAAAAGAACTTACCTAATGTAAGAAAAATTAAGCATCCTCACATCAGAAGCACCAAATATTTAAGTTCTAAAATAGTTGGCATTGTGCAATATCAAGATGTAATAACCAAGACAATGTGGCCAAGTTCAATAAAATGGCAGTTATTGAAACACAGGAAGAAGAAGTATTTGTGCTGAGTTTATGTTAATATATTACACTGAGAGATATGTGGCCATTAGAGGATAGATATGGCAGAGAGTTTAAAGGTACAATGCATGGTGGATGGTAGAAAATATAACAATACTTCCAAAGTGCAGTAATATAAATTTGAATAATATTACTGGCTTTGGAGCTTATTTATCTCAGTTAAAGAGGAGGTCACTGACTTATTAACTGTGTTAGTGAGGAGAGAGAGGAAGAGAGAGAGAGAAAGAGAAGACAGATACAAGAGAGGGTGTAAGTAGTCAGGAATCCCTTTGTCTAAATTTAAATACTAGCTGTTTCACCTACTGTTGAAATAAACTTGAAAGGTAAAAATAATGAACGTGTCGTTGTTTAGTGGAATTAGTCCTTGCAACACAGCGCAAAATCAAGACAAACATTTTACTCTGATAAGACCACAAGTTTCCTCACCATGTGACAGTCAGCCAAGAAAGAAAATGAGACAGCGGTTTGATCCTTTTACCGAGATGACATCAGTACATGTACAGTAGCAGGAGGGATACTCCTTTCTGTGGATGCTTGGTACATACACATAAAGGTGCTGTTAAAAAATATACACAAAGAAATAGGACATATTGTTTACTTAAGAACTCTCTTGCTTGCAAGTAATGGGTTGAAGCAGTGAAATACCTACAATTATTATCAGATATAGTTTTTGACATTCCCATAATGCTATTGTATTATTCTGTTTAATTGCAGCACACTTTATCCTTTCCTCAGGTTTGTTCTGTACACGCATGTTTGATCAGTTTGCTTGCTGGACAGATGGGCTGCCCAACACCACAGTCAAAGTGCCCTGTCCCTGGTATTTGCCCTGGTATGATCAAGGTACCTGCTATTGGCTAGTGCATTATGGTTTAATATGTTCAGTGTCTTTTTACCAGTAGTATACATAACAGTCTTTACCAGAATAAGACTTGGGTATAATAATTGAGTCATTTTATGCAATGCACACTTCATACAGTGCACAGTGGGTTTGTCCTAAGGGAATGTGGTCCAGATGGCCAGTGGCACACCAACAAAACCAGCCAAACCTGGAGAGACCACTCACAATGCAATGCAAATAGCAGCAACCACAAAGAACAGGTATGATTTCATTTTATAGTCATTTTACAAATAAAACAAAAAAAAGAAGTTGGTCCAGTTGTCAAATACACTATATTACCAAAAGTATTCGGTCACCCATGCAAATGATCAGAATCAGGTGTCCTAATCACTTGGCCTGGCC
>CM075016.1:12590949-12614312 GCA_037576675.1 Pangasius sanitwongsei | reverse complement strand
GGAATGGGATGGCACTTAAGTTCATATGTGAGTCAAGGCAGGTGACCGAATACTTTTGGTAATATAGTGTATGTATGCAACTTGCAGTCCAATCACAGTAATTCATCTTAAATGTTGCTGAAATATTAGACATGGATTGAACTATGTGTTAGGACCAAATTAGGACCAGTGTTCCAGAACTTTAAAAGCATCATTTCCATGTCATGTTCTTTTTTGCCAGAGGCTGACCATAATAGACGTACAAAATGCCACATTACGCTAGTGAAATGGGTTGTGCCTGGCAAGATATGAAGCTGTGACATCAAAACAGTTTGCCCATAGCCTGTAGTCATTTCTTCCTCTTTCTGAATTAACTTCATTTCCCTTTAAACAACAAAAAAATACACATTTATATGTATATACATATACATGCATTTTCTTCCATTACACAATGCAAACTCTCTCTTCTCAAACTCTGCCAAATAAGATGGAGAATGTTGGTGGACAGTAATTTCCAGGTCATGCCACAGACTTTCAGTTGGATTTAAGTCTGGCCTTTGACTTGGCAAAACACAAAGCTTCTCTTGTTTTATCCATTCCTTTGTAATTTTTGCCCTGTGATTTGGCTCATTGTCTTGTTGGAACATATATTTTCACCCTAAATGCAGATGTCTGGTTGACAGGAAAGGTGTTACCTGGGTGTTGGGCTGTATTAGGTTTGTGACAAACATTATGCTTTGGCTTCAGATCCAGTGGCTCAACTTTAGTCTGAGATCACACAAAGTCAGTGATCCTTATTGTGAAAGCATACTGGACATGGGTGGATTTGAAATTAACACAGGCATACCCTGTTTAACATGTTTAGTGTGAGCTTGTGAAAAATAATTACTAGTCCTAATTTAGACTGCTAAAAGGAAAGAGAAAGAATACTTACCAATTATGTAGTTTTTAGACTTTTTTATTATTCTGACGACATCTAAATACTTTATAAGTGAAGTGACTTGTGGCCAAGTATGGCAGCCTTTTTTTTTTTTTTTTGCTGCAGCACCCAGGGAGCAGTTGGGGGTTCAGTGCCTTGCTCAAGGGTCTCACCTCAGTCGTGGTATTGAGGGACATTTGGCCATTTGAATGCAGGCCATTTGAAGACATACTGTTTTTGCTTTTTGCTACAGGAGAAACAGGTACAGGTCCTAGCCCACTTCAAGGTGATGTACAAAGTTGGCTACTCTTTGTCTTTGGCCAGCCTCACTCTGGCTCTCTTCATATTACTTCTATTTAGGTAAGTCTAAACTGATTAAGTCTAGTCTGCTTAAATCTTATTTATGAAGGAAACAGATAAAGTCATCTTATCTATAACTTGCATGGGTATTTTCTATACAGAACATTTGACCAGCTACATGATCAGTATAGCTTGCCAATGTGACACTCAACAGTAAATACATAGTAAATCTTCATGTGGGTGTTCTGCATTAATTTGAGTATTAATTATCATTTGCGGTGTGCTAATGCACTAGAATAAATGCTGGTCAATACAGCTGACATAGCCATTAGCAGCATGTAGTGCTACATAGTTGTTGTTTTTTTTAACACAAGTTTAGTACATTCTTTTAATGATCCTGCTGTCTTGCTGCTAAAGCCTCCAGCTATGAGGTAATATGTTTTGACCATGTGTAGTCAACCTCACACTTCATCATTCACAATGGCCAAGGGTGCTAACAATGACATTATCTAATAGGGTCATTTTTGGTTATGGGGTACATGCTTATGCTGCATTCAATGATGGTGTTGTGTTCTTCTGTGAAAAACAACCAGTAGCTCTGTTCTGTGACTATAAACATAGCTTTTATACACACACACACACACACACACACATATATATATATATAAACACCAATAAATTACTAGAAAATGTCAGGTGGCTGAGACTGCTGGAGTTGCAGGTAATGCTTTTATTAAAGATGACGATCAGCAAGTACAGGCAGAGGATCAGGTGATTTGCAAACAGGATATTCAAGGCAAAAACTGAATCACAGCAAAACAGAGAAACAAACCAGATCAGATACCAGAATCAGGAACATGGGATAAATGCTCAGTTACATCAGATGTGTTAACAGACCTGAGTGGATACTTCACAATGAGTGAATGTTCAAAGTCTCTATTTATAGGGTGTGTGGATGATTGAAAACAGGTGTGCTATATCAGTAGTCAGGTTAGAGTGAATTTGTCAAAGTGTGAGGCAGCTGGGTGTTGTTGTCCGCAGCGGCCATATTTGTAGTCAGTGTGCTCTGGGGAATTAAGCCTGATGCTGATTATAGCATTGACATGACAGGAAACCACTATCACAAGAAAAATGTTGTTAATAATTAAACAAGTCATTATTCCAGCCTGTTAATATTTCATTATACAAAATGGGTCCATGAAGCATTAATGAATGTTAAGAGGTTATGAATAGATTATTGATTCTTTAGCTATGTAACAGTAGCTTTTGTAGCTATGTAACAGTATAATTGTCATGAACAGAAATGATAGTCATTTCAAATAATTTGTTTTGTTATTGTAGTAAATAGAGGTTTAATAAGAGACCCTATATGACTAAAACTTTAGCCTTATTATATAATAACTGAAACTGCTATGAAAATAGGTTAAAGAGTTCACATCAAAACTCATGATTATATATTATAATTCAGTCTTTTTGGCCTGTAGTGAAATGGTTATTTTGTGTTTGCTCTGTCATAGGAAACTCCATTGCACCCGCAACTACATCCACGCCAACCTGTTTGCTTCTTTCATCCTGCGTGCCGTGTCCATCTTTGTACGTGATGATCTTCTTGAAAAACACATTCTTGACATCCAAGACAGCAGTGACTTGCCCCGTGTTCTCAGTGACCAGGTCTCGGCAAATATGCCCACTGATGGGTGTGCACACTTACATGGCCACAAACATATACAATACACAGGAAATTTTAAGCATTTTTTTATTTGAGTGAAATAGCCAAAACTAAAGACTTGTTATTCTAAAATTGCAACAAAGACAGTCATACATTTAGTACTAACTGACGGTCCATCTGACCATTAAAGTTTACATATGTATAAAGAATTATCATCAATTTGAAATGGTGCTCAAAGGCCTGTAACACTCATTTGCTAGTTCGAGGGATAAAATTACAATCTACATACACAGCTTTTTAATAGAAGCATGACATATGATTAGCCAGTACAGAAAATAATTGTTTAACATCTTTAGGTTAATGGTTTTTATTTGCTGATAATTCATTATTAGCAAAAAATCATTTTTAACCTTAAATCAGATCTTTACATACTATGTGATACCTGCATCCTTCGTTTTCAAATGGTATGTTGTTAATGCCAATGGAGTAATATTTTATGACTATTTGGGGTCATTAACTATCAAGGGGCCAACAGGTTACCTCATATACTATATGGCCAAAAGTATGTGGACATCTGACTATGACACCCATGTGTGCTTGTTCAATATGCTATTCCAAAGGCATGGGATTAATAAGGAATTGCCCATCCCTGTGTTGCTATAACAGCCTCCACTGTTCTGGGAAGGCTTTCCACTAGAATTTGGAATGTTGCTTATGGACCTCTCTTTGTGCTCAGGGGCAGTGTCATGCCAGAACATGTTTGAGCTAGGCCCATTAGTTCAAGAGAAGGGAACTTGTAATGCTAAAGCATACAAAGACATTCTAGACAATGATGTGCCTCTTTATGGCAAACGTTTGGGGAAGGCCCACATGTCGGGGTCATGGTTAGGTGTCCACATACTTTTGGCCAAATAGTGCACATCCTCATGCTTCACTGACCGTCAAGTGAAATCTTACAGCACCTTAACCCTCAAACTCTTTACATCTGTGTTTTGCCTACAGGCACTGTTTGGCTGCCGCATAGCCCAAGTGGTAATGCAGTACTGTGTGGGAGCCAGCTACTTCTGGCTACTAGTGGAGGGCCTGTACCTCCATAACCTTCTGGTACTCCTTGTGTTCTCTGAGAACAGCTACTTCTGTGGTTACCTTGCCCTCGGCTGGGGTCAGTACCATTTTGGCTACAGAGGATTTTGGCAATTGGTATAGATGTGTAGCATTACTGTTAGTCCTGTTAGTTACTGATTGTTAGTTCAACAATCAATGATTATACACTTAAATAAATCCACTTAAATTTAATTGGAACCTTGCAGAGTGACATAAGTTCTTTCCTCAGTTGCTCCTCTACTTTATGTGGTGCCATGGATAGTAACGCGCCACCTGTATGAGAACACAAGGTAAGCTTTATCAGCTGTGTTAAAGAAACACTAATGTATACTATTATATTTTAAAGACTGCAAACAAATAATATCTTTGTCAAGGTGCTGGGAGATGAATGATAACCTGGTGAATTGGTGGATTATTCAAGCTCCTATCCTCCTAGCTATTTTCGTAAGTGTTTGTTCTTAAATATTGATGCAACTCAACTCAAGTATCATACACACCTTTCTCAGACATACTCATGTACTAATTTTTGGCCCCAAATCACCTGAAAATGTTGTTATATAAATGTTAATATACAGCAACATTATGATACCAATCCTCTAATTTGATTGGACAAATGGCGTTCCAAGAATGCTGATATTAGGTACAACAGCACTGGTCTATTTCACTGTTTGTATCACTCCACTTGTCTGTGTTCACTACATAAAAATCCAATTTTAGCAATAGTTTATTACATTGAAACGGTTACTGCACTTACTACTGGCTGTCAGTCTGTAGATTGCATGGCAACACACAACACCCTAACCAGCTGTGACATATTTGGGAACAATTGTTGACGGAGCAAAAATAAACAAACTCTTTGGCCATATTATGACTGTAATATCAGGTACTCAATATTAATTATTTGTTTGTAGATCTGTTGCATAAAAGCATATAAAAAATATATATATATAGTATTATAATATATACATATATAAAAGCATATAAGCTGACTATCAGCATGACTGTGATTACCTGTGGCACTTGGCCTGCAGCCTTGTGCCTTTGGCCGAATCACAATTGTGCTGATATTCAGTACAGCACTTGTGCTCCTGCAATATTGCTTAATTGTTTTAAGTAAATAATGATGTTCTTTTAGATATCTTTCTTGTATAGCTTTTCTGGGCTTAGTACCAAATTATGTCAAATTTATATATTATAACGTATTACAACGTAAGTGAGTTAGAAGCCCGGTACTAATCGTTAGCTTCTACATTATACCCTACACTATGGTTAATAAGATATGATTTTTGAAGATCTTACATTCCTTGTGCATTCTGATAAATGTGATATATTGCAGGTAAACTTTTTCATTTTCATAAGGATCATACAGATACTTGTCTCCAAATTAAAAGCACACCAGATGAGATACACAGACTATAAATTCAGGTAAGACCACATGCATTATGGAATTTATATTTGTAACTACACTTCTCGATTTTACATATTTAACGTTATGTTCTTAATTAGTAAACATAGGCTGCTTTCTTGCTTAATCTTGTACATGTAAAAAGCATATCATCAGTAATACAAGGTGGTATACTTAACATCTCTCCTACTTCATAAACAATAAAGATACAGTTTATCATGTTGCTGTAATCATGCTGCTCTTGTTAGTTTTCTATTCAACCTTGTGCAGAATGTTTAATAAAATAAACTTTTGACTAGGGATCTCAGTTACTTGGTATTAAATTTTAATTTATTAAAATCTAAGTAACAGTCACTTAACAGCTTCATTCTTTAGAACAAGAATCAAAAGGTATTTGGTACTTGATTCACCTTTGGTTTTAAATTTTTTTTTTTTAAAACATTTCCATTTGTGTCTAAAATTATAATAAATATGTTTATTGATGAACTTAATTATGAATGAATGAATGAATGAATGAATATGTATCATTTTAAGGCAGTCATTTGCTCTTATCCTAAGGGGCAACAGTACAACAGGAATAGAAATTGGACTAGACTAAAAAATGTGTTTGGGTCTTTAGATTGGCCAAGTCTACCCTGACCCTCATACCCCTACTGGGAATTCATAAGGTGGTGTTTTCTATGGTAACATTGGAACAAACTGATAATCTACTACATAACATCTGGCTCTTCTTCGAGCTCTTCTTCAACTCATTTCAGGTACAGCTGAGGCTTCTATTTACAGTATATGGTGTAGTATATGATGTGCTTTTGCTGAAAGAAATGAACACCTGACACATGTAAGTGGTTGCTCTGTTCTGTGATCCTCTGCAGGGTTTTCTGGTGGCCATTCTATACTGTTTTGTGAATAAAGAGGTAAGAAACAACAGACACACAAAGTTGTATGTAGAGTCCTAAAAGGATTAAAAGGGTTAGCCATTACACATTTTCTTCGATGCTCAGAAGGTTGAATGGGTTTGATATTAAAACATACACTGGGGTCCAAAATGCTTCCATTTTGCATTCTTTTCTAATTTAATACGACAATTTTCATTACAAATTATATTTTTAACAATGACGAGTGAAAAGTAGAATCTTTGGAATATTTACATGAATTTTGGAGTTTCTTTGTATTTGGTATGTCCCCTTTTTGCTTTAATGACAGTCTGCACTCAAGCTGGCATGGACTCCATGAGTTTGTGCAAAACCTTATGATCCATTTTAGATTAAATCCAGTGGAGTGTCATCTGAACACAAGCTACCTTTTGTACACTGCATTTAACATGGTCAATATCATTGGACAATTGTCAATTGTCCAAATACCTTTTAGCCCCTGAAAATGGAGGTACTTTGCTTAAAATGGCTGTAATTCCTCAATGCTAAATGGCATATTTTTGTGGAACCTCTTAAAATAAAGCTGAACGTCTACACTTCGATCACATCTTGATTGTTTTATCTCAAATTGATTGTGGTGGAGTATAAAGGAAAAATCACTAAAACTCTGTCATTGTCCAAATACTTCCGGACCTAACTGTAAATGTTTCCTCATAGGATAAATGTAATTAATCAGAGTATCTTTGTATTGATTTGCTGTGAGATTTGGACCCAACCCAAGCCAGCAAATGCCACCAGAGCCACTGGTTTTCTATTAAATTGCCATCCATATATGAATAGTATACTACAAACACTATGAATAATATTATTACAATTATATATTATTCAATTTCTCTGTCCCACAACCTATTGAGGAATTGTCCTGTATTTAAGTAGGCCTAAAAACAAGATTAAAATAGAGAAGCACAAGTAATCTTTCTCTAGTCCAACCCTCTCTCTCCATCCTTTTTCTAATCCCAGGTGAAGTCAGAAATTAAGAAAAAGTGGCATAGTTGGAAGCTCGGAATTAGCACCATGGATGAACAACGTACCAGCAGCACCCACATACTACAGGGGGCTACTGGACTTCAAGACCTCAAAGATCACCCGGGCCAGCTGGACTGTGCTGAGGAGAGTAGCATCCACCTGAGCATGGACCCTCTTCCGGCCTCCACACAAATTCCCCTCCATCAGCATCATCACCCGGGAGCCAAGAAGGGCAAGGCATATTGTTATATTTCAGCCCATAAGCAAGTGCTGAATGGATTAGACACACCAGCACTGGGCCATTGTGAACTTGATGGAGTCAATGGATATACTGATAGCTACTGCTAAGGGCTTAGGACCATGCGGAAATAGATATCTTCATGATGTCTTAAAGATTTTCAGAGGCATACAAAATTGAAGCTGGATGTAACTTAAATTTTGTAAAGAGGGCTTTTAAATCATTGTCATTTACTGAATGAACCTCTATGGTGTGCTATTTTTAGATGAACTTTTATCTGAACACCAGCAACCTGGAGGACCAACGGAGCAGTGTGAAATCTTCAACTTTTTCTAGTTTAAAAAGACTCAAAAATAGGAGGGTCTAAATTAAAATATACCAAATCGATTGATGTGACTGTTAGTCCCCTTGTGTTTTGTTATTTTCTACCTCTTTACGGTTTTGGACAACAGTGATATTACCTGTTCTGTGATATTGTGGACCATCTCTCTGGACATAACAATGATGTCTAATAAAAGATGACAATTTTCATAGAAATGATTTGTTCCAAAAAAAAGAAAAAAAAACCAAGATTGTAATATGTGAAATGTACACAGGGAAAAGACATATAAGCTGTTTATGATGACAAATAGTTCACCACTAATCATAAAATGTTTACCATGTTTACACAGTTTAGTTTATAAAAATGGGCTAGTAGTTCTAAATGTCAAGTCATTACGTTCATTTTATTGCTAATGTTATTTAATGAATATGCATGTTATTACATCTCCTGCTTTGGCAGGAGGTGTGATCAGTGAGATTTTACCTATAAAGGTATTATTTAGAAGTTATAAAATCAGAAACATGTAATATAAACATTTATTTACAGTGTTAACTGAATGAGATTGATAAAGTTATGCCTACAAATGGAAATATTAGATGAATGCATCCTAAAGGCTAATAGATACATTATTCTCAAATAACTAATATTTACACAAAATATATAGAATATATTGAAGGTGATTATATTTTCTTTTTCACTGTTGTCAGATAATATTCCTGGGAGTTAACAGAAGTTAAAACAAAGTCGTTCAGTGTTGGGAAATGTTTTTCAGCAAAAATTTGACATTGTAATATTCCGGGGCTGTATTCACAAAAGCATCTTAAGGCTAGAATAAGATCTAATAAGAATAAGATCTGTGAATGTTGCCCCTGGTCTTGGATTGGTGAGTTACAAAATCTGCCCAGTAGAGGTAGCGACTGATCTCTATTGTACCATTATTGAGCATGCATGCATGCACACACACATGCATTCTCACACACACACACACACACACACACACACACACACACACACACACACACACACATATATGTACATATACAACTTACAAGTGCTTTGTAGTCTCCATCAAAAAGACATCCTATTTATTATACCACAGCTTTTCAAGCAGTTTAGCAGCACTACTGGGCTGAGCCATTAATAATATATTTCACCAAAAAAGAGATAGGAAGTCTATTTTGGACTGGGATGCTGATTGCAATTAATCAAAATGGAAGTTACACTGTTTGTAGAACACATAATTGTTGTGCTACATCATGGATTCTACTTTTTTAAAGTAACACTAAACAAATTCACAGAGAAATTAATCTAATTACAATTAAAATTTGTGACCGGTATGACAAAGCCCTGAATGTTCATCCAAAACCTTTCATTTCTGAGACATTTGTACTCAACTTCTATTTGCCTCATTATTAAATAAGGTTACCTGCCTGACCCTAAATATTGTGAGGCCTTCATGTTTTTGATTAGAGAATGGCGTCTGAATGTTTTATTTTTTAACCACCCATTGTAGGTTTATTGAATGTTATGCTGATTCTGAATTTTCTACATAAAGTATGTAATGAGGATACAGCACACAGCAGTCATGGGAAGGAAATCACCTGTGTATACACATCTTTAGTACAATGTCACTTGAGATTCTGTTCATTTCAGAACAAATGTCTTCATGGAAAATTGTCAAAAATGATTAAAATAAAGGTTGGTGTTGTCAATCTTGTGCTTATACAGTATAATAGATGTGTCAGATGTGTGTATTCGATTCATTTATTGGTACCCAACCTTTTGCTGTTCAGATTTATTACATTCATCATAAATATAAATTAATATTAACTAGAATATAAATATAAATGATGTATTTACGACTCTAAACATGGATGCGCATATTAACAGAACACTGTTTTAGATCTGAGTACATACATATGCAGAATATCTATAACCAAAATGAATAAAAAAGTTCATAATTTTTTACTTTAAAATGGAACGAGACTTAGTACCCTGAACTGTGAATCAGTTCTGGCACTTTATACAGAATACCTTATACCATTTGTCTCGGGTTAATAGCCTCATTACACCTGAAAGCAGGAGCAAACAGCTTAGAACCTCTGGCATCTTCTGTAATGCTTGACGAGACTGGAGAATACAGACCAAGGAATCTCCTGAATATACAAGCTCTTTAGAGCCTCAAGGTTCTTAGGTCCTCCTTTGTCAACTCTCTTTTTCAGCTCACCCCAGAGTTCTTCAGTAGAGTTGGTCAGACTTTCAGTGAAATGGTAAGGGGATAGTCACTGCCATGTGAAATGCTTCACTCTGTGGTCACTGAACTATTTTTGTATGGATTTGGACAATTGGATCTTTGGACATTTTGGATCCAACCATGACCCTGTCACAGCTTATTGGTAAAGGTGGCCAGATTTTCATTCATTTCATGGAATCCATTATTCCATGTATCCTATCATGGTTCCTTTGGAGGAAAAAAGGAAAAACACATCTCACATCATTACAAATTCTCTACCATGAGTGTTGCCAAAAGCTTGTCTGACCATAAAACCTGGTTCTGGTCAAATTTTCAGTAGCATCTAAAGAATTTCAGGCACTTATATTTGTGGTTAGATAAAAGAAAAGCTTTTTCTGCGAATCCTTCCAAATATTTTGTTGCCAGGGAGGTGGCATCTTACTGTAGATTTGGAGACATTTGTGAACCCAAAATGCTACCATCTTCTTCAAATCTCCAACTGTGCTTTTCTAATTATTCTCCTCACTGTACATGGGGGCAAAATACGCTAGGGGCAAAATTCAATAGCTTTTCATTGCAGCTCATTTTAAATGATGGCATACGTGTCACCTCATATTTAAACCCCAGTGAAACAGAAAGTCAGGGATGACTGCTTAAGAGTTCCTAAGCACTCAACTAAACTTAGTAAAATGTAAATACTTCAGTTACATTTTGTTTATAAGAATTTCTAGATGTGCTAATAATTGTGACACATGTGATTTTGTATTTTTAGTAAGGATTTTTTTTCTTAGACAAAATTTACCTCAGTTAGACTATAGCTTCGATTTCTCTCATATATTCAATGCAAAATTAATTCAACACTGCTTGAAACTGTAGATTAATGTAGGTATAAAATTTTTTGATAAAGTCCACTTATATGTAATTATACTGATTATACCCTCTGAGTAAAATATGGGAGTATTCTACCATGTTACTAATTTTGTAACTGGGTTGCAGGGTTGAACATCTAGACAGCGTTGCCAACTTAGTGACTTTGTTGCTAGAGTAACAAATCTAGTGCCTTTTTGAGCAGATGTTACACAAGTTGAGAGAGCTGGTTCAACTCAGATCAGTGAGTAAATCACACCAGTGTGTAGTGCTTGCATGAGCTGATGAGCCCAATAACTAATCCCTGATCACCATTGCTTCCTAGTTTTCCTAGTTTGTTTTAAACTCTATTTGCAAATTTAATGTCTCTTCTTGTTTTTTGTTTGTTTGTTTTTGTTTTCATAATTATAAAACAGTTAGTTCCATTCAACTAATTTGATTGGACAAGCAGCATTCCAGGGGTGCTGATATTTAGTAACTGGGACATTTCACTGTTTGTATCACTCCACTCGTCTGTGTTCACCACATAAGATTCCAATACTAGCAATAGTTCAACATTCTGTCCAGCTGTGGCTTCTTTTGCTAACTATTTTTGTTGATGGAGCAAAAATAAAATTTTTTTTTTAACTTTTCTAACTGTTTCCTAACTCTCTATTTCCTGATTGCTAACTACCAATGCTTCATTTTGTCTGCGTCCTTAATAGAAACAGTAGTATTCGTCAAATAGGTAAATAGTTAAAGATGTGGTGACATGGCCAAATCATTTGATTTTCCATAAGAAAAAAGATGCAATCTATAATTATTTAACTATAAGCAAGTGCTTCCTATGTAACACACATTATGGGTTTATGTCCAGTGTATAGGAAGCGACAGCTTGAATTTGAATGAAAACTCTTAAATCTAAATCATCGAACTTGAATAAGTTGTTCATGAGACTGGGCCTCATGAGAGTTATTAAAGGATTTTTTTGTATTCATATCTGTTGTCAATGATACCTGTATCTTAGCAATGCTTTGCTTTTCTGACCCCAAACTTTGTAGGTGGGTTTAGCACAATGGTCTAAAGATAAGTGCTATGTCACTCCAACACTAAGTGGCTCTCTAACTAAAGTAAGATGTAAGCTGCTCATGAAAATATCTCCTTCACAAAATGAAAAGTAAAATATTACAGTGTAAATTAGTTTTTTTTATAAATTCCAATGGTTATGGTTATATACCATTTGGCTTATGGTTATATAGTCATGACTGGTTAGAGGTGTGTTTAACAAAATATGCTCTATTATTACAATTAGCCACCCACAGCAGGCAGCACTATGCATGACTTGAGTTTAGTATGCTTCAGAATGCGAACCCTTCCAATTGTAGAATAAAGTACAACTTCATGGAATTTATGTCATCTAACAGTCATTTACACATCACATAGGACCTAGGAAGGGTAGCATTCAAACAATCCTGCAATCTAGACAAAGTTATAGGCTTTATTTACAACCACTAGGTGACATCATTGTGCCAGTTGGGGCTTAATAGTTGCATTAATGACTAGTTAGTTTACTTCTTGCCTCTTGATTCATTGAGTGTTTAATCCAAATTTGGGTGTTGTGCCTTCCATACACTCATAATATCATTATTCACTGCATGAATCTGTGGGTAGTCTAATGGCTATTTAGTTTGACTGCAATAGACATGAACTGAATACTGTATATTGTAATATACTTAATTTGATTAACAAAATCAAGTTGAATGGTGGATTATGTAAAGACTTTTCATGAGAAGGTTCTCAGGTTTGTTTCTGAGCCCAACTTTGCAAACTGTCACACACTTGCAAACTGGTAACTGTTATAAATGTAAGAAATACAACGTGCACATACTGTATATGTACTTGTAAATATTGTAATATTCTTGTCATTGATTTTTAAAAGATTCTGTCGCACAAGTAAAAATCTTGTCCTAGCTGGACAAAAGTAATAGCCACTAATCAGGTGTACTGCTTCTGGAAGAGTTCGGAGTTCTGGAAGTTCAGTGTTGCAGGCAAAAATCTTTAAATTTGGTTGTTGTTGGTGTTTGTGCACCAAAATGCATACACAGATCTCCTACCTAATGTTTGTCATAAAGCAAAAAAGTGATATGAAAAAAAGTTATATTTCTGTATACATCAAGGACATTGTTTCATTTTAGAGGCCCCCCAGAAAAACAGTTGCATGGGCAAAGCCTGGAATGTGCTCAATTGTAATTTTAAGTTTAAAAGTTTATATTTTAGTTAGCTACATTTGTGTGTGGAATATTACATTTTACAGTAAACAGCTGCCACTGATTTAACTTGACTCGGCATGTAAAATCCAACCCTTGCAACAGCTAACTGAGATCGTTTCTATAGTAGGGTTAGCAAAATCGTTAGCGGATATGGCAAATGATAAATTTTCATGAATATAACTTTCAACTTAAAATATGAACACTTGTCAGATGAAGATGAAAAGGAAAGAGTGAAGCCAATTTCACCTTTAATGGGAATGTACAAATCAATGTGGGACCAATGAGCAGCAAGCTAGCCAGCTACTGACGGTTATCAGTGAGTATGATTTCTTTAGGATCTACTTCCATCAGCGGAGCAAAAACAAACAAAACATTTGGCCATTTTGTGTCCGAAATGTCAGTTATTCACTATTCATTCCTTGTTTATAGAACTGTTATATAAAAGCAATATCACACTTGCAATCATGTTGTTATACTGAACATCACTATGACTGTAAATAGCTACGGTCAAATCACAGCTGTGTCAATATTCAGTATAGCCACACTCTTGTTCATGCAATATTGCTTAGTTAGAACTTTTTTTTAAAGCAAACACCCTTTTTGAAAAGGAACGTTTCACCAGAGATAAATGAACAATCCTTGAGGGCTCTAAATTTTCTGAAAGTCTAGTTTATCTAGTACTGCTATAGTCATAGTGAAAAAACAAGTACCTTTATATTTCAGTTTATTTTTTTATTTTTATTATGTTTGTATAAACACAACGGTGCAGAAACGGTCTCAGAATTTGCCTTATCAAGCTTTGGTCAGAAGTAATTTATATGGTAATTTTTAGAAGAAATAATAAATCTTATATAAAGGTAACAGTGTCAGTTTATTACTGGAGATGATTGTAGGGAGGCAGCAAAGCAACAGTGAATTCCATACTGCTATAATGTAATTCAGTAAATGACTTAAATTAAGTCAATGAATAGAAGTTCAAAAGATCAAAATTTACACCAATGTTTATAAGAGGAAAGTTACTTGTAATTAGAGTCAGGTTATGCAACTGCTTAAGCTGATTTTTCTAGGTGGCCCATTGAGATTGTTAACAGTACTTGCTTGTAGCGAAATTGGAACGTTTAAACATTAAAAAACAAAAAATAAAAAGACTAATACAATGATATATGAATGAGAAGATGGCAAGCGTTCAAACATAAATCTAATTCTGTAGAAGGCTAGTATATTGCCAATATATTGCTGCATGAATATTCCTAGTTGTAAATATCACATTAATCACCACAAATTTGGTTCGGTTTTACATATTTTCCACCCTCATCATTCAGCAGGTTATAAAACAGCACTTGAATAATAGTCTGAGTCAGCCTTAAGTCCATACATAAGTCAGAGTGTGCAATTTCACTATTAACTCATCTGTATGCAAGTTTGCTCTGAATATTGCAATTATTGCAATATTACTTATTGCACGCGTTCAAAAACATATACAATTAGGACTGACAACATTGTTCAAGAGAGACTGTATCAAAGATGGTTATTTTGTTATAGATTCTCATTCTGAAAATTGTCATTATGTCATGAAATACAAGAATGCAATGTCCATTGATGAAACAGCATCACATATTTTTGCGAAAGATCTCTATTAATTTTTCTTAATATTTTTATATTCTTGCAACTGCATAATAGAAAAAAATGAATAATCAAGATACCAGCTGTTTATTTCCTATGCACAGCATAGCACTCATAGAAACGAGGTATACGGCCAAAGCTGCAAGTGGCAGGAGTGGTGTCAATCTCTTCCAGCGGCTGAGTGGCCCTGAAGGTGAAGCGCTGGAGGAGGAAGGTGATCATAATAAAGAGTTCCACTCGGGCCAGAGCTTCACCCAAACAGGCTCGCTTCCCTATGCAAAACAGACAGAATAGAGGCATGAATGTAACAAAGAACAAACTTTTCCCCATGCTGCTGTTTGAACATTAACTGAACCTCTTGACCTGTATCTGCATGATTTTATGCATTGCACTGCTGCCATGTGATTAGCTAATTCGATTAATTGCATGAATGAAAATAAGTCCCACATTAAGTGCTGTATTTATTTTTCTGTCAGTATATTTTCTGAATGAAACCAGATATAAATACCACAGAATAGCAGTGTCAGTTAGGCTCATTTCTAGGGGGAGCCCCTGCTCTGCATCTTGTGTGTTATCTTGGTCTGGGTCTAATATGACTTCTTATCAAAAGGTAAACTTACACTACTACTTTACACAAGTGATTTTCAGTTATTTCTTTTTAAAGGCCAATTAAAGTCCACATTTACATTTCTAAAAAAAAACAAAAAAAACATAGCAGGTAGTGGAAAGGCCTAACATGAACAGCACTAGATACACAGGTATGCTCAGAACATTAATTGTAAATGAGGGAGCAGAGTTTTAAAAAAAAATGTAAATTCATGATGCACATCCTAGGTTTGAGCTCACCCATTCCAAACACAACAAATGCATCATTTCTTTTGAATCGTCCCTCTTCATCCAGGAAGTTCTCTGGGTCAAAATTGTCAGGGTTCTTCCATAGCTCAGGGTCAGAAAGCACCGAAGTCAGCAAAGGAAGAATAATGGTTCCCTGAAGTATAAAACACAGAACTATCAGCAAATAAAGCACGCAAAATTTTTAAAAACACTTGAAATTATTGTGCAATAAAATATAAGGTACCTTGGGTATGAGATAGTTCTTAAACTCTGTGTCATAGAACATTTTATGTGGAACAGCGGTAGGAGCAATATCCATGTTGCGCTGAATTTCATGAATGACTGCATCTGTATATGGCATGTTCTGTCTGTCATCGATGCAAGGGCACCGCTCTCGCCCCACCACCTCATCAATCTCCTTCTGGACTCGTGCTATTCAAGATGGCAGGCATAATACAGCATGACACGTGTATCAGATGCCTGTATACAGATCACTGTAATATCATACTGTATGACAATGCATCCTACAGCCAATACTGACTGCTCTTCCAGTAATGCTTTACACTACAAGTAATCCATCCATCCATTCTCTGTACCGCTTATCCTACACAGGGTCGTGGGGGAGTCTGGAGCCTATCCCAGGGGACTCAAGGCACAAGGTGGGGGACACCCTGGATGGGGTGCCAACACATCACAGGGCACAACTGCACACACACTCACACACCCATTCACACACTACGGACAATTTGGAAATGCCAATCATCCTACAAAGCATGTCTTTGGACTGGAGGAGGAAACTGGAGTACCCGGAGGAAACCCCCAAAGCACAGGGAGAGCATGCAAACTCCGGGTAATATATCTTCAATGTATAAAACAAACATACAATGTGATACAATTCTTACCTTGGACATCTGGGTGCTTCATCATTAGCAGCAGGCTCTGTCTGATTGTAGAAGAGGTAGTCTCAATGCCACCATTAAGTATGGCCCATGTTGTGCCCAATAAGTTATTTAAATTAAATTCTGTATTAGGGTTATGTTTCTCCTGCAAAAGAGACCTATTTTTAGTTATCTTTATCTGCTTACTAAGACAAAAACATGCTGCCTTATGGAATATGTCTGTGTACAGTGCAAAAACGGAGTTAAAATGATCAGAGTCTTTCTATTCTTATTTCAGTAGCTTATAATGTTCCTCTTTTGGCTGCTCCCATTAGGGGTCGCCACCAATTGATCCGCGATCAATTTGATTTGGCACAGTTTTTACACCGGATGCCCTTCCTGACGCAACCCTCCACAATTTTTATCTGGGCTTGGGACCAGCACTGATTGCACACTGCTCCACAAGACCCCAGTGGCTGGGGTTGGTTCCCTGGCCAGGAATTGAACACGGGCCGCACCGGTGAGAGTGCTGTGGCCTAACCACTAGTCCTCCAGGAACCCTATTTCAGTAGCTTTTAATCATATACCAAAATGTAGTGTTTTCTGCCAACCACAGGATAGCCCATGCTGAATAGAGTTATTATGGCTATTTGACAACATATACTACGACAACATAAATACAATGCAAAGAATGATTTTACCTGTTCCATTTGTAAAAGGAAAGCCTCAATGAAATCTTTAGGGGGTGAAGAAGGATCCAATGTCTTCATCCGTGCCTCTGCTTCAAGCTTAAGTAAATTTTTGACCTGTTCCACTTTTGAAAACATGTCATTGAGTTGTCCAGGGAAAAAAAAGCCCACAATTCTGGGAAAAATATTATAGGCCTATAAGGGAAAAAACAGTATTAAAAAGAAAGAGGTGGACAGATATGTTACATAAACTGTGCATTAAATTCAGTCCTCCTGGGGTATGGAGTCACATGGAGTCATAGATCTATCACCATCAGCAGACATTCCAGCTGAACTGGCAGATGAACTCTCCAAAACTCCCCGGCTACTAATCATCATCTGTAATCAAAGATTGTTGAAATACCTCAGACACAGAGAATCACAAAGTCTTGTAACTTTCATGCGTTTTTCCTTATGCGAATCACTCTTAGAAATGCTGTACATCTGTTATGCTTAGATAAGACTTGCTTTGTCTAACCTTGCCTTACTTTTCTAGTAATTTATGCATCGCTTTTAGCAGCATGTTTATGTCAAAGTCTTGTTACTTCTGGGTTTGTCCAGTTTATACTATATATCTCGTTATGTCTCCAATTCTTGGCTTCATTAGATTCTCTAGTTTTTAGCTTACACCGATCAGCCATAACATTAAAACCACTGACAGGTGAAGTGAATAATATTTATTATCTCATTACAATGGCACCTGATTAGGAGTGGGATTTATTAGGCAGCAAGATGTGTTGGAAGCAGGAAAAATGGGCAAGCGTAAAGATCTGAGCGACTTTGTCAAGGGCCAAATGAAGGCCAGATGACTGGGTCAGAGCATCTCCAAAACGGCAGGTCTTGTGGGGTGTTCCCGGTATGCAGTGGTTAGTACCTACCAAAAGTGGTCTAAAGAAAGACAACCAGTGAACCGGCAACAGGGTCATGGGTGCCCAATGCTCATTGATGCGCATAGGGAGTGAAGGCTAGAACGTCTGGTCCGATCCCACAGAGGAGCTACTGTAGCACAAACTGCTGAAAAAGTTAATGCTGGCTATGATAGAAAGGTGACAGAGCACACAGTACATCGCAGCTTGCTGTGTATAAGGCTGCCCATGCTGACCCGTCTACCGCTGCAAGCACCTACAATGGGCACCATCATCAGAACTGGACAATGGAGCAATGGAAGATGGTGGCCTGGTCTGATGAATCACGTTTTCTTTTACATCATGTGGACGGCCGGGTACGTGTACGTCGCTTTCCTGGGAGATGGCTCCAGGATGCAGTATGGGAAGAAAGTAAGCTGGCGGAGGCAGTGTGATGCTCTGGGCAGTGTTCTGCTGGGAAACCATGGGTCCTGGCATTCATGTGCATATTTGTAGACCAAATACACCCCTTCACGGCAACAATATTCCCTAATGGCAGTGGCCTCTTTCAGCAGGATAATGCGCCACACTGCAAAAATTGTTTAGGAATGGTTTGAGGAACATGACAAAGAGTTCAAGGTGTTGACTTGGCCTCCCAATTCGCAGGATCTCAATCCGAGCATCTGTGGGATGTGCTGGACAAACAAGTCTGATCCATGAAGGCCCCACCTCACAACTTACAGGACTTACATGATCTGCTGCTAAGGTCCTGGTGCCAGATACCACAGCACACCTTCAGAGGTCTTGTGGAGTCCATGCCTCAACGGCTCACAGCTGTTTTGGTGGCACAAAAGGGACCTACGCAATATTAGGCAGGTGGTTTTAATGTTATGGCTGATCGGGGTATAGTTTTTAATATAATTCTGATTATATTATAGTTTACTTTAATATAAAATTTGCTGTTTTTCTTTACTTGGAATTGCTGGTTTTTCTTAGTTTGGTTTTGTACTATCCTTTGTGTTTAACCTGTGTTGTAGTCTATTCTGTAACTATTCTTACTATTGTGCACCAGTGTCCACACAGGTCTCGGTATGATCCTTGTCCCACAAGTTGTTTTTTTTTGTTTTTTTAAATTTCCTAGAATAAATGTACTTCAGTTAAAGTTTAGATTTGCTGTCATAGACTGGAATCCCAACCAGGGTAAAGGCCCACCTAACATCCACTGCTCCCCAGAAACAGGCTCTGCCACAACCCTGAATAAGATAAAGCAGCTAATGTAGAAAATGAATGAATGAAAAACGGTTAGATTTTCTTACCCATCTTTACAGGTGCAAATAATTCTGGAGCTGATTGTATGTCATTTTACACCATTAAAAATCTTTGTTGAATAATAAATTGCTCAATGTTTTCTTAATATGGCCAACAAACTGCTAAAATGGTCTTGGGCATGATGGATGCAACGGTATATATTAGTATGAAAATCTAAAATGCCCTCAGGCAGCTGAGACGGCTGCAGCTGTAGGTTATATTTTTTTATTAAAGATGGCAAACAGCAAACAGTTCCAAAAGTCACTTAGCAAAAGCATAGTCAAGAACAGGCAGAAGTTCAGGCGATTTACAGACAGGATATCCTAGGCAAAGCCAGATTCACAGAAACCAGACCAAAAACCAGAATCATCAACACTGAAACAAAGGTATAGTACATCAGATGAATAAGACAGAGCTGCGCCAATACTTTGCATTGACTGAATGTCCAGAGTCTCTATTTATATGATATGTGGGTGATTGAAACCACTTGTGCTGCATCAGTAGTCAGGCAAGAGTAAAAGTGCCGATGTGCGAGGTGGCATATTTGTAGGCTGCAGTGTACTCTGGGGAAGGGAGTCTGATGCTGATTACAGCTTTGACATGACACCCTCATGCCATCCCAACCCCATGCCTTACTATGCTACAACATTTGGTATACAGCAGTATTACAAAAAAGCAAGACACCGTATTAGAGGAACACAAATGTATGTGTTTGAACCTCAGACTGACGTGACTTTGATTTCTTCACCAACAGGGAACTGATATTTGATATTTCTGGACATTTTCCTAAGTCTTATAAGTATGCTCCAGATTAAAATTAAATGTAACTGAATACTTAACTGAACTGTAACTGCTTTTTGTCCAAAAAAAAAACAAAAAACAAAAAAAAAAACACAGCTCAATATAAGCAGGGCATTGCTTCCAAACAGTTCTTATGAAAAAGACAGGCACCAAAAAAAGATCAAAAGACAGTAAAATGCTTAAAAAGATATCCGACTAAAACTATCCCTTGCTCAGGCTCAATAATGCGCTCTGGGTCTTGTCAGGAGACAACCTTGTGATTTTTTTGACAAAAAGGCAATTCTTAGGAAGTTGTACCACTTGCTCTAACCAATCTGGCCATTTTCCTCTGACTTCTCTTATAAACAAGGCATTACAACCCACAGAACTGTCATTCACTCAGTGTTTTTTGTTTTTCACACTATTCTGTATAAACTCTAGAGACGGCTTTGTGTGAAAATCCCAAGAGATCAGCAGATTCTGAAATAGTCAAACCAGCCCTTCTGGCCCCAACAATCATGACACAGTTAAAGTCACAGAGTTCACATTTTTTTCTTCATTCTGATGTTTGATGTGAACATTAACTGAAGCTCTTGACCTGTATCTGCATGATTTTATGCACTACGCTGCCACCACATGATTGGCTGATTGAATAAGTGCATAAATGAGCAGGGGTACAAGTGTTCCTATTAAAGCAGACGGTGAGTCAATATCTCATGATCTACATTTACATCATATATATTTATTTCAGCACCTTATCTGCTCATGTTATGTAACATGTGTTTTAAGAATGAATAGTAATGATACAGTACCTGTCCAAGTGGACTACTTAGAACTTTGAAGTAGTTATCAACAGCGTCGATGATAAGTTGTAACTTTGGGTCATCAGATTCAAATCTCTGGCCAAATACGATTGAGCAGATCACATTGCACACTGCTTTATTTATCAAGTGTCTTGGATTGAAAGCAGAATCTGTAAGAGAAAAAAAAGTCGGCCTCAGTTAATGGTTTGCAGTAGACGCTTATCCATGTGTATGTCCTGTCATCACAACCTTGACCAGGATAAAGCAGCTATGATTTTATATCCCAGTTATATCCCAGTTTTGTACCAGTTTTACTGGTGCAGCCCTAAACATTAATGTTCAAGGAGTCTATGGTGTGTAGATTTACTCATTAATTCATTCATCCTCAGTAATCAGTCCTGGTCAGGGCTTTGGAGGACCTGGATCCTATCCCAGGAAAAGTGGTCACAAGGCAGAAATACACCATGCTCACAGACACTCACATACTCATTCACATCTAGGGACACTTTAGATATTCAATCCAACCACTATCATGTTTTTGGGAAGTGAGGCAAACCCACACAGAAGAGAGAAAGGAGAGAATGGAGCTACCTATTGCACCACTTTGCGGCTGTAAAATTACTCTTTTTAGATAATATTTTTAGATAATTATAAATAAATCAGTTATTGCCTTGCCATTAGACAGGCATTTGCAGAGTTACTTTGCTTGTAGCTATTAAGGTTGGACAATACGGCTTGCCTTTTTCCCAGTACATTCTCTTAAATTGATTGTGACACAGATTTAAAGTCCTATTGTTCATACCTATTTGTTTGTTCCAAAACCAAATGTAATAACAGTACAGCAACATATTAATTAAATTTTTACAAATAAATGTAGAGGTTAAACCTTTGCACACAAGACAGCGCACAAACAATTTGCAGCATGACTGATTAATTTAAAAATACATTGCTGTGCAAAAGTCTTAGGCACATAATTTTTTAATACAAATTTTGTTTAGTTTATGACTTCCTCATTTTATAGTTCCAATCATTATGCTTCCAACAAAAAAACTTAAATGTTACAAAAATGTTTGTATGTCAGTAGTAAAGCAACATATTACAAATAGTACAAAATCAGTTTTGCAGTAAATGTGACCACAGGGCTCAGAGATTTCTGCTAAAAAAGAATGTCAGACGAGGTTCTGCATAAATCTGACAGCAATAAGGCAATACCTCCAAATGTATTAAAAGTTTGCACGAGACAGCTAGCTTCCTCCTTCACTTTGTCCTCGATGGTATGCCGACCCATCCCAAAGCTCTTCATGGTTGACAGAGTGAACCGCCGAAGCTGCTTCCATCTTTCCCCATTGCTCACCAAAACTCCTGCAGTGCGAGGAAATATGTACACAACTACTCTGATCACAGCATATGAGTGTAAAAATTAAAAAAAAATAATGTTCTTTGAGCATTATGTGCACTCATATTGTTTCTCTTTAGTAACTTAATCTAGTTTTCTGTTTAACTAGAAGATTCATTGATGTAAATGAACTTACCATAACCCTTAGTGACCTTCATTATGAGGGGGTAGTTTGCCCTGCCACTAAACTCATTACCCATGCCAACCATGGTGTCTTTCAGGGCTTGGTATCCAGAGATCACCACAACAGGTGTGTTGGCAAACCAAAGGGTGAAAATAGAGCCATGCTTTTTACTGAGCTGATTGAGAGAAATTTAAGAAGTTTAAGATTACAGATCTTAAATTATTCCCCAGACTTCTGATAGCCTACCAGAAAATTATCAAACTCTATACTTCTGGCCATTTTAAACTCACAGACAAGATCTCAGGGAATAGACAATCTGTTATTTACAAAGTCAGCACATCTTGCATATGCCACATGCACATGTAGCTAAATTCTACAAATTCAATCTGTGTAGGTATTTCTGTATTACTTGCTCTTAATTAGTTATGCAACCACCTGTGTGGAACAAAAGCCTGTACTCACACAATACAACTGTAAACAATGCTGTGTGCATTATCTTCCAGATACACTATATGGCCAAAAGTTTGTGGACACCTGACCATAACACCCATATGTAAGCCTTCCACAAACTGTTCCCACAAAATTGGAAGCACACAATTGTCTAGAATGTCTTTGTGTTTTGTACCATTACAATTTCCTTCACTGCAACTAAGAAGCCCAAACCTGTTCCAGCATGACAACGCCCCTGTGCACAAAGCGAGCTCCATGAAGACATGGTTTGGAGTGAAAGAACCCTGACCTCAACCCCACTTATCAACTTTGGGATGAACTGGAACACAGACTGCAAGAGAACCAGTTCCATTGGCAGCCATACATGCCCACGCCATGACATTACCACCAAAAACAGGAAGGCCAGATTAG
>CM075016.1:12572987-12588532 GCA_037576675.1 Pangasius sanitwongsei | reverse complement strand
CATAAAGACATGGATGACAGAGTCTGGTGTGGATGAACTTGACTGGCCTGCACAGAGTCCTGACCTGAACCCGATAGTTTGTTGTCTTGCATGACGCACACAGGCCTTTATCAAACTTTTTGGCTATAGTGTATATAGTGTAGCTCATGGCATTCAACTAATTCACTATGTGTTATATTAATGAACTGAATTATTAAGTTAGTAGAAAAGTAAGCATATAAAAGCACCGTTTTTTATTGGAAGTCGTGTTCTGACATAAGAGCGACAAAAAAAATGTAAAGTTATTTCTAAAGTTATTTATAAATAAAGTTATTAATGAGTTACTAACCTCAAGGTAATACTTGTACGGTTCCTTTACATGAACCTGAAAGAAATTCCCAACCACAGGTGCAGGAGCAGGACCTGGAGGCAGCCTTCCAAACCTGCGCTGGTCTTCTTTACCGCGACTCTTCCACAGAAAAAAGAAAACAGCAGTGGTAATAAAGACAGGCCACAAGATTGACTGTAAAGCAAACATCTTCACGAAAAAGGGTAACAAAGGCAGCGCGGCAGAGTTGTGTGTACTGCAGGACAAACCCGAGCAGTCGGTAAGGCGGTGAATGTGGAGACTGTGACACTGGAGCGGGTTTTATTCCCCACCGGGGCGGAGCGCTGAGCTCTGCACACAACGGCTATGGTGTTAAATAGACAACAGACGTCCCTCCTGGGACACCGACGCATAGCAAAACTCTGGATCCCGGCCTAGGCCGTACAGGCGCCGCCCGCGCGCGCAGCTTTCACACACGCTTTCGCGTCTTTACAGTTCACGTGACGCAGTCTGGCAGGCTTGCACTCACTGAAAATGAACTGTTTAAAGGCTCCTTGTGGTCGCCTGCACCTCCCCTTTGTGCCGCCCCGCACACCTCTGCACCTCATGAAAAGTCACCTGCTAGAAGCCCCAGACAGGACAGGGATGATATTTTAAAAGCGCCATACTACAAAAAAATTAAGTGAAATCGCAAAATAAAATGCTCCCCTAGTCCTGATGTACAATTTCCCTGGATTATTATAAAATATTAATAAATGACAACGAGGGACTGACACACAGTACACCACGTGGTTTAGAATGGTTTAGTCTGGACCTAATTGGTGCTGTTTACAAGCGCGTGTGACATGATCAAAAGAGAAACTGAATGCGAATTTAAAAAAATAATAATAATAATAAATGTATGCTATGTATGTCATCTCATACGACTTTTTACCGTAACTTTATTAATGTGTACTTTTGCAGTGCTAGTTATGCTAACGCCATAATAGTCTACAGGGATAAGACCAAATTACATAAAAGTTTGGACTGTGCATTATAACATTTTTAATAACCAAAATTGCACAATTAGTACCTGCAATATTATTATTTTTTGTATATAGTTCTGCAATAAAAACGTTTCAACATATGTAATATTGTTGCATCCCTATTGTACCTACTGTATCTTAAGGAATAGCAGGGGCATTACTAGGACTAATCTTCTGGACTGGTCCTTTGTTGCATGTGTTGCATAACACATTCAATAATCGGTTTAAACTAACAAACTAACAGGAAATGTAAAATTGCAATGCTATACCTTTTCCTCTTATTTGATTAGAAAATTAGTGAGATTACAACAGGCCATATTCACAAAATATAATATTAATATTAGTTCCAAAAGTTATAAATAGCAAGGTTTCTTATCATGTAAATATACAGGTAGAGGCCATAACAGGGATGATGTAGTGTTAAAAAAAAGCCCTCTATTGTTAGGTGTGTATTACATTTAGAAACACACTAAGACATTAATGTAATGTCCTTTAAATGCCTTCTTAAAGAGGTTCAGCTTTAACATGGATCTCTGTATATTCTGTTTTGAGGATACAGATTTATGTTTTTTGTATTCTGTATTTTGATGGTTTTATTTAGATTTAGGCAGATATTTTAATCAAGAACAATTTCATTATGATTATGGATAATGTCATATGTGTCCATCCTCTTGTCTTTTTAGGAATGAATTTATTTAATACTTCAGATTAAATCATACTCATGGTATTGTGGCATAGATTCACCACACTGTCAGTCTGAGCTCCTTGTTCACATTATCTGCTCCATATAAGTACTGGCTGTATACACCACCTTTGGTGGTGACAGATAAACACTGCTTGACATGCTGAGAGGTTTGACAGGTTTCAGCAAAATTTCCATCCCAACTACATCTCAAACCCACGCAAAAGACCTGAAACTAGCCCAAAATATTCAGGCATGGGAAAAGGTAGACATATTTTTTTGTCTTTTTTCCACAGTCTTTTCAGGAAAACAAGGTTACCGTGGCGCATATACATTTCTGATGTACAGACATTATCCTTTCCATAATCCTCCTTTCCCTCTCCCACGCTTTGCAATATAACTTCTAATAGATATGGTTCTATACATTATAGACACACTGTCTGCACTTTATTAGATTTAATTCAGACTATGTGCTATAAAAAAGATTTTGGTGACCACAGAGTTTTTTAAACTCGGCAACCTCTGTCACGATAAGCTCGCCCACACAAGCCACATACAGCACACATAGACATCTTAACTATGTATACTGCAGCTACGTGGTAGGGTAGTTAGCCACAAGTTAGTCACTGCCAGCTATTGTTAGTTACTACTGTTAGCTACCTAGCATCTATGCTAGTGTCTTTGTTCATGTGTGTGTGTATGAGAAGCATCTGTATCTTTATGTGTGCATTCACTTTACCCATTATCAGTGTTGGGTTTGTGCTAGTTATTGGGTTGACACTGTAACTATTATACATACAAGGTTTCTCCATTTGTGGTTACTCTTAAATGTCTAACTCAGGGATATCATAGTGTAAATAAATAAACACAAATGCTATCATTGATAAAAGACTGTACAGTGTTGTATACTGGTAGGCAATGTGATTCTACTGTTAAATGTATGTACGTAGAATCACATGTATTTTGTGATTCTACTGTTAAATGTGTTGAAGACTATGATGCAGATTGCAGGTCCCCAACTACAGTCCTGTTTTATCTTTAATTGATATCTGCCTGTTTTCTGTTGTCCCTGTCAACTGGGAAAATACTCTTTGCTCTTATTTTTGCAGTTTCCAGGATTCAGTAAATACCTTTGCACTAACATTCTACTTCTGGCTGCGCCATCTTTGATTTTCAAGGATTGTTTCAAAGACTGGTTAGGCCACAGACCCACACCCAATGTAGGGTGTAACAGAGACAAATCCAAGAGCTGTTACGGGCAATGCCACCCATGTAAACTAATTAATTCCAAATTGTGTAGTCTGTGAGTGAAAAAGTAAATAGCCATAAATAGCCAAAATATAGTTGACCTGTGCAGTAATAATGTATTCATCTATTTTCCAGACTGTGTCTAGGAAAAAGAAAATGTCATCAACCTGATTCAATACAACAAACTCAAATAAAAGTACAGTATAATGCAGGTTCCATTAAGATTTTCAAAACAGTTGTATAACCTTGTATAATTTTGTTGGCTTAATCTCATATGTATATTAGGGATGTATGGACACAGCCGGTTAATAGCTAACACATATAGGCTTATTCATAGATTAAATAAATATTTCTTTTTCTTAAACAAAAACATAATTGTTACAAAATTGTGCACAATAATTGGAATTGTTCCCAGAGCACAGTGGAGGAACTGACTTGAGAAGTTATTGTTGCAATGCACTGCTTCAACTGCCATGGTGGTACTGTAATAAATGTTATTTAGAAACAATTTTGTCATAAATCACAAAGAGCCTAGTAAACAAATGGCATTAGTTAATAAACTAAAACAGTGTCACATTGTCATGAATCTCAAACCCATAATTCGTACATTTTAAATAACTTCCATTTCTATCCCTCTTACAGAATTATTCATTCAGTGTCACTCTGGTCTCACTTGGAAATAATTATGGGCTCAGTTGAATTTACAGAGAGAGATTCTACTGCACACTCAAGGACTGAGCAGCCGGTAACGATTTCAAAGTAAATTAAGCACTGTGGTTCTTAATGGGTGTTGTTCATATTTGTAATATCTGTCATGAAAAACAAGTTACAATACTTTGACAGGATTCTTCTGAGGAACAGCGGGCAGTTTAACTGCTCAGGACAAACAAGGGACTCATGAACATCTATCACAAAACAAAAAACAGTAGTTGATCATCAGGTAACAACACAGTATTAAGAATCAGGAGTATGTAAACATTTGAACAGGTTCATTTGTGTAAATTCAGTTATTATTGTATCTTGTGGACTATATGTAAACATCTGTTATGTGAAATAGCTTATTTAGGGCATACTAAATATACTAAATAAAAAAAATGCAATTTTTGATTCCGCTTAAAAAAAAAAACTTAAAAAAAAAAGGTTAACATTTTGCAGATTCTGCAAGGTGTATGTAAACTCATGACCCCAACTGTATATATTTTCATTTGTCATATTAGCACAGATTTTTTTTTAAATGTGTGTCAAATTAGAAAGAAACGTTTCATTTTCAGCTGAGGGTCCATTATTTTGGCCTACTTTAATTTGCCTGCTGTACTGAGAATAAATATAATGGAGTGAATATTACTGCTGTGTCTATTAAAGTGAGTTGAGTTCAATCAAAAGTGAATAAATGAACGGAATCTGACGTTACCTCATGACCCCACAGACATTATGCATATGATATGTCTAAGTCTGTATATAACACTAAATGCAAATGGCATCCGGGTGTGTGAGTGAGGTTTCTAGAAGCAGCATCACGTTTGGTTGTTTGCGGGGCTGTGATTGGCTCTCAGTGTGGTCCAGGCGTGAGTCATATCAGTGACGCAAGCAGAGAGAAGGGCGACGCAACAGCAGCATCCACATCGAGTCACCATCTATCCAGCTATCCATCCATCCATCTAACTACCTATCTGTTCTTCTGTCTGAGCCACAGCTGAAATCAGCGGGTTAATAAAGAGAGGCTCGGGTTTTGCGGCTTGTTATCAGGTATGTCAGACTCCTGCACAGTGAGCCAGGGTTTGTGATGCAGAGGTGAAGCGCGGGTTGGACGCTGCGTTCTCCGTCATGGAGCATCCATGTTCTGTTGTTGACACAGAGGAAGAAAGGTGGGATGTACACGATATCAGAACGCAGTGGTTCAGCTGCGCCTCGGCTGAAATGTGAATCTTTTTCATGAGAAGCTCGGCGTTGTATTTGGTGAGGTTGCACATGAAATCCAACTGCTTGCTCTTCTACGCAGTAGATGGGGCGTTTCTCTTTTCTGATTATTGACTAGGTTATTTCCTGTGTGCTGTGGTGTATGACATCTCAGTTATACTGACAAACATTAGCAGGGTATATTAACAGTAATATTAACACGGTAACATATATTTTTTTAATTCTGGTAAATATTTATTTAGTTTAAATTACATGTACTCCACACCACAATGACAAAGTAATGGGTCATTTTGGGGTTAATGCACTTTATTATTATTATTATTATTATTATTATTATTATTATCTCCTAAAGAAAGTAAAACCAGTATAATGAGCGCTATATTTTTATTATAGTTGTTGTTGTTATTGTTGTTGTTTGCTTAACAAACAGCTGTTTACCTGCATAATGCATTCCAGCTGTAAGTGAACAAACCAGAAGACCAGCTTCATCTGCACCAGACCAGTGCTTAGCAGTTGGAGCTGCATGGAATAAATATATATATATGTTTTGTTTTGTTTTTCCAACATTGGTTGTTATGAATGTGTTGGTGGGGGTGTGGTGGCTTGGTGGTTAGCACTGTTGCCCTGCACCTCCAAGTTTGGGGTTCAGATTCCCCCCTCTCCCCTCCGCCCTGTGTGCATGAAGTTTGCACATTCACCCAATGCTTCGGGGGTTTCCTCCGGGTACTCGGGTTTCCTCCCGCAGTCCAAAGACATGTGTTGTAGGATGATTGGCATTTCCAGATTGTCCGTAGTGTGTGTATGGGTGTGTGTGTGTGTGATTGTGTCCTGCGATGGATTGGCACCCCATCCAGGGTGTCCCTTTCCTTGTACTCTGAGTCTCCTGGGATAGGCTCCAGGCTTCCCACGACCCTGTGTAGGATAAGCGGTACAGAGAATGGATGGAATGTGTTGGTAATGGCATCATAACTGCTGCTCATGCAGTATGTCTAAAAAGTAGTAAATATGTAGTAAATATAACTAAAGGTAACCTAGGTAACGATATACTGAAAAGGGGGCAGGCAGGGGCTATTTATCAGGGATGAAATGATGAACTGTCCTGAGTAAAGTCATACTGGAATATAAGAAGCTTATTTATTAAGCCATATAAATGCTTTGCAGAATCAAGTGTTAATATATAACTATTTTCTTTGTTCAGAGGTTTTACGATCTTATGTAACTCAGGTGCTGTTTGATTTAGTTACAATTTAGACAGAAAAACTTAATTATTTAAGATGTTCTCTGAAGCAGATGTACTGGATTATGTGTTGCAGAACACTGGCCACTCATTAATAACAGATACCCCACTGTCTTTCTGTTTCATACTGTACAGTAGTACTGACCAGTGTTCTCTAATATGTTCACCATAATCCAGTACATGCGATTACAGTACTATTATGAATTTGATCATGTACTTTAAAGGTCTTGGGAAATCTGATGTGGTGTGGAATCATATGTGTTGAATATCATTCCTAGAATTATGTTCTCTTATTTTGCATTACTGACTTGGCTAGACTTAGTTAGAATTAGTAGACACTTGTAGTTGTTATTTAAATGTACATCACATTGTTGCACAGGTTATGTATCTATTGAAGAAATATTTAATTTAGCGTAGCATGGATATGCACTATATATATATATATATATATATATATATATATATATATATGCCGTTCTCATTTCCTGAAATAATTACTGAGCATTAACAGACAGGGAATCCAAAATCAGCATTTCAGTTCTTTAAAATGGTGGAATGGCTTCTTGTAAGCATTGTAGCTGATAATTCAGTGATCAGTGACTTATTCCGTGTTTCCCCAGACTCCAGACTGCAAGCTCTACTTACTTTTGCAGGGTAGACACTCGTCACAGCTTCCACTACCATGGGAATTCAATATTCATACTGCCTATTATCTGAGGCAGGTAACAAACTCAAACAATAATATAGGTCAGGACTGTTTAAAAAAAAAAGCACCAGAAACCTCAACAGACATCTGGGTTTTTGGCTTTTATCAATAATGTAAATACCACATGATCATGTTTTTACATTTGGATTTCAACATACAGCCAGACAAGTCTCAGGATTAATAAGACAGGATATTATTTGTAGAGACCAGTCAAGTAATTGTTAAAAAAAAAAAAACTTTTTAAATACATTTCAGAGTATGTGTTTTCACAACAAAAGAAGGAATTTGGTCATTGTCCAGTCCATGTGTATGAGTTAGTCAATGGTCATATAATCAGGTAATCTTTTTTTTATTTAGTACTATTGTGCTTATAGCAAAAAGCTAAAATAGTTAAAACATTTTTCAGGTGCTGATTATTTGAACTGAAAAGTTGTATGCTTTTATATTTATTAATGGAACTATGGTAACATAAATTTCATAAGGTCAAGCCAAATGGTCTTCAATCACGTCTGTACCACTCGGGCTGACGCTTGTGGTGATATGCCTCCGTGGGAAACCTTTGAGAGAACTAAATGTATTTTCTTTTTAACCACCAACATCAAAAAACAAACTGTGTCTGAGTGGTATATGCGTGGCATCACCACTCGCTGAATTATTAAAGTGGTTACACCATGCTGCTGTCTGATTCACTGTGTATTCTATTTCCAGGCCACAGTCATATCTAAAAAAAAATGACTAAAGAGGATACTGCCGATGTAGAGGAGGCCCAGCCTACCTCTGAGTGTACCAGTCCAAAACATGAATCTCGCAAGAAACCCATAGTCCACCCATCTGCTCAAGCCCCACTCCCCAAAGACTATGGTGCGTGTCTGGACATGTTTTATCCTTCCATGTGTAATGAAAGGAAATGTGTACGCACTTATACTCTCTTTCAAGAGTAATGATGCAAATCTAGGAAATTACATTATTATTAATTAGTTGACTGTGTTTCAGTTAAATGTTGTCACTCAACTGAAAAACCTTTCTCAGTGAAAATCCTACTTATACTTCATTGCTGTTTCAGCCTTCACGTTCTTTGATCCGAATGACCCAGCCTGTTTGGAGATTCTGATGGATCCCTGCACCACCATCCCTGAGCTGTTTGCTATCATCCGTCAGTGGGTCCCACAAGTGCAGCACAAGATTGACATAATCGGCGAAGAGGTGAGAGACAGTCCCTGTGTTTTGCACACCGATAGGACAATAAAACTACAGGTCAAAATACATTCAAATGCAAGTATGCATCTGTTATGGTCTAAAACATGTCCATGCATGCAGTGTAAGCAGCATCTTTTCTATTCTATTCAAAATAATACTTGTCAGGTTTAAAGGGGATTAAGTTGGCATGTATTTTCTAATTATATGGTTTCACCTAGATACAGTGCCAACTAAATTTTTTCATACCGCTTGTGTCAGGTGCAGTTTGCCATGTACTTTATTTTTCAAATTGCATGCGTCGTTGGCTTTGTATTACAGGGAACAGAGGGCCAATGATTTAGGTTTATAGGTGTGCAATAAGGGTGATACAATCAGTTCATCAGAATTTTGTCTTCACGTTGTTTAGATTGTCTTTTTAAAATTTACGGTTCACTCATTTACTTCCTGACACAGATTGTGGACTTTTGTCTTTATCTTTAATAGTGTGTTTTTGTAGAGTTGAAGTTGTTGCCATTTTGGAACAGAAGGATAGATGTATTTATCTGTCTGTTAAGAGGAGTCGGGTTTCTGATGCTGTATAGAAAGTGGTTTTGTACAGTCACGTTGGGTTCCTGTGCCATTGAGCACTGCTAGCCCATGCATATATATTAGGTGAGGAGCCTATAGAGACTACAGGGGTCAATTACAATATTTTATGACCAGGAAAATGTGGTGTTATTTTTCTGCTTTTACAACTTTTATCCATGGCTCATCAACAGTTAAATTGCAATTTACTGAAAATACTTTAAGCCAGTGATGACCATAGCACATGACATATTTTGGCATAATTTGTTTATTATGTTCATTATGCCATTTTTGGCATAATGCTTGCTTGTTCAGTGCAGGGGAAACGTAACTGTTATGCCTCAACATGTTGGGATGTTGGGATCATTTTTTTGTTGATGTATGTACTGGTTTTCAATATTCTTAATTGAAAATGCCTCATTTGTAATGTGTGGATCTTGATCTCTCTCTACCACTAACATACACAACGATTTCAATATTATGAGGATCAATAAAGATGTATGGTGTTGCTTGTATCTCTTGAGACTACTGCTAGAGTAGCTGGTGCAGGGATTGATGGCTAAGATGATAAGCCTACTCCATTAGCCTGTCCTCCAAATTGAGTCTTGCTCTAAATCACTCCTTTGGACAGATCTGTGAGAGGAGCTTCTCTTTTACAGTGCCTAGGAACTGGCCCAGTGGGTGCTATTGACCAAAAAGCAAAGAGGACCCAGTGTTGGGATAGTACTCAAAAAGTAATCCATTACAAATTACTAACTGTTTATTTCAGAATGTGATGGGATTACGTTACTCATTACTTCCTGGAAAAAAGTAATCCTGTTACTCATTACTTTACATCTAATTTACCCAAAAAAAACATACAAACCTGTACCAGAATGTACAGCCAGTAGTCCTTTCAATGCTTTATTTAAGAAAAAACAGAAGTACTAGTAACAGTAACCATGCTTTAAATGAATTGTCACTGTCCCTGCATTTGCTTTGAACAGAATCAGTTTTAGCCAGTTATATTTCCTTAAAATTTAACCAGTAGCAACATATAGTCTGAAAAGAGCTACCTTGAAATAAAAAAGCTTACAAAGTAGTCCAACAAAATGTGACTGCATATTGTTTTCTGTCTGTGCCATTTTTACGTGTCACAGGTATCTTGTTCAGTATTTGTCAAAATGAAATCATCTCTCCCTCATCTCTCCCTGAGTTACCTTCACTCCAGATGCTGAATAAAATATAGTTTAACCTATTTGGGTGAGGTAAGGGTCTCATTAGGCATAGTGGTCTTTATTTAGTTTTGTTTTAACATACACCATGATTATTTATTCTGTTAAATTTGCACCAGCTGAAACTTGTCTTTGGCTTGGGCATAACTTACACTTAGCTCAGCTGTTGTAGGGTGTGGACCGTAAACAGCTAATATATAGAGAAAATTTGTTTTAAATGCTGCAGGCATGTTTTTTCAGGAAATATAAACATATCTATGGGGCAATGAAACTGAAAACTTTACAGCTCGGAAATAGGCAGCCGCATGTGTTTATCTGGTTTCTTGGGGTCAAGGGGGTCAGTCATCAAAAATTGCTAGGGGGCGGAATTTGTATGATCATACATTTTATAGTTCACATGATGTTGCAAGCCTATTTAGCGCTGCCATCCTCTCAAACACCATCCTCCATGTACCCACACTCACATCCTTATACAAAATGGCTGCCCGTTCTAAGTGATCTCTGAGAGCCTGGTGGAAAGTGAAACTGATACAGCTGTGTGAATGACTCAGCAGAACTGTATTCCTGTTTCATCCATCACACCTGCTAATTCATCACATCCTTCATTATTGTGTACGGAGCTAATCCTGCTAATGGCCACTCAAGAGTTTTTCCAGTGTATAGTCATGAGCAGATGTTGTTCTTTTCCTCCCCCATCACTCAGCACTGACACAGCAGTGGTTAAGATGTTAGACTAATCATTGGAAGGTCATGAGTTCATGTCCCAGCACTGCCAAGCTACAGGGCCCTTGAGCAAGGCACTTCTGCTCTCAACTGCTCAGATGCACAAATTAGATAAATGTAAGTCGCTCTGGATAAGGTTGTCTGCCAGATGCCATAAACGTAAACCTGAGCTCTTGCCTTCCAGATTTTAAAGCGTGGATGTCATGTTAATGACCGCGATGGGCTGACGGACATGACTCTGCTGCACTACAGCTGCAAAGCAGGGGCTCATGGAGTGGGTGAGTGACTGGCCATGGTCTCAGGCTCTAGGTCCTCTCATATCAAGGTCTTTTCATGAGACCAAGTTATCCATTTTGCTGTGTGTGTTTTAGGGAGAATTTAGTTATTGCTTGTTTAATGGTCTTATTGAAAGAATATAAGCTTAAAATCCAAGAATTACTTTGGCACATGGATACAACTGCTATTGGGTGCCGTATATGGCAGTAGATACTGCAGTATCCCTTGTGGACGCTTGTGCATGAGGGATTATTTACAGTGTAAAGAAAGAGATAACAAGACAAACTAACAATGAATGAAAGTAGACTGGCTGCAAGCATGGAAGTGTGAAGGAGTACAAAAACATTAAACTAAATGAACACAAAGCAGCCAGACAGTAAAGTAACACAAGAATGAAATAACTAAAAGCTAAGGAGATACATAATTTAAATACAAGAATAACAGCAGTCTTCTGCAAACTTAAAACAGAAGCAAACATTCAGGTTATCGTAAAGTTAGGACCTTTTTAGAGAATTTGGAGAGTTAGGCAGATTCTGTAAGCCTCTTTTTCTGTTTGGACTTAAGAAAAAAAAAAACAGTTATTCTGTAATCACTATTGTCCTAAATGAGATCCTAAGTGTAGTTCTCATGGTTACTAAACAGACAACATATTTACAGTTAGGATGTTTCTGTAATACTGTCCCCATGGCCAGATTGAACAGTCTTTACTACTATTGATTTGCTAAAGTCTGTAAGAAGGTTCTTTTGTACATAGCTTTTAATCAGCATGTGAATGGGAAGCAGGTGCTAGTACTCAGAAGAGGCACTGATTTTGACACCCACGCTGTGAAGATTGTTTCTTATGGACTAAAGCATTATGAACAGATTTGGCATATCACTGTAATTTTTTGGAAAGAATTGTATTTTGTACTAACTTTGTATACAATTGTATTTCATTACTGCTTGTCAGGAGACCCTGAGGCAGCCCTCAGGCTGACCAATCAGCTGATAGCTCTGGGTGCAGATGTCAGCCTCCGCAGTCGTTGGACCAACATGAATGCACTCCACTATGCTGCTTACTTTGATGTTCCTGAGCTGATCCGGGTTCTGCTTAAAGCTTCTAAGCCTAAAGGTCAGGTTACACACATTCACAACATTTGAACCCTGTTTATCTTGGCATTTCTCTGTTAGAATTGTTCCAAACTGTCACCTTGTCCAGGTCTGCATATCGGAACACTTTACCAGCTAAGTACAATCAAGAATCCACATGGACTATACACTGAAGCCGATAATAAAACAACTAATGAGCATTTAAAGCTGTGGGGCATCTCATTAGTTCGATAACATGCCTGCTCGTCTGTTTTCTCTGCAGTACTCAACTCTACCTGCAGTGACTTCTATTATGGCACTGCCCTGCACATTGCTGCCTCCAACCTCTGCCTGGGAGCTGTCAAGTGTCTTCTGGAGCATGGAGCCAACCCTACTGTCAGAGTATGAGTCATGAGTCTGTTTAGCTCTCTTCAAAATTCTGTTTAGCTCTCTTCAGTCAGCTAATGTTTTTTTCACTAACTTCACCAGAATGATAAGGGCCAAGTCCCTGCTGATGTGGTTCCTGATCCCATGGACATGAGCCTGGATAAAGCAGAAGCAGCCATGGTGGCTAAAGAGCTAAAGCAAATACTGTTAGATGCTGTGCCCCTCAGCTGTAACCTTCCCCGTGTCACCTTGCCTAACTATGACAACATTCCTGGCAACCTCATGCTGTCTTCTCTCGGCCTGAAGTTGGGTGACCGAGTGGTTCTGGATGACATGAAGGTGAGTGGGAAACACAAACACACAGAAAAATAAAAATTAAAAAGACAAAAACTAAAAGAGAGGGATGAAAAATGAACAATGAAGAACACTATAGCATAGTGTTCTGGCCACCAAGCAGGTTAAGTTTACTTTTTTGAAGTGTTAATTGAATTCTGGCTCTATTAGCTGTTAGTATTGTTCATTATACAGTAGAAATTACAGTTCTTACTGTATATAGTTACTAGTATTGTTCATACAGTAGGAAGTAGTATATAACTGACTGACTTCACACTGTTGAAATGTTCAGGTGCGGGGAGTCATTTGACACCTGTACAGTAAGTGATGCACCCAAATTGTGGGTCAACAGTCTGTCAGTAAACTCTAGTATGAGTAATACTATCAGGGCAAATTTCAGTCTATCTAGCTAACATTAGCTAACTATTGTCAGCAAGAGCAATAATAGATAGCTGCAGTAGGTAGGTAGGTTGTGAAGATAAATTATGCAGTGCGAAATTAGTTGGTAAGTGATTGTAAGCATTTGTTCTTCTGGAGATGCTATCATTCACACTTGCTTCTGTTTCTGCAAATAATACCAAACAGCTTCCATTAGGTTTTATCTAAACAGCTTACTGTGTTACTTTCTTAAATGACATACAAACTGTATTTCTCTGTAACAATTAGAAGATGGATGCTTGGAAGCCTAGAATTTATATTATTTTAAATAAATTAATATTTTTTAAAAAATAGCAGTGGATAGTGGGGTTTGATCCTGAGCTCAGGTTACTGTCTGTATGGAGACTCGCATGTTCTCCCTGTCTCCACATGGGTTTCCTCAGTGTTCTCTGCTTTCCCTGTTCCTCCCAAAAACCTTCTGGTAGGTGCATTGGCTACTCTTAACTCCCCAAGGTGTTAATGTGTATATGAATGTGTGTGCATGGTGCCCTGAGATGGACTGGCATCGAATTCAGGGTATACTCCTGCCTCACACCCAGTGTTTCAGGGATACACTCCAAATCTACTGTAACCCTGACCAGGAAAAAGTAGTTGCATAAATGTGTGTTTGTGTGTGTGTGTGTACTAGGGGTGTAACGATGCACTCTGGCCACGATTTGGTTCGATTCGATTCACGATACTGGCTTCACGTTTTGATTAAATTTGATTCTCAGAATATTTTAAACAAAATTTGAATGAAGAAAAAAAAATAACACAGGATTAATATTGTAAACATAGTGTACTACAGGTTTACCATATCTTAAAAATAAATAAATAAATAAATAAAAAATTTGATTGAATAAACAAAGTCTGAAAATGATTGAAACATAATGAGCTCTGTAACAGTGCCTGAGGCATCATTTTAGGAAATAGAGCTCCAAAGTCAGCTAAAATGTCCGGGTTCCGCAACCTCTTTCTTGTGCACTGTAGATGGAAGTGGTACGGGGCTGGTGTTGTTTGACAGCTACTGAAGCACTCTTTTTAACTCTTATAACATGGATGTGTTACTGTATAACATGTAATGCATGTTGGTCATTGTAATCTGGAGCTTTCAGGCTATGCTCTCTGTGTGTATTTTAACTCTTTGGGTTGGGACCTCTGGTTTTCAAAGAGTGCAGTTGCATTAGATGCATAATTAATAGAATGCTAATTTCCACAGTGTGAATCGCACATTTCCACGATGCACATTGTCAAATTTTTGCATCGCGATGCATCTTGCTACTATGCATCTTTACACCACCTGTGTGCATGCATGCACAGTATATATACCAAGTTAGGTACACCACTTCCATACTCTACATTAAAACCTTGTGTCCTTTAAGAGTAAAATGATGCATGGCACATGATATCACATTTCATGCCAGGGCACCTCTTTTGAAACAGGCAGGTTTCTCAGGAGTAAGACAATATATGTCTCTATGTCTCAATAAAGAGGGTGTGAGAACCTACATGACTGGCTGCCTCCCCATTGTTAAAGTGCATTTACAAAAGCACAGCGTGTACTCATATTTCAGCAAGCATTTCTCCGGTTCTTCCCATGTCCACAAATGTTTTCCTCCCACCTCACAAAAACATGCCAAAAGGTGGATTGAGAGAGAGAGAGAGAAAGAGATGCTCTTTCTGGTATTCCATTCCACCCAATGTGCATTCCTTAGTTTATCCATATACTGGGTTGCATCTGCTTAAATATGATTCACGTATTCCTGCATAATCCTGCAGATATTTATTTAGTAGGTTCATGGGTTTCATGTCATTGACCTTTTTATTTGTTCTCAATTTGCAGCTTACTAGGTAAAGGAGTACAAGGACACAGAATACTGGTACAGAGTACATCAGTTTTAGTTAAAAACAAAGTGCAACACTGCCAGAATTCCGAAAGCATATTTTTTTCCAAAAACGAAATAAACGTGTTCTTACCCATCAGTGTTGTATAAGAAACCCTGTAACACAGACAGAGCAACAATCTGACTATTGAATAACATATTATATTCACCACAGTGCTGTTTAAGTAACCTTTAACTATCTGTAGTGCATCAATCAAATCAATAAGGTTTTATATATATACAGTCAGGTCCATAAATATTGGGACATCGACACAATTCTAACAATTTTGGCTCTATACACCACCACAATGGATTTCAAATGAAACGAACAAGATGTGCTTTAACTGCAGACTGTCAGCTT
>CM075016.1:12559875-12572887 GCA_037576675.1 Pangasius sanitwongsei | reverse complement strand
AGAGCTTTGCATTCTGCATTTTCTCTGATGAGTTGATTCCAAATGTATGGTCTGTTGTTTTCAAAGGGATATTTATGCCTTTCATAATATCTTCATTCCAAGTTTGAGTTCTTGGTTTTAAATTTTGGAACTCAAATTCCAGAAAATGGATATTTGCCCCTAAATATATAGATTGTTTCCAAAGTTTTGATCTTAAAATTCCAAAAATATGATATTTCAGTCCCTAAATATTCCAAGATCTTGATCTCCTTTTCCAATTTTATGATCTCAAAATTCCAAAAAGGGGACATTTGCCCCTAATAATTCCAAGACTATGATCCTAAAAATCCAAGTTCTTGATACAGAAATCCAAAAAGGAGATCTGTTGTGCAATTCCAAGATTCCGATCCCAAAATCCAAGAATATGATCCCAATTCCAAAAAGATGACATTTGTCCCTAATTTTTCCAAGATTTTGATCCCGATTTCCATTTTAAAGCCCTAGAATTCCAAATATTTGATATTTTTCCCTAAATATTCCAAAATCATGATTTGAAGAATCCAATATTCTGAATTCCAAAAATTACATCTGTCAGGATAAATAAACAACTGTAAATTCAGATTTCAAGTTTTGAATTCCAGTTCCAAAAAGACAATATTTGCCCCTAAATCCTTAAATTCAATGAAAAAATGTTACTTAGGAGAAATGTTCCTTTTCTTGGAGGAACATAAGCCCAAAGACGTAATCTGGCTCCTAAACATTCCAATATACTAATCTTTATGCATATATGAGCTCTCAATTCTTCTTAAAATATTCATCTTCATTCCATATTCATAGCCTTCGTTCCAAAAGCCAATAGTTGTCCCAATACCCTATATAACACTTGTGCAAATAATGATTCTAATTTCAAACATAGCTGTAAGTTTCATTGATTTGGGACATACAAATAAGGCCCTAATGTTGGAGGCATGTTTTGGCTTTGTTGGAAAAATGATCCCAAAATTCCAAACTCAAAGCAAATGTATCAGATGATTATGAAAATATTGTCTGATATAGAAAGTATATGAACAATTCTCATCAAATTACAAAGTCCCTAACCCTAACCCCTAACCCTAAAGCTAAACGGAACCCTAGCCCTAACCCTAATCCTAACCCTTATCCTATCCCTATCCATTACCTTAACCCTAACCCTAACCCCTAACCCTAACAATAGCCCTTACCCCAACCTTAATCTTAACCCTAAACGCTAACCCCTAACCCCTAACTCTAGCTCTAACCCTAACCCTAATCCTAACCCTAACCCAAACCCTTAACCCTAAACAATAACCCTAACTAACCCTAACCCTAACTTAAAAAAAAAGGAAAAGATGTCATTTGTAAATGTTTTAGCTGTGCTTAGCGAGAAAGGAGGTAGCATAACAGGTTTTAATACAAACTATAACCCATTGCTAAATCTAAACAAATACTACACCTATAGCTACTGCTCTGCCTGTTTGCAATAGCTATCAATTGCTAACCCTAACCAGTAACCCAAACCCTAACCCTAGGTTAGCGCCTACCCTACTAAGCCCTAACCCCAACCCTAACCCTAACCCCAACCCTGATCCTAACCCTAAATCCAACCCTGATCCCAACCCTAATCCTAACCCCAACCTTAATCCTGACCCTAACCCCAATCCTGACCCTAACCCTAACCCTGACCCTAAGCCCAACCCTAACCCCAACCCTAAATATTACCCTAATCACAACCCCAACACTAATCCTAAACCTAACCTTAACCCCAACCCTAACCCCAAACCCAACTGCTAACCCCAACCCTAGCCCCAACCCTAGCCCCAAACCTAATCCTAACCCTAACCCCAACCCAACCCTAATCCTAACCCCAACCCAACCCTAATCCTAATCCTTAACCCCAACTGCTAACCCCATCCCTAATCCTAACCCTTAACCCAAACCCTATCCCCAACCCTAACCCTAATTCTCACCAAACCCTAATCCTAACCCCAACCCCAACCCTAACCCAACCTAACCTAACCCCAACCCTATCCCTAATCCCTATCCTTAATCCCTAACCCCTAACCCTACCCTCACACTAGCCCTAACCCTAAACCTAACACTAACCCCTAACACTAACCCTAACCCTACTATACCCTTAACCCTTAATACTAACACTGACGCTAACCCTATAATACCCTAACCTTAACCCTAACCCTAACCTCATCCTTAATCCCTATCCTTAATCCCTAACCCTGACCCTAGTCCTAGCCCTAAACCTAACCATAACCCCAACCCTAACCCTAACCATAAACCTAACCCCTTACCCTATCCCTAATCCTTACATTAACCCTAACCATAACCCTAACACCTAACCCTTACCCTAACCCTAACTCTATCCCTATCCCTATCCCTATCCCCTAACCCCTACCTTAATCCAAACCTTAAAAAAAGATATAATTTGTAAATGTTTCAGCTGTGCTTAGTGAGAAAGGAGGGAGCATAACAGGTTTTAATACAAACTATAGCCCATTGCTAAATCTAAACAAATCCTACACCTATAGCTACTGCTCTACATGCTTGCAATAGCTATCAATAGCTAACCGTAACCATAACCCCTAACCCTAACCCTTTACGTTAGCCCTTAGCCCTAACCCTAACCTTAACCCTAAGCCCTAACCCTAACCCTAAACCCTACCCTAACCTAATCCTAACCATAATCCTATCCCTATCCCTATCCATATCCCTAATCCCTAACCTTAACCCTAACCATAACCTTATCCCTATCCCTACCTCTACCCTTACACTAACCCTAACCCTAATCGCTAAGCCTAACCCTAACCCCATACCCTAACCGTAAACCTAACCCCGTACCATAACCCTAACCCTTACATTGACTCTAACACTAACCATAACTGTAACCCTTAACCCTAACCCCAAACCCTAACCCTATCCCTAACCCCTGACTCTAACCCTAACCCTTACCTTAACCCAAACCTAACAAAGAAACAGATATAATTTGTAAATGTTTCAGCTGTGCTTAGTAAGAAAGGAGGGAGCATAACAGGTTTTAATACAAACTATAGACCATTGCTAAATCTAAACAAATCCTACACCTATAGCTACTGCTCTGCATGCTTGCAATAACTATCAAAAGCTGACCCTAACCCTAAACCCTAACGCTAACCCTAGCACTTAACCCTAGCCCTAACCTTAACCTTAACCCTAAACCCTAACCAATAAGCAATAACCCTAACCCCTAATCCTAATCCTAACCCCTAACCCTTACCCCTAACCCTAACTTAAAAAAAGCAAAAGAACTTGTAAATGTTTCAGCTGTGCTTAATGAGAAAGGAGGGAGAATAACAGGTTTTAATACAAACTATAGCCCATTGCTAAATCTAAACAAATCCTACACCTATAGCTACTGCTCTGCCTGTTTGCAATAGCTATCAATAGCTAACTCTAACCCAACCCTAACCCAAACCCTATCCCCAACCCTAACCCTAACCCTAGCCCTAACCCTAACCCATAACCCAACATTAACCCTATCCCTAAACCCTAACCCTAACCCTAACTTTTACCATAACCCTAACCCTAACCCCTAACCCTAAGCCAATCCCTAATTAAAAAAGGAAAACATGTAATTTGTAAATGTTTCAGCTCTGCTTAGTGAGAAAGGAGGGAGTATAACAGGTGTTAATACAAACTATAGCCCATTGCTAAATCTAAACAAATTCTACACCTATAGCTACTGCTCTGCCTGTTTGCAATAGCTATCAATAGCTAACCTTAACTGTAACCCCTAACCCTAACCCTTACCCTAACCCTATCCTTAACACCTAACCCTAACCCTGAACCTTAGCCCTAACCCTAACCAGAACCATCAAGACATCCTTAATATGTTGGGTCAGATTAGGTGAGTAAATGAGGATATCGTCAATGACACACTTATTGAGTAGATCTCCGAAGATTTCATCGACAAAGGATTGGAACATGGCTGGGGAGTTGGCCAGGCTATAGGGCATAACCAGGTATTCATAGTGCCCCCTTGTGGTAATGAATGCTGTTTTCCACTCATCTCCCTCTCTAATACGAATGAGGTTGTAAGCATTTCTTAAGTCAAGTTTAGTGTAAATGTGTGCCTCTCGTAGTTGTTCTAGAGCAGATGGAACAAGGTGGAGTGGATACCTGTATTTGACCGTGATGGAGTTCAACACTCGAAAGATGGGTAAAACCTGAGGCAAGAGCTTCTTCAATGTAGGTCTCCATAGCCATAGTTTCAGGCCTGGACAATGGGTAGACTCTAGGGTTTACTCTTGGGCGGTGCCATATTGGGTAACAGCTCGAAGGGCGCAATCCCAAGGACAATGGGGAGGTAGTTGCGTGGCTTTGGTTCTACTAAAAACTTCTGCAAACTCGGAATATTCATTGGGAATCTGGGCTTGGAGAGTAACCTTTGGACTTTCGACACTTGTTGTTAAACATGGCACGGTGATGGCTACATTATTGCCAATCAAATTGTCTTAACTTGACCAGTGCATGAGCTTACCCCTCTCCAGGAGATGATGGTGTCGTGGATAGCTAGCCATGGATGACCTAGAATTACGGTATGCCTCGGAGAGTTGATGACATAGAGGAGATGGTTTCTGTATGGAACAATCCAATACGTATAGTTACTGGTACCGTTTGATGCGTAATGCCTGTGCCAATGGGTACACTGTTAACGGCAGTGTTGTTTATGGTTGGGACACAGGGTATTGTGGGAATATTGAATTCTTGTACAAGGTCTTGATGAAATAAGTTTACTGCAGCTCCTGAGTCAACTAGCGCTGGAACAGATTAAGAGGCATTGTTAAAGGAGAGTTCATCCAGGAGAGAGAAACTGTGACAATTGGTGGATGCTTGAGTCATGGGGTTACAAGCTCAGCCTGTAACTTGGGATTAAGTTCCCCTCTGAAAATGGCCTTAAGGGCTGTGTCATTCCATCCACTCTGGGCCGCTAACGTTCTAAAGTGTATGGTGTAGTCAGCAGCAGATTGTGACCCTTGACGTAGTTGAAGTAATTGCACCTAAATATCCTTACCCCCTTCTGGCTATTCAAACACTTCATGTGCTGCAAAGTAGTCAAAAGAGGTTTGGAGTTGTACATCATTCTCCCAAACAGCTGAGGCCCAATCTACCACTTTTCCCATGAGCAGAGTCTTCATAAATGCACACTTTTTTTAATCTTGACTGAAAGATTCTGGCTGACTGGAAAAGTAAATCCCCTACATTTCTCTGGAGAACCATCAAACTTATCGGGAAGAGCGGATCCATTTGTTGGCGAAGTATTCTGTAATGGGTATGACATTGAGACAAAGGTTGAATCCAAGTGCGGGAAGTTTGATAATATCCGTAGACAAATCCAAAACATGAGACACACAAAAAACAGTGGGAAAAACAGGCACAATAATCCACAACAGGTAAACAGTCAAAAAAGCCAAACCACTAATCCAATAAACAGTGGTCACAAACCAGAAGCGCAATAGTCGAGACAGGTAACACAGTGGAGAGTCGCTCAGTAAAACAGTGCTAAATTGCTAATACTTCACAAAGAGTTCTTGGTAAAACATGGCTATTTATGCCCATGGCAAACAGGAAGTAGTCCACGAGGAAGTGGTGCGCAGTTAGTATTTGGGGGAGGGCTCCCTCTGGTGGTTGGCTGAATGGGTCTCAGCCAACTCTGTTACAAATATTTAATATTCTGCACTATATCTTGGTCCCTATTTAAATGTAAGCATGTGAAGTCCATGCCAGCTCAATTATACACTGTTATTAAGAAAAAGAGGATATAGCAAATACTAAGAAACTCTGAAATTCATGTAAATATTTTCAAATATTGTACTTTTCACTCAAGTTGGTGTCAATAATATAATTTGTAATGACAGGTCTTATGTCAAGAACATTAGAGAAAACTAATTGTGAGCAACCATTCCATCAATGTGTTATCAACCAGTGTTTTCAATGTGTTATCAACCAGTGTTTTCAATGTGTCAATGTCAATGTCAACATGTTTACATCAGTAAGGTCTAATCAGAATCTGAGATTCTCATTATTGTCTGCATGTTGTGTTCATCCATGGTATTCTCAAACCAGGGCTCTTCATGAGACATACTTTCCTGCTTATAATTACTGAACATTCCAAGTGATAGTGATATATGGGTCTAACAACGTAGTTACTAGTTGCATTCATGTTATTCCTTACTGCTCAGAGAGTAAACAAAAATCTTTGAGAAGATTTTCTGGTAATGTATGATCAGAGTTTCACAGACTCATACATTAGCATGGATACATCACACATTATCACAACACAATGTTAGATGCAAAAGGAGCTCCAGCTACTAAGGCAAGATTTTGACAATTGTGAGAGGAGAATATCCCAACCCTCTGCTATGTTCTGCAACTGACACCACCACTAGATAAACCTTCATTCGTACAGTAACTGCTTTTTCCTGGTCAGGGTCACAGTGGATCCAGAGCCTATCCCAGCAACATGAGGTGATGATACTTCCTGAAATGGCAGTTTATCACAGGCAACTCATACTCATTCTCTCTTTCAATTTAGAGTGCTCAATCCACCTAATGGCACTTGTCACATATACATTACAATATATGTTAGGAAGCTGGGGAGAGAACACAGTCATGATACAGTGCCCCTTGTTCAACTTGGCAGCCCTGGGGCTTGAACCTCTGACCTTCTGATCTGTAACCCATAGACTTACCTATTGAACCCACAAAGTTTGGGAGTTGCGCAAAAACTGGAGGACCTAGAGCAAACCAATGAGGACATGACAACCAGAAAAGAAGACAATAAATAAAAGAGAATAGAAGAGTACCTGTCACATCAGTTACAGACAATTCTAACCATGCCACCAGAGGTAAACCTCCCCTGAGTTTTAGAGACTCTTACTTGTTTTTGTTCTTTCCATTTCCTGTCTGTATGGTATATAAAGCAGACGGACCTGTAATAAGAACGTAAATACAGTTGTGTAAGTTCTGAGCCTTTTGTTCTTGACTGCCTTTTCACTGAAAGATCTTGCCTAGTTTCTTGATCTCTTTTGGATTACCCTTATCCAATTTGAAATTTTATATTCTGTGTATCTATCTCTGCCTGTGACCTCAAATTTCCTTTGAATTACCCTTTGGATGTTATTGTTATGACTAAGCTGTTTAGAAATTTTGATTCTGCACATAGATCTTCACTATTTCCCTGAGTATTCTTCATTACAGAAGGCCTGGAACAGTGGATCCAGTGTAGGTTCACAATCTCAGATCAGCCCTTGCATCACAAGGCTACTCAGGAGACTCAGGTTGAGATTGCACATGAGCTTTATTTTATCACATGCCGCAGATCATTATTTAAATAAAAAAAAGAAAAATAGAGAAAAACAGGGGCTTGGCTGCTTTCCAGAAGCTACTTCATCTCTTATTTTTCAGGTTTGACATATACATAAACACAGTCTTAGTTCAATAAATTGCTTGTTAAATTCCTCATTCCCCTTACTCCCCCAGCAGACTCCCCCACCACCAAACACAGGCCAGGGAGCAAAGAAATACTCCCTGAGATGATAAGAGGAAGAAACCTTGAGAGGAACCAAGTTTCCATCCTAGTTTACAGGAATTCTTTATGCTCAGTAACCCTCCAGATCTGCACCTTTATCTATGACAAAAGCTAAATTAACTAAAGCCTTGACTAAACAAATTAAATAAAGCCTTGACTAAACCCAAGGTTTTCAGCCTAGACTTAAATATTGTGACTGGGTTTGAGTCCCAAACACTAAACACTGTTTCATAACTGTGTGACTCTGGCCCCTGCTGTAGTCTTCATTATTGTAGATTATTCTAGGTAATAATAAAGAGCCTACACCTGTTCAAAGCAGGTATGTCAGATCATAAAAGACCAAAAATTCATTTAATTATTGAGGTGCAAGAACATTCAGTGCTTTATGGGTCATTAGTAGTATTTTACAATCAAATTGAAAATTTACTGGGAGCAGTGTGGATAATATATGAGTGAGACTATGTACTAACATGTTTTTTTTAATCTTAGCAATATTTCTGAAATGAAATCTCAGAAATTCTAGTAGTATTATCTACATGAGCATCAAATGAGAGACTGGAGTCAATAATCACACAAAGGTCTTTTACTGTTGCACATGATATAACTGAAAGGCCATCCATAGTTACTACATAATCAGCAAGCTTACATCTAAAGGTGTGCCCAAAATTATTCATACCCCTTGGACAAATCAATACTTTTTAATTTTTTTCATTTATAAAAACTACTTTGGTGAAACTTCCATTGTATTCAATATATATTAGTTGCTATGCACAACCCCACATATGTGTTAGCTAAACTTCATTTGTATACCAATAGATATGGCCAGAGATTCTCTTTTGAGCCTGTTCAAAATTAATCATACCCTATTCCCAATCTCAGAAAAATATCCTTCTTTTGTGAAAGTGCACATGGTTTCACACTCCAGTGAATATAATCAATTTAATCAGTTTAGGTCTAATCAGTTAAGGCCTAATAATGTTAAACGGTAACACCTGCTCTGTAAAGTATAATTAAGGGGCCAAAGCTTTAATTATTCTCAGTCACTGTCACCATGGCCAAGAAGAAAGAACTCAGTCATGATCTTCGTATGCGTGTTGTCAATGCCCATAGTGGAGGCAAAGGCTACAAGGCCATTTTGAAAGAACTGGATGTCCCTGTATCAACCGTACAGAGTATCATCAAGAAGTTCAAGATGTTCAACACTGTCAAAAACCTGGATGGGCGTGGCAGGAAGCTCAAAGTATCCTCTAGAGTCACTAGAAAGATCTGCCGCGATGCAAACAACAACCCCCGTATCACCACCAAAGCTCTAACAGACACCCTCAACCAAGCAGGGGAGACGGTATCAAGATCCACCATTCAGCGAATTCTGCATCGAGGTGGTCTCCATGGACATCGCCCCAGAAAGACACCACTCCTTACCCAGAGACAGTGGGATGCGAGCCTGGACTTTGCAAGGGGTCACCTAGATAGAGATCTGAACTTCTGGTCATCCATCCTCTGGTCAGATGAGACTAAACTGGAGCTCATTGGACATATGGATGTTGCATATGTTTGGTTTAAGAAAGGAGAAGCCTTCAATGGTGGTCACAGTGGGCACATCATGCTATGGGGATGCTTCTCTGCCAGTGGTACAGGGAACCTTGTTAAGATGGTATCATGAAAAAGGAGGACTATCTCAAGATTCTTGATGAAAACCTGGTGGCGTCAGCACACAAGCTCAACCTGCCAGAGAATTGGACCTACCAGCAGGATAATGAACTGAAGCATACAGCGCGAGTGGTCAAGCAATGGTTCAGGGACAACAACAGAAATGTTCTGGAGTGGCCAATACAGAGCCTTCCAATCTCCAACAACTGGAGGCTTTTGCAAAAGAAGAGTGGGGAAACATTCCGCAGCAGACCTGTAGAAATCTTGTGGAAACCTACAAGAAGCGTTTGCAGGCCGTCATTAAGAACAAAGGCTTTTCTATTGATCATTGAAACATTGTAATATAAAGGGTATGAATAATTCTGAACATGGTGATTTTTGAATATTTGTCAATAAAAACCCATGAAATGTCATATTTCTTGAAATATCACATTGTTATTCTCTCAGTTGTTTGTCACATATTAAATATATGAAAGTATTATAAAACTCATTCGTCACAGAAGACAACTCAAAAACACTATAAAAATACCAAGGGTATGAATAATTTTGAGCACAACCTGTGGTCCTAGTAGAAGTATTTATCTTGTTAGAATTAAGTAGGAGGAGGTTACTCAGCATCCAGAGTATAATGTCCTTTACACATTCCACAATCCTGATCAGAGGCCAATAGTAGCTCATTTACCACTTTAACCAACACTGTCTTAGTACTGTAATGAGCCCGAAATCCTGACTAATATATTTAATAAATGTTATGAACCTAAATGAACCTAAATGCTGAGCTACAACCTATTCTAAGATCTTGGAGATAAAGGCTAGGTTTGATATTGGACTATAGTTAGACAGCTAGTTTAAATGATATAGGTAAATGGCCAGGGCTAAGGGAGGTATTGATTATTGGTCTCTTGCTTCTGGTAGTTACTGCTTGAGGAAGTGTGTAGGTAAGTTGATCATTTTGAAGAAGAAATTAATGAAAGTTCAGTCTGTTGTATGGGAGTAAAAGATTCTAATTGCTTTACTGGTTTAGTGTTTTCTACATATTTATCAAATTGTTTGACTAAGTTAATAGTCTCAGTTGTTTAATATTTTCAATTTCATCATCAAAAAATGATGAAAGTCATTGATACAGTCATTGCTACTACATATTGTTCATATTTGTGCTTCTATCTTGTTCCTAGTTAACTTTGCTATTACATTAAATAGAAATCTAGGATTATTTTTGTTATCTTCTATTAAGGTGGAGAAATATGCAGATCTGTAGAACAGCACTGTGTGTTTCTATAGCTAAGAATGCTCTCCTTCCATGCAAATTAGAATGCTACGAATTTATATTGCCACCACTTTTACCACTGTTAGAACGTCTCCAGGTTACGTATGTAACCATGGTTCCCCAAGAGAATGAGATGCTGCATCGAAACGCTATGGAAACGCCTTCAGTGTGACCATGCTCTGAATCACATGTGTTATCAGTCCAATGGATGGGCGAGACGTCATGGGCGGGGTGACATAGCGACCAGGAAGCTTAAAAGCGCACAGCTAGGGCGAAAGAACAAAAGAGCCCGGAGTGGCTCGCATGTCGAGGCCATAGAACCTGACGAAAGTCAGGGGCACGGACCAACCTGCAGTGTTGCAGATGTCCTGCATAGGGACACCTGCCAGAAAGGCCTTGGAGGCTGCCACACTTCTAGTGGAGTGAGCCTTGACTCCCAAAGGCGAGGGGAGATCAGAGGACTCAAATGCCAGACAGATGGCATCCACGACCTGCCAGGCAGCTCTGAGGACGTATGCATCCAGTGATCACACTGGACACATACAGTTAAGCCTCTGCTGCTCGGGCTCCCGAAAAGGAGGAGGACAGAAGGCCTAGAGTACGACAGGCCGTAGTGTAGAGGAGGGAACTTTTAGGAATATACCCCGCTCGAGGGTAGAGAAACACTTTGGCCAGACCGGGCGCAAAGTCTAAAAAGAGAGGGCCACTGAGATCCCCAACTCTCTCGAGAGAAGGAGGTTTACAGAGAGCCTCTAGCACCACAGCCAGGTCCCACGGAGGGACAGGAGATCTTACCGGAGGCCTCAGCCTCAGCGCACTGCAGAGGAAACGTGTAATTAGGGGGTGTCTGCCCATAGACTGACCACCTTGAGGGGCATGATAGGCCGCAAAGGCCGCCACGTAGACCTTCAAGGTGGAGAGGGTCAACCCTGCGGAGAAACGGACCTGCAGGAACTCCAGCACTGTACCAACTGTGCAGTTAACTGGGTCGAGCTGGCGGTCTCCACACCAAGAAGTGAAAAATTTCCACTCGGGGCGTACAGTTTCCTTGTTGAGGGAGCTCTGGATTGGAGAATGGTCTCAACAACCTCGGTTGAGAAACTGGAAGCTACGAGTTGTGCCCCCCCAGAGGCCACACCCACAGCCTCCACAACTCTGGGCAGGGGTGGAAGCCCGCCTGTGAGAGGAGGTCCCCCCTGATGGGGATCTCCCATGGAGGGCCATCTAGGAGGGAAATCAGGTCCGAGAACCATACTCGGCCCAGCCAGAATGGGGCTACTAACAACAGAAGGACCCCGTCCTGGCGCACTCTCTCCAGAGCTCCCGGGAGCAGAGCATTTGGAGGGGGAAAGGCGTACAGATGGAGCCTCTGCCAGGTCTGTACATGGTATCCAGTCCAAAAGGAGCTGGATGAGTCAGAGAGAAACAGAGGGGACAGTGCGATATCTCCTGAGACGCAAACAGGTCCACCTGAGCCTGGCCAAACAATCTCCATATCTGCTTCACCATCTCGGGGTGAAGTCTCTGTTCCCCGGAGAGAAGTGCTCACCGGAGACCGCTGCACTCTGAAGCACCATGGGTGGCAGGGTTGGCAGATTGATCTCCTGAGGGCACTGAGGAGAGACGGGCACCGTATGATGAGGTGTACACCGCTCTTCCCCAGAGAAGCCTGCCCTCAGAAGTCCTGGGCCACCAGCATCAGGACTTTTTGGCCGAGGTCCTTTTAGACAGAAGACCGGTCCGCAGATCTGGCTTCGCCTTAGAAGACCCCGGCTTAGAGCGTCGCTAGGGCTCCCGGTCCCGACACAGGGGAGCACGGGAGGAGACGCTCTGTTTTTGTGCCTCCCTGTATGAGGCACTTGTACACGGAGGGGGCTGCTCCCGCCCAGCAGCCCCAAGAGCTAGAGAGCGGCGAGGGAGGAACTGCCAGCTCATCTGAGCTCAGAACGATGAAGTACCGGCTGTAGAACCCAGACTCTCTGTCATGAAGAGGGATCACCTCAGTTGCCTCCTTCCTCAGGAGAGTGTTTACTTCTTGTTCCATTACCAGAGCCTGCTCAGGGCCCACCAAAGTAGGAAGAACCCTGCAAAAACGAGGCTCTGGAGAACTGAATTGGATTTGGTAGCCTCTCTCTACAGTATGCAGGACCCATTGAGACACATTTAGCAGAAGTTTCCACGCTGACTGGAAGCGGGACTGAAAATACGGGCCGAGAAAGGCCCGGCATGGGGCTCCGGCGTGGAGGTGGTGGCTCCTCAAAGAGAGCTTTCCGGGAGCGAAGCACACGCAGCGGCAAATGCACACAATGCGGGCTCCGTTCCCAAGCAGACAACGAACAGACCATGTGTATCCCCACCCGTAATATAGAGCGGGCAGGGAGAAACACACCACCTAAAATGCTGCCTGCTCTCACCTTATGTTTCGTCTTCAGTCAAGTCAAGTCAAGTGGAGTTTATTGTCATTTCAGCCATATACAAGTACATAGTGAAATGAAACAATGTTTCTCCAGGACCAAGGT
>CM075016.1:12535755-12559775 GCA_037576675.1 Pangasius sanitwongsei | reverse complement strand
AAGGCAGGTGACCGAATACTTTTGGTAATATAGTGTATATATATATATATATATATATATATATATATATATATATAAAGAAGACAGCTTGTACCTTAGTTAAAATTTAAAAAACAATGTTAAACCAGAGTTCCAGAGTTAAAGGTTTTTTTCATTCAGGCTCATTTCTCTGGCCTAATATATAGCCTGTTTTCTTCCTCAGACGGGCACTCTTCGTTTCTGTGGAACCACTGAGTTTGCTAGTGGTCAGTGGGTGGGCATTGAGCTAGATGAGCCAGAGGGCAAGAATGATGGGAGTGTGGGTGGAGTCCGCTACTTCATCTGCCCTCCCAAACTGGGTAAGCACATCTTCATCCTTTAATATTGGTCTAGAAATTTTCATTAAATACTAATTGCTGATTTTTACCTTTATTTTTCCACGCCTCATGTCATGGATTTTGTAAAGTGACCTTAAGTTAGAGAAAGGCACTGTTTAATAAAAATGATTATTATAAATTCTAATAAAATAGCATTTATTATTATTATTATTATTATTATTATTATTATGTTGCAGGAATCTTTGCCCCTGTATCCAAAATCAAAAAAGCTGTGGATCAAACCCCTTCCTCAGTCACCTCCACTCCCAAAACCCCCCGCATGGACTTTTCCCGTGTTACTGGCAAAATCAAGAAAGAGAAGAAAGAGAAAGATCGTGAGAAGTGTGAGTAAAATATTAAAAATGTCCAAAAAAATGATACCATATTTTCTATTATGCAGCAGTTAGTTCCGGTTCACTAATTTGATTGGACAAACAGCGTTCGAATGAGTGCTGATATTCAGTGTAACAGCACGGGTACGTTTCACTGTGTGTATCACACCGCTTGTCTGTGTTTGCTACATAAAATTCCAATTCTAGCAATAGTTCATTACACTGAAACCGTTACTAGACGTACTACAGGCTGTCAGTTAGTCTGTGTTTTTTTTTTTTGTTTTTTTTTTTATTCTTGTGTATCGAACTGTTGTATAAAAGCAATATCACACTCACAATCTGTGATTAACTACAGCCAAATCACAGCCTCTTGCTTGTGCGATATTACTTAAAAGATATCTATTATTACTAGTATAATTATTATTAGTTAAATAACTATATTCTAGTACTATAATGATCTAGTACATTTGTCTATTCTGGTACTGCTAATCACTGTAATTACAATAGCTAATTATTGTACTGGAGAGCTATAAGCTTAGACTCATCAGATAATTAAAATTATGAAAGAAAGGCTTTGTATGGTAAAAACACAGTTTTCCCCAAACCATGCTCACATTTTTCATCTAGCTTTGAGGAGGAAATCTCTGTCAGTGGCCAGTCTGGACCCTGATGGAGTGAAGATTGAAGTGGGAGACCAGGTTCTAGTGGCTGGACAGAAGCAAGGAATTGTGCGTTTTTATGGCAAAACAGACTTTGCACCAGGTATGTCAATTGTTGAAACATTTACAAGCTATTTCTTGGGATCAGACAAAATATTTTGGTATTTGCCTTGCTATACCCACATTTACAGCATGTACTCAGCTGCCACTGTATATGTGCACCTAGGAGGTGTCACGTCTTTGTTGAAATATGAAATGTTTTGCGTTCATCTCAACCACAAGTAAAGTTATAGCATTTTAAAGTCTGGTTAAAAATGTAAAAAGCAAGAAAAATGTGTTTATAAAGTTTATTCTGATTGCGGTGCAGGTGCATCACAGACTTTTGACAGCCAGTATCTGATTATCTAAATTGATTAGGCTTGTATACCTATTCAGCAACTTTGATCAAAGCATGACACTCTATGATCTGGTTTCCTAAAGTTGTAGTGTCAGGTTATGTCACAGTCAGAAACCCAAATATTCATCTTTTTTGGCTGTTTGCCAGAATTCAGCCACATCTGATGGGTTTTCCCAGACCACATGTGATTTTTGCTTACTTCTTAGTTATAATCTCACTCAGATAGCATTATTATTTATATCACCAAACAGATAATCTTTTATGGAACGGGAATTCATATCTAATACTGGCCTATTCAGTTTAGGCTTTAGCTATGTTTGTGCTTTAGAGGCCTGTGTTGTCCTCCTTCCTAATTTCCTCCTGCTCTAGCTCCTGCATGAACACCCTGAGCAGCAAAGGGTCTTAATTACAGTTTCCTAGTGCCAGTCTTAGTTTCAGATTAGTTTCAGCAGATTGTGGCGCTGACCTTAGCTTTGGTTATGAGGATTGGTTAAGTAACTGTGGATTGTGACCATATTCATTGGAAATACTTCAATAAACATGTTTTGCAATAAACTGTAAATATTTAGAAGCCATTTTATGAATGCATTTATAAATATACATTACGAACATCAAACTAAAATCCTTTGAGCAAAACCATCTGTGTTTGTCTGGGATTCTCCCTAGGCTTTTGGTTTGGTGTGGAATTGGAGCAGCCCACTGGGAAACATGATGGCTCTGTGTTTGGAGTTCGCTACTTCAGCTGCCTGCCCAAATATGGAGTGTTTGCACCACCTTCACGCGTTCAGAGGTAAAATATTGTGAGTTATTACTAGCTGTCTGGTTTGGGATCAGATTCCTACTCTTTAGCTGAACTTTTCTCTTATACTCTCTCAGGAGTTGAACTCTCGCTCTAACAAAATAACGCAACATCCAATCTGTAAGGCACCTGTATTACCATTTACATTTGTAGAATTTGGCAGACGCCCTTGTCCAGAGTGACTTACATATATCTAATTTTTTATACATCTGAGCAGTTGAGGGCTAAGGGCCTTGCTCAAGGGCCCAGCAGTGGCAGCATGGCAGTGCTGGGATTTGAACTCCAACGTTTTAACCACCGAGCTACCACTGCCCAGCAGTGAGATTTTAAAAGATTGAGTGGCATTGGTAAATGGCTCTGCTCTGTTTTAAGATATATTATTGTAAAGCATCACTGGACTGTTTGTAATCTGCAGAATTGGAGGACCAAAAGAATCCCAGGGTGATGGGAAGCTGGTGAAGAAAGTTCACCAGGTGACTAGTAAGTATAAGGAGCATGCTCATCTTTTGCTGACTATCTACTAAAATATTTAATTCAGTTCATATGTCTTCTCTTTGTATGAGGTATTTTTAGACCAGCATGCAGATTTCAACATACTGTATATGCATTATATGTAACACTGTTTCTTATACAAATATGGCAAGTTTATTTCTCATTTGCTTTAGAGATATGTATGGACTGTATATTCTATATATATATATATATATATATATATATATATATATATATATATATATATATATATATTGTATTTAACCCTACCTGTTGGCTATAGAATGTAACAGATATTGTAATGATTCTGCTGATTTGATTGTCAGAATATAGTATATAGGAAACTCAGATGTATCTCATAGACTACTGCATGTGAACTTGTTATACTTTCATCCACCTGAAATAATTTTTATTAATAATGATATTATGATGACAATCCTCTCGTGAATTCCCCAGTGTCCCAGCCAAAGCGTAACTTCAGTGCGGTGAGGTCTCCCAAAGACATCACATCCGAGAATTCCATATCCAGGTATGCTGGCCTGCCGTGTGTTCCAGAAATAGCTATTTCCAGAAACTCTAAAAACCCTGAAGTAATATAACACCAGGATCTCACCTGTGACCTTTTTTATCCTGTTTCAGCAGGTTGCTGTTCTGCTGCTGGTTCCCCTGGATGCTACGTGCAGAAATGCAATCCTAAACTCACTACTTATTACTCCTCCCACCCCATCTTTCTGTTCCTTCCCAAATGATACAGTTCCCCTCTCACTGTCCATCCATTTATTCATTTGGCAGACGCTTTTTTCAAAGCGACCTACAAATGAGATACAGTATAATCCAAACATGGAGCTGAGGATTAAAGGTTTTGCTCAAGGGTCCGTCAGTTCTCTGGCAGTTAAACTCCCAATCTTCTTATAACTAGCTCAGAACCTTAAAGCACTGAGCTAGCACTGCCTGAGCAGCCATCCATCCTTAACTTGGGCTTTTCTCTAAGAATCATGCAGACTGTCAGAGGCACAAATGTGCAAGGTCCCTCTCCCAGCCTTCCCCGTTGACTGCAGTTCAATAGCAAAAACTAGTGCCTTGTAAAGAAACAGCGTCCTGCATTCCATTTGTTAAATGATCAGTAAAAGAACAAGGTATCTTGAATTCTGAATTAGGGAAAAGTAACCCTAAAAAAAGCCATTCATTAGTACAAAAAATGTAGATAATTTTATGTTGCCAAAAATCACCCTAAAATGAAGGCCACAAAAACATACAGGCAGATGTCTTTGTGGGCTTTGGTTGTGTCTTTTTATTTTAAGAAGCAGCTTTATTCAGTTTACCCACATGCCCTGGCCTAAAATTTATTGTGGGTGCTGTTGCTTCATTGTGCACTGTTATAATTTCAGTGTTCAGTAGAAAACCAAGCTTTTAAATGCCTTTTCATTAGTTAGTTCAGTAGTTGTTGTTTGTATATGGATAATTAATGTCATTATAAGAGATGTTAAATTTGCACATACAATGACATAAAGTAACAATACATTATCTAAAGCTACAGGAGACAGGATTTATTGTTATTATATTTGCTGTTCACAATGCAAGTGTGCATTATATTCGTATTGTTGTGCTCTGCATGACAATGGGCAGACATGGGTATACAGGGCAATTAATAATCCTGTAATTAATAATAATAATACATACTACCACAGTACACTACATACTCTAAAGGGTTAATTAATAAACTCATATAATTCTGTAATTTTCTATGTAAACCAAAAAATAGGACAAATACTACCCTAGTATAATCACCTGTGCTAAAGAATAAGTTTGTTCAGTTAATTAACTAATCAGTCAAATTATATAACGGAGTGACACTGAGACAGATTTACTTATGAAAGTAATTTTAAAAAGGTATAATTTCATGGGTCAACAATCCAGTAATACTTAATTAATCTACAATAAATTGTTGTACATAATTTTCTGAAACGTCTCTCTCTATATATATATATCTCATTTCCGTTTTAATAGGTCTTATTAAGGCTCCACTTCAGCACTTCTAGCAGTCAGAAAAGTGTGTAAATATATTTGTCAACAAGTGCTTAGATAAAGAAACAGCAATATTTAACCTACGTCAACTTGCTCTTTGAATATGGCTGACTTATTAGTGTACGTAAGCACAGCATGACAGAGTTCCAGTCTCTCAACTTTCTGCCCTTATCTAATTTAACTGCTTTGGGTCATGTCATTTACCTTCATCACAAGCAGCATTAAGAGGAATTGGGACTCATCACTGGTCTACAGCTATTGGCAATCTGTGAGGGGGAAAAAGACAAAATTGGCTTGTGCACCTTTTCTATGAGCAACTTGATCAACAGAACTGCAAAAACAAATCAAATACAACACTGCTTTAACAGATCTAGATTTTCTTTTCCATAGTGTTGTCATACTGCAACTTACTCATGTATTATTGAATTTGTGTAGTGCAAACATTGTCTCTGTAGTGATATGAGACTAGTGAAAGGCATTTAAGATTGAGTGCGAAATGTCCTACAGTATAACCAGTAGTGAACACAATCACTGAAATGTGGCAATTTGTGACAAGTGTATTGTTTTAGGGTGACTTTTTAAGCTATACATATTTCAGTAAAATATACTATACATGTTCCATCAAAATTCTGTGACTTCAGTTTCTGAACACGTTTCATTTCATTCATTAGCAAAAAAAAATTGTTGGTAGATACTTTAACTGCAATTTAGAGCGTATGAAATATCTCTCTGTTTCATTCCTTACCAGATCAAGAGATGGAAAAAATCTTTAAGTAGTTAATGCATTTTGTTAATCCACACAGTCATGTAGGCTACTTGATATTATTGATTTGTAAACATTTATTTGTCCAAGAAGATATATTTTGATAATTTCACTATGTATTTTTTAATGTGCATCAGTTGGACTACCTGGTGACAATATCCATGTTTATGTGTTCATGTGAACTATCTACTACAAGAAATATTTGTGATGATTGTTACGCTTGGAGTTCTGGGTTTGCTAACTAGGCTACTGCATGCTGTTATTATGAATTTGTGCTTTCTTATTTTTCAGCAGTGTATTAGCATGTTAATAACATCAAGTGGGAATTCTCCCCTTATGGATATACCATTACTAGATATACCATTAATAAACATTTGGTGTTTCGTACACAGTTTCCTGTTGTGATTTGTAGAAAAATTAAGCATACATGAATGTACCTTTTGGTTTAAAAAAAAAAAAAAAAAAAAAAGTACAAAACAACAATGCAGTTTATGCGAAACATCAAGCTTTATTTTGTGTAAAACAGGTGTTGTGCTCTAAATAAAAAATAAGATAAATGAAAGTTGTTTAAGGCTCTGTTGAGTCACTTGTGGTTTTCTGCCTCTTGCGTCGAGCCCGGCGATTTTTGAACCATACCTACAAGAAAGAGAAAAAAAAGAATAGTATTACATTCAAGCAAGGAAACTTAAGGAATCACATCAAACACAGTGCCACATAGTTCATACTGTCAAGAAAGAAAGTAAGGCTACATTTGCAGGTTTTCTGGAGAAAATCACATATTGCCCTGCTGAAAGAAAAAAAAAACAATAGAAACCATCACATTCTAAAGAAATTCTAATGGTTTGAATTACAAATACGATTACAAACCATCAGTTAACCATTACAACCATTGCCATTATCATTATTGGTCCTTATTGGTATCCACTAGACATAACATGCCACCAATAGAAGGCAACAAATTACCAGTAGAGACCCACAGGGACCATTAGAGTTTCCATTAAAACCAATACAATCCCCATTATAACCGTTAAAGTCATTACAAATTCTGTGAGGGTTTCTATTGTTTTTTTCAGCAGGGTGGTTAATAAATTGGCTGATTTGCTGCGTTTACAAGAGTATTGTCAATTGTAAATTAGCGCCCTCTGCTGTCTATGTGGCAAATTGCAACTACAATGTAACTAAAGCTCCAGCAAGCCTTCCTTCTCCTTGTGAATGTTTTATGCTTTGCCGCAAGTTTACAAAAACCTGCGTCATACTGCTACTGCAGATAAATTAAGACATTTGATTTAAAATAAATTGCGATAAAATATCACAGAGCTGAGGTCTGAATGGCCCTGAAGGCGGTTATCTTACCCGGACTGTCTCTTCGCTCAGGCCCGTGCTCCTCGCCAGCTGTGCGCGCGCTTCCGCAGTTGGGTAGTCGGTGAGGCTGAAGAGCTGATCGAGCTGCTTCACCTGGCTCTCGGTGAACACTGTCCTAATGCGGTTTCGCTGCCTGTGCTGGGGACTTTGTTGACTTTCCTCTTTGTCGTAATCTGTATTAATGGAAATTTGTAAATTAATCACTTGACCCAATATATTTAACATATACATAGCATAGTGATGTAGGCCGATTGCTCTGATTATTATCTATAACTTAGTTTATGTCATAGAAACAGAATGGTAGGCTATCTTCAATATTATACCTTAATATTTAAAGTAAAATTCCAGCGACATTCCAGCGATATGCAGAATATAGAATTTATAGAATAGAATTGATAGAATGGAATATATAGAATTTATAGAATATGCAGAATAAAGGACTTTGTATGAGTAGAGATGCACAAAAAAATAGCTTAATATGCATGTAAACATATTAGTTCCTATTAGAAGTATAAGCCTTACCTGGCTGGCCATGACTCCAGTGCTCCCCGCCGCAGTAACCCATGGTAAAGTTGGTCTGATAGTAAGTGACAGGTCCACAGCAGTGGAAAGTGTTACAACAAGCTGCTGTATCGTAGATCCCCGGGCAGGGCGCAGGGAAACCCATCACTGCCACCCCGCTAGCCTGAGCATTAAATCCACTCACTGAAGGCAGGCTCACTTTGCTGAACTCTTCCTGAAAGGTCTGCGATGCTGATGAGAGGTCTGCATGTGTGTGAGGTCCCGTCCTTTCCCCCAGAATGTAATCAATAGTGAAGTTGGAGAACTTCGATGCATCCATGTTCATTTCTCAGTTATCTTCTAATCATGAAATCCTGGTTCTGGTAACTCTCAGGCTGTTCTGTCTCAGTCTGAAGTAAGGTTGGTATTTATTCTCTCCACCATCTTAAATCCAAGGTTAGGATTAATAACTCCATTATTGGTCAATTATCACCTCTGTGTTCATAGTGGAAGTACAAAGGTTCTTCAAAGGTCCACTGCAAGGCAATTATCTTTTGATATGCCACTTAAAGGAGCTTGAGATCTTTTGTACTTCGTTTGTAAGTTTTGATTACTTTGACACTTTTCTGTTCAAGAGAAAAGTTAAAACTAAAAACACTCTTAACTATAGTTAGCTTATACGTAGGCCTAATTAAAGATCTCGAGTTCTGAAATGTTAAATACAGTGTACGGACAATAATAAAAGGAAGTGTCCTTTAAGTTGTAATAGTAGTTTACTTGATATATTCTAGTACGTTTGCACAATCAACATAAGTATGGTTTATAGGCTATAATCGATTACATGTAGCCAATCCTGTATTAAAACCAGTGCAGTTACTGTTTACAATTTCCCTTGGTTTGGCTGTTCATGGGTGACTTAGGAATATCGACATATTGCAGCCATTATTACATAAGGAATCATTAAAATAATGCAAAAAAGTTATTTCTCACTATGCGACGATATGATAGTAATAATCAAATAATATAGCTAATATATAATTCTGATTCATTGTAGAAGCTAAATAATTAAATAAACCAAATAAAACGTCTTTTTAAAAAAATAATAGTGTGTGAATAATAATTTAATACAATGTAAAGTTTTATCCAATTTTCACTTTATTAACAGTGTGGAACATCAAATAGGTCTGCATGAAATCATACATGTGACCTCAGACTCTGATGGGCTTTGGAGTGATGACGTCACGCGCTGATGTTAGGAGTTCAAAGCACAAACGCGAATGAAGAGCAGCAAATTTCTCTGAAGTTTGTTAGATGAAAGTCGACTTGCTGTATAGACGAAACTCTTGTGATCAGCTTGAATAAATGGCGTCTGGACTTGTTCTTTTTTATCAGTTTTATTCTGCAAAGGGTGTTTGTACAGGTTAAAACATACTAATGTTTTTGTAATGTTGCTTATTTCATTAATTGAAAAAAAAAAAATTGAGCACTCGGTGGCTCTGAAGTACAATCTCGTCCCCTGGTGCAATATAGAGTGTGACAATGTCGCCATCTTTTTGTTTCACGTGGGGGTGCACTTATTTAGAGCGTTAACAACTCGGGTTTTTGTTAGTTTAACATGAAACCATATGCATAATTAAACAATATTAAATAATATTAGTCTATACAGTAATTTACAAAAAACATTTTCTGTTTTGAATAGAATTTGAGAACTCTATCCAATTAAAAGACTTGAGTTATTGAGGATCTGATCCATTTTCCTCTAAAACATGCTAATAAATTGAGATTAACTTAAGAGTAATAGATGAAAAATAATGTTGAAACCACAGGTCTTTCCTGTGAAAGTTTCCAGGTTGAAAACCACATGGACTTTATTACTGTCCATAAACAATGTCACATTAACAATACCCACCGACATTATCAACTGAGTCTCAGCATTTTTTCAAAAGCTATCGAATGTTTAGAAAAGAATTAATGGAAAACATGTGATCATGACACAGCTCTTTCACTTGCTTTATACCACTCAATTATAGATCTGCAGAGCAGATTAAGAATGCACTATTATCCAATAGGTAGTGGTAAAAGATGAAAGCAGCAACAGCTCCGGCATTAAAAACGTCAACATCCATCAAAGCAACACTGGCTAACAATGAAAATAGCACAGCACAGCACCACATGGTGCAGACTAAAAGAAAATCTCTCTAAGCATAGCATTGAATTATGAATTGATGTGACCCATTTTCAGGTTTCTGATACACATTTCTGTGAGTAGCAGGCACACATGAGCACGAGCATCCACCACTGCAGTCAGGATTCGATTCGGGCCAACAGGCAATTAGCAAAGGCATAACCGCTTTCAAGCAGAAATGCACGCCTTTAGTGAGGGCTCCCAACAGTGGCTCTGATCTGAGCATGTAACATAGGGTTCACTGAACCTGACATGAATCCAAAAATGGCAACAATAGATTCAACTGTTCAACATCTAAACAAGTTTAAGACAAATGTAGAAAAACTGGGAAAGAGAAGCCAGTTGTCTTTAGTCTTTGGTATAAAAACAGAAGCAGGTTGATATTTACTGAAAGTTAAAGCTCCTATTTAGAATATATTCAGTCCAAGAGTGTGAGCCAGAACCAAAGGCCAAATAGTATGATGCAAAGGGAAGTAAAAATATTGAGGAAAACATAGGACAATGTCTGCTACCACCATGCATCATGTGTCACACATTAGTGTTTAGGAAACTGCAACTGCTCACAACATATAACATCTTATTCCGTACATAATACTCTCTACATCCCACTAGTTTAACCTAGATAAAGCAAATGCATTAAAGACCAAAAGTTTCCTTGATTTGCCCGGCTGTCTGCAGAAGGCTTTGTGATTTATCACTTTTTTTCGTTTTGTTTTTAAAGGCAAGTAAATTACATTTAAAACATAGTTCAGTCAAAGTCTAAGGGTCAGGTTGCCAGTCCCATGAAAGTTTCCTCTCACATAGATAGAAAGAAAAAAGAGTGCTGCTAAGTAAAGATACAATAATACATTTTTGTGTTAAGGGTTAACCTATTACAGTGTTAACTGCTTGTTTGTTTTGGTTTGCATTTTATAATTGTGAATGATATACACATGGTTTTTCTTTGGGCATGAGAAACAAGCAATTTCAGAATTATGCTAAAATAATTACTTTTCTATGATTAGGAAAAACAACTGCCTGTTGTCTCAAGCCATCATAGGCTGCAGGGTGTTGATGACCAATCATCTGTCATGACAAAGCATTCATTACCCCTCTAAAAAAAAGACTGCAGAATAAGACATCATCAGTTATTGCATCCATTTAACGTTTGAGTACTGTGCAAACATGAGAGGTAGTTGTGAGGACATGACATCAAAGCCTGTGTGATAGGTGTCATGCAGTACAGAGCACTGCCAGAAGAGGGAGCTCTTATATCAAAATAAACCCTTATAGGCGAACCATTACGAAAATACAATGAAAACACTGAATGACTAGTTGTAAGAGGGGGGCTTTTTGAATAGGTATGTACAGAACCTGCTCACGAATTAGGCTTACTTATTAATTTATTTATTTGTTTATTTGGGCCACGTTTGGGTTAATTTATGCTTTGCTCAAAGATGACGTGCACATGATTTAATCTGTTGGGTAAGGCTGATTCTTTAATTAAAGTCTGCCTTTCCCTGAGATGCGTTATGGAGACATATTGAGAGCACGTGCCTCCCATTTCATTATCGCGAGCGAGCGGAAGCTAACGAGGATATTAAGTGCGCGTGAGCTTTACCGCCGTCCATGCGCTGATTTAGACCGAGTCTTGGAATTGTTTATCAGTTGCAAGGCAACTGGAGGTTGCACAGCAAGCGAACAGTACTCAATAAAATGAATTTCATTCCTAAGCTCCCAGAGTCCTCTGAGCCAAAATGGGCACAATTATCGAAATACAAAAAACTGCAGTCAGTCGTGCACAAGACACAAATAAAAAGATATTTTGTCGTGGCGTCTCCAAAGGCCTATAAGCTGAGAGTCATGAACAGAAAGTGCATCAGTGCACCTGTGTTATAGCTGAAGGGCTCCCAAACACACCAGTCCTCGAATATTTGTGTAAACACTTACACATTCGCAAACATATGGTAATGTATGTGTAGGTTTTTCAAGTTAACTCCATCGTGCAGGGCATCTGTCTCTGAACCAGATCAGTAATCAGAAGAAGCAGCCTTTATTTGTCACATATACATTACAGCACAGTGAAATTCTTTTCTTCACATATCCATATTCGCTTGTTAGGAAGCTGGGGTCAGAGCACAGGGTCAGCCATGATACAGCACCACTGGAGCCGAGCAGGTTAAGGGCCTTGAACCCCCAACCTTCTGAGCACTAACTCAGAGCCTTAACCACTGAGCCACCACTGCCCGTAAGCCTAGAGGAACAGGAGGCATCCAATGTGGATGTGATTGCTTTAAACATTTACATATCATTAATTACAGTGTTTGATCAGTGATATAACCACACCATTGGCTTTTATATGACATTGAGAGCGTATAAACTTCATCTTTGGCTCCATTCTGTAATGAAGCCTGTGACTTCCTGACCTTTACACCTCATTGGCCACATGTGCTATTGTTTTTCTGAATGGGCCATTTTTGGGAGCTTGTCTTGCCTTCATAATTAAAGTGTGGGTACAGCAAATAAATCCAGTCCATTGCATAATTACAGTGTGTTTTGTTCATAATGAGCAGAGTGAGTAATCCTTTCAGACGGATGCAGCGAATTATCACAGAAGGAACCCTACCCATGCAGGGAATGAGTGAGAGCTATACCACTTTCTGTGCTTACTGGCTGGGTAAGGAGGAAGATTAATAGAGGCTATCTGTGTGAGTGGTGCATGAGTGAAGGTTGTCTGGCAGATCTCAGAGATGCTGGTGTATTGGCACACTCTCCTCTTCACTTCTGATCAAAGGAGCTAAATGGTGTCACTCTGTCTTGCCATGTTTGGGGCCAGTGCTTGTCACAGAGTAGTGCAAGCCCCTGAGGGTTGCTCCTTTGTTCCTCTCTAATCAGTAAAACAAAGCTTCTGGGAGGGTTGTCTAGCGTCACAGTTATCCAGCACTCCAGAAGAAAACCTGCTAAACACACACAGTTCTTAAGTGGTTAACATTAAAGAAGAATTAAATGCACACCAACCATGTGTTTGTTTTTCTTTTCTTTTAATTTATTGAAATGCGGTCTGTCTATTTTTCACAACCACTTATCCTTCCTGGTCCCTACAGATAATCTGTAAATAATTTAATTCTTTATTTTCAAATGTCAGGTTGTAACAGAGAGAAGTTATTCTATGATTCACTGGAATTTCCTTGGAATTCTGCTCTTAGGTACAGTATCTGGTTCATCTGAATATGCTCTCATTAGAAATTCGCACTGCATTCCTTACAGGCCTATCAGCAAGTCTCGGTGTTAATAAATCTGTGCATAAATAGGTGCTGTGCAACTAATTTTAGATTCTCCCAGTAAATGAAAAGTCACTGATCAAGCCTAATGAATTAATAATGAATTATTTAGATCAATTTAATTAGGCATACAGAACTGAAAAAGAAGAGAAATGTATGTGATGACGTGCTGCGTTATTGAATTATAGAATAGTAGGCTACTATTATAAGTCTCATATTTATATAGGCCTAAATATTTTTGTTTCAATTACGTAGAAGGAAAATCATACCATACTTTTTAATTTAAGCCAATAAAACAATAGGGTCAAATTTTATGTTTACTGGTTAATAAATTTATTCTGGAAATACTACTGATTTAACTCTCTGTTTGAACTGGGAATCTAAAAAAAAAAAAAAAAACCACCAAAACAACAGCCAAAAAAAAAAAAAAAAGATTACGAGCAAATCACGTGAGCTGGGGGCGTGGTTTCAGACTACCTGTGTCAGGTGATATTTCGACTTACCTGTAACTCCCATGAGTTTGCTTCCTTACCTGTGTTTGTAAGGTATGGTTTGAGTGCTCTGTCTTAGCACAAGTTGGAGTTTCTATACGTTGTGTTGTCAATAATTCAAAGACCAAGATCTGTAACTTCTAAGTTAGCTTTGAGGACTGAATTTATGTTCGGTATCAAGTCATACGGAACTTAATTAGCTTCTGCAGGAAGTCGGGAGCATCTACAAGTAAGTGCAGTGTTTACTCCCGACTGTTATTCTTAGCGATAATATCGGAAATATTTCGATTGATGAAGCAGACACATTGGTTCCCTCTTGCGAAAGGCTGCAGAGTTCACTTAAATATCCACAGAAGACACGGACATGTTGTCCTAAAAGTATCTGAAACACGGTTTTTGTTCTACATTCATAAGCCTTCATTTCACATGGCGTTCTTATGTGGTATATTCTCTAAATAATTGCTGATGTAAGAGCTTGTTGATCGACCTGCTCTTGCATTTTATCGGTTCTTAGTTGTTTAAGGCTATATGTTTACAAATAACAGCCTGCCTGTGGCAAAGCAGATATGACATCCTTGGTGTATGTCCAGCCATCCTGTTAGTTGCCTGCTGGGTGTCTGTTAGCCTATTCATTCTTTCTAGCTTGTGAAATGTGATGCTGAAACCCCTTTTGTGTGATCAATGAAGAGCCACAAAGTGTACTGTGTTCCATTAGAATTGGACTTTACAGACGTTTTCATGTATATCTTTTGATGTATCACCTATTAATATATCAAAAAAAAGACTATTAAAAATATCCTTTAGATTGCATTACATTAAATCTCATTAATTGGATGTATTCTTATTCAGTATTCAGGCTTTTCTTTTCACTGTTTCAGGCAGCACACTTTTCACCTTTGCTAACACTTCTTGTTTCTACTTTGTTCAACACTTCAAGCTCTTTGAAATGAGACTATTTACATTATTTGGGGCTTTGATCGTTTTCAATGCATACATTTTCTCTACCTAAGCAGTCTTAATGCAGTTAAAAGAGGCATTACAATTTTACAATGCTTGTACTGTATATGCTTCAGTTGTCACATCTTGCTGTCTTCAGCATAAAAAGCTTCCTGCACCGATCTCTCAGTGCTCTCAGCATTTAAGAGAGTAGATACAGTTTACCAAACTGAGCTAACTTTATGGAACATATAGTGTGGGCAGTTTCTAAGATCATTTTGAACAGAAGGTGCTAAAATTATGCAGATGTGCTTGGCTGAGGGTCAGAACGACAGGCCACAGTCTGTTTATCCTTTCAGTGGGTCGGTTTGCTCTTAAACCACTATTTCAATTTTCAATATTTCAGTTCAAAAGGCTGAATAATCTTGCACTTCCTAAATTCAGTTTTTGTGCTCTCTACAGTTTATAGCTAATGCAGGCTCAAGAGGATAGTGCCATTTACCTGCTTTTGCCTAAATCCATCAAATTTGCTTTATCCAGTCTCTAGGAAGCAGTGGTATGTCAGAGTCTATTCCATCCAATTTCCACTTCTATAATTGGTTTGATTAAATATTTACAATTGCTACGGTTCATGCTTCTGATTTAAATCTATTGGAGGAATTACAGAGTGCTTATTAGGCCTTGGTAAGTAAAGCTTTTCTAATGGGAACCTTAAGCATAAGAGTTTGTACTTAACATGGGGTTGTTGTATAAAATATGAAAACATGGTAATAATGACCATATGAATAATAGAATACAGTGGTACATTATTTTGCATTTAACCCTGGATTCCATAGACTGCCCTCCTCTTTTTTAGAGAGACCCCTCCTCCAGCTCTCTTCATGAATGTTGTCCTAGACCAGAACTAATTGGCCTTTCAGTTTCATGTTCATGCTCTTTGGTTCTATTGACATCCAATAGAGCCCTAATGAGTACCCGTTTCATTGTGATTATTGGCCAGTTTCAGGCCTGCTGTATGAAACTCCCAGGCCTCCTTGGCAAAAGAAAACCTGCTCTCAGATTTCACCAACATAACACTATGGTGGCTGTACACACACCTCCCTTCAATGATGAATAGTGGTTTGATTCAGCTCTGCCTTCAGGCTTTAATGGTAGTGTGATTTGAGCAATTTAGGACTCTGTTATTAATGCAAATCAGTTTTATTTAACTAAATTGATTTGAGAAGCACACACATGATCTTTAACTCTTTCTCTGTCTGACTGTCTGTCTCTCCCCCTCTCTCTCTGTCTGCCTGCCTCTCTCTCTCTCTCTCTCTCTCCAGAGAGAATGCCCTTGCTTCAGGGTATGACTGTGCTACGTCACAGACAGACATTCTCTGCACAGAGAAACGTGCTGTCTGTCCTTGAGTGAATCCTTAGCCATCAGGTGAATGAGGCTCAGTTATTCTTTCTCAGCTCTACACCTGCTATGAGCCTGTCAATAGAAGCAGAGCTGAAATAACCATAACTCCAGTGATTCCACATGTGAAATGACAGAAAAAGGAAAAAGATTTCTAAATCTGTTGCTTCTCTGGTCCATATTTTTATTTTAGTAATTTGAAAATGACCCTGTGGGAGTCATGTGACTCGTTTTTGCATACAGTTACCCTAAAACTTGAAATCTGAATTTGTGAAATCTGTGACTATGCAGTAAATCTCATTTTACGAAGTTCCGTGCAAACAGGGAATGCTTGTGAATGTCTGTGAGTTAAATGAAGAAATATAAACCTATGTTTTTGCTGTCATAACACTTCATTACACCTGGATTTACAGGTTTGGCTGGACTAACAGTTTTAGGTCTGGTTAATGTATAATTCTTGGTTGGTGAATGTCTGATTTGCTTCTGGTCTTCATCCAATTGCTAATCTCTATGTATGCTGCACATATCACGTAACCAAGTAATTCCTCCAACAAAATCCAAAGCATTGTGTTAAGACTATGTGCTGATAATAAATACTGTAAGTAGATATTCAATCCTATACTTCAGACTCAGGCTGTGCATTTAGACCAGATAAGTGTATAGAGGGTCTGTGTTAACAGTGTAGGACCTACATTTTCTGTAAAGGGACAATGATGTATTTTAAGTAGGTCCCATGAGGCAGGAGCAGTTGAAATGAGTTTGCTCTACTTGTTGCTCTCCCTAATGTATCTTCTCCTGCATAGCTTGGTCTCCATGGGAATCGGGGGGGAGGGAGGGGGAGATCAGGTGTCCTGGCACCAACCTCGTCTCCCTGTCCGGACACTGAGAAAGGCCTGTTTGTTCCCCATTTGGGCTTGTGGCAGTGAAGAGACAATGAGTGCAGTCTCTGAGAGGATGAGAAGGGAGGACAGAGGTGTGGGCAAGGAGGGAGGTGGATGGATGTGGAGGAAGAGTGAGCCATGGGTTCCCAACTCCGCCACCTCTCAGAGCCTGTCCCCAAAAATGCAGATTGGTCCCCTTTAAGCTGCCTCGGCCTTTCTTCCTATTAGCACAGACAGGAGTATGTGGTACTCTATCACCTCACAAAGTGTATATACGTACATCTCACATCAAAATACTTCTTCAAAGTTTACATGGCTTTATATTGTCCAGTGGTTATGAATATAGTACATCCATCTTATCTATATTAATCCATGGGTCTCTGCATTAATGCTCTGTTCAGCAATTAATAAGGTACACTATATGGCCAAAAGTATGTGGACACTCCTCCTAATTATTGAGTTCAGGTGTTTCAGCCACACCAATTGCTAACAGGTGCATAAAATCAACTACATAGCCACGCACTCCCCATAGACAAACGTTGGCAGTAGAATGGGTCATATTGAAGAGCTCAGTGACTTTAAACGTGGCACTGTCATAGTATGCCACCTTTGCCACTAGTCAGTTTGTGAAATTTCTGCCCTGCTAGATCTGCCCTTGTCAACTGTAAGTGCTATTATTGTGAAATGGAAGCATCTAGGAGCAACAACACCTCAGCCACGAAGCAGTAGGCCATGCAAACTCGGAGTGGGGCTGCCGAGTGCTGAAGCATGTAGCACGTAAAAATTGCCTATCCCCTGTTGCACCGCTCATTAAAGAGTTCCAAACCACCCCTGGAAGCAACACCAGCACAAGAATTGTTCGTCGGGAGCTTCATGAAATGGGTTTCTATGGCCGAGCAGCTGCACACAAACCTAAGATTACTATGCGCAATGCCAAGTGTAGTGAGCCAACTGGAGTGGTGTAGCAGCACTCTGCCACTGGACTCTGGAGCAGTGGAAATGTGTTCTCTAGAGTGATGAATCTTGCTTCACTATCAGGCATTGTTAAATGTAGAAATGCTAACAAACAGCTCTAACACACAAACTGATCAGTAAAATGAAAACAGAAACCTTAGCGCATATGGATATATGTGGATGCTGTGATACCCTTGGTTTGTGACGCAGTTAAGGATATGCTTATTGGAAGTATGAAGTATGACCACCAGCATTAATTAAACACCTCTATCAGTCAGCTCCATGCTTTCCATGCTCCATGCTTTTGCTACCTTTTTTTTTTTTTTGCTAAATATAAAATAGCGACTAATGCTATCATTAATGAATCTTTGCCTTCTGAACAGTCACATTAAGCTCATGTGTTAGGAGGTTGTTTCAAAGTCAGAGTAATTAGGTCATTTTTATATGCCAATGAGAAGCAATAGTGATATTCCCTGTTAGAGATTCTCATTGACTGTGTGTATATATGTGTGTTCTGCACCAGTGAAGAGTCATCTGCAAAGTTAGCTTGGTGCCAAACCATAAAACCAAAATAAGAGTCATGGAGTGATTTGGACTTTACTGATGCACTGAGCCCATCATTAGTTTTTATTTGTCTCACAGACCGGAGTTGAGTCATCGCCACCTCACCTTTTGTCCAAGGCTAGATCCCCAGCAGTGTGAGTGTTTATTCATCTGAGGCTCATTCAAATGCGGGCTGTGTTATGGAAAAGTACCCAGATGCACCTGCTTTGCCTAAGCAAAGCCAACCCCTGGACATTGTCTAAATGAGAGATAAGGTATCCATATTGTTTGAGTATTGCATACTCTACAGTGGTCTAATGTTTGTCTTTATTGTTAGCTTAATTTATGTCTGTACTGGCACAAGAGGCTAATTGTCAAAGCAAGTGCAGGATGTTTTCCAGGAAAGACAAGTTTTAACCAGTCATCATGTCACTGAATGGGTTGACTGCGGTATAGGTGTGTCAGCGTGTGCTCTGCTCACTGATTATTCCTGATTTGTGGTAGTACATATGACATGCAGCACCTTTATTCTGTATATTAGACCAGTACAAACATTTTCCAGGGATGGAACTTCTATGTGTATGTTAGAAGAATCTTGACTGAAACATAAGATGGACCTGTATGAGTGTGGGAAAGAAGGACTGATTTTTGCCTCATCCTGCCATCATTATGCATACCATTTGGCATTAGTAAGATGGGTTCACATCCCTGTTCCAGAAAGGAATGGTTAGAAAAACTGCTGCAGTTCAACATCTGTCTTGTACCTGCCGGTGAGGTTAGGAGTGACATGTAGACCATGTTCATAATAGCACTCAATATTTCTCTTAGGCTTGCCCAAGACTCTTCACACGTTGTGGAAAAAAAACAATACCACAGACTTCGATTTTCAACTCCAGCACCTCAAGACTCGCTCCAGTGGCTTAATGGGTTCCACTGTGGAATGCTTGCTGCATAGCTGTACTTTAAAATCCTGAGAAATGAAAGTCATTTGAACAGAACCAGAAGTCTGAGTATACCTGAGGTGTGGGTGAGTGAGGTGAAAAGCAAGATTACAGATAAATGATGGCTTTATGTTATTGACTGATGGGAGCTGAAGGCTTGAAGTGACCAAGTTATGATAGAAGACAAGTCTGTTTATAAACCCAGACATAGTCTGTGCTATTATTCCTGCATGGTGTGTGACTGAGAGAGGGGATTAGCCTTGTGCACAGTCTGAGACACTCTAAACTCTCCTGTGTGCTGAAAAATAGGCTGTGACTTTAGCCATAGACACTTGAGTGCAGCACTTTTGATTGACAGAGGCCATGGCCCTGTGTGGCCCATCTTGCTCTGTCTGGAATATTTTGGAGGTATGAAAGCGAGGAAAATCTATTTGGTGCTCTCCCCTTCCAGGGTTGAGGTGGCAGCCTCGTAACTCTTTTGGGTAATGGGTATAAGGCTGATTTATTAGCATTGATGGTTGAAGTTCAGTATCCCAAAGTCCAGAAGCATTTTTTCATCTGAGGTGTCTGAGCTTTTGCACCAGGCTCATCATGCAAAGACTAAATTGTTATCTGCTCATACAATGATTTTATGGGTAGAATTTTTAGGTGCTATGAGGAGCCAACTGTGTAGTGTTGCGATGTATCCATTTATCTTAAAAGGTAACGCTGGTGTGCATGCTTGTTTTTTTTTTTTTGTGTTTTACCAAAAAAAATAAAAAATAAATCTCTCTTAAGTCACTAAGTTGATAGTAACATTTTAACTCCCAGGGTCCTGCTTTTATTCTGTGTACTAGTGAGATTTAAAAATTTTCTTCAGCCCCTATACAAGAGGGAGGGAAGAGGTTATTAAGTTATTAGTGCACTTGGCCTTAATGCTTTGTAGCCCTTGCTGGCCTAGCATTTGGCCTTAGTTGTCCTAAGTTATCTAATGGGCTAAAGACTAAAGATATCTTCTTAACTAACATTTTATGATAAAGTTAACATGAGAAATTGATTTTCAACCTTGCATAACCTAACATAAGAAACCTAATGCTTTCATACTGTGAAGTGAAGGAGAGCTTGATTTAAGGATCTCCTCCCAGCTCCCTTTTAATGCCTCTTGGCCAGAATAGTCTCTTTGACCTCTGGGTAACTAAATCCAACAGTTAAATATAGTTTAGTTGGATTTTTTTAGATAGTATTAGGAGTCTTAACGTAGCTCCCATTTCTTCTAGGGAGCTCAGACCTTAAGACAACCTAGAAAGTCAAACTTGCTTGCATCATTGTTTTGTTATTCTCTGACAGAACAGAACCAAGCCTTTATCCCTACAGAGAACATTGCTCCATATTCATCAAATTTGCGTACAAACAAGTGCAGAATTAAGCACGTAGAGAGTTTGATCATACAGACACACTAAAGATAAAATTAATGATTAAGGAATCTGTCTTTGGAAATGCACACAGATTGACATTGATAAGAGAGCTGAAGAGATTTGGTATGTGTTCTCTTGTGTCTCTTATGTGTTTCTTACGTCTAATTACTCTGTTTTTATTGCTGTTTTTATTGACCCAGATAAAAGAAAGAAGGAGTGCAGATCATATTTGTAATTTTCAGGCCTATCACAGAAATTTGTATATTGCTCTGAGTTTCCTCTTACTGATCTCACATCCTGCTCTTGTCTTGCCAACAGGTGACGCTGGGTGATGCCAAGGAAAACGGTGCTCAAAGCCACTCAGATTTTGCTCGCAGAAAATGATAAAAGGAATAATGAGAAGCAGAAGCACACTGGCAGCATGACTACTCAAAAGGCTTTAGGTCAGTACACTGAAGCATTTGACTTGGTTAAAGGCCACCCAGAACATGACGATCAGCATGACGATCTACAGGACTGGTTGTCACTAGCAGACTTAAGCCAAGATGACACATTCTCCTTTGAAGGCTGTGTGCAGTAAGTAACTTGTGTCTAGAGAAATAAGCATGCTATGCATTGACCATTGATCATGTACAGTATAGTACATGATCTGTGTGTACATTGCTTCAAATATGGTGAAAAGTAAGCAGTTGTGTCACTCTGTGTGTATTATTCATCTGTCCATATCTAGTAGTTTGTGTCTCATTGGTCTATGTACCTGTGCATTAGATTGGAGAGGAGGTGGATGCTCTGGCACAAGTTTATGAAAGAATACTCTTGTTTGGATGATTGGTTGCGATTGGCAGAGAAATCAGCTGCCTCCCCAAACACCAGCCATGTGCTATACATCACAGCAAAAGAGGAACTGCAGAAGTTTGAGGTGAAATAGCCACCACACTAACATTATTCCAACATTTTTACCTGAGGATACCTGACCACAGTAATAAAAAGCTCAGAGTCAGTTTTCTGGGTGAGAGAACCTTGGCAAACATTTTGACATAGTCTGCAGTGAAGGTGGATATCCTAACACATGCAAACATTACTTAATACTATAAAAATCTAGAATCAATTGCAGTAAAACTAAATGATCCCAAATCATACTCATGGCACACTTATCAAGCAGTGTTGAACAGTGGTGAGTGCAAGAGCTCATTGACATCCATGCTCCCCAAATTCATATGCAAAAAATACGCTTAATTGCTGATCCTAGGTGGGTTTTCCATTCATATTGTGTTTTTATTCAGAGTCTGCGCACTGAGGCTAGGCTGCGCTTGGCCCAGCTGGACAGCCTGAGCCAGACAAGCAGCATCCTGTTGGGGTTGTTCAGGGGATCTATGAAAACCAGGCTGTTGGATATGACCAAAGAGTGCAGTCAGCGCTGGGACCAGCTCAGCACCACTTTGGACACTGTGTGCCGCCGGTTGAAGGTACATAGGACTCCAGTACCTCTGCTTAGAGATGGCTGTAAAATGATATATGTACCTCTATATGCCTGATTAAATCCACTACTTAAGAACATGTTAACCCTATTTTAATCTCATTAACCTTCTATTATTAGTATTTACTACACATTTCTGTTTGACATTTTAGCCTCTCTCTCCTCTGAATACTGTTAGCCTAATCTCTGTCTAACCGTTTCAGATTCATACATTTCCGTAAAGATAACGCTTTTTTTTTTTTTTTTTTTTTTTTTTTTCTTCCCTCAGGTGTAATACATTGATTATACTACATAAAATAGTATTTGGACAGTCAGAGTCCTGCAGTACTGACTATGTGCCTGTGTTTCCTATAGCACTTTGTGGTCCAGTGGGAGGACTTTGAGAGGCAGCGAGAAGAAATGGCCATCTGGCTGGCTGACTTGGATCTGAAGCTGACTGAGGTGGAGCATTTTTCTGAAATGAGTACCTGTGCCAAAATGCGACAACTTCAGGTACACCCAATGTTTTCACCAAATGGCCCTTATTTACCAAAGTTTAATAGAAACAAGCACAGATTTAAGCACACTGAAACACATGGTGTTTGAGCAAATCTATGCCTGATTCATGAAACAACAAAACGAGTAGTGGTTTGAGCACAATTGATGAATGAACTTCAAGTGCATGAATGCAAGCTCCCACCCATGAATCCCTTATTTGCATGCAATATGCATACAACACACCCCAATTTACCATCCTGTACATCTAATTTATAATGAAACATGCCCTAATTTATGCACATGTTGTGAGAGACAACAAAAGGAAAGCATTCAGCAAGCTATAGCTACAGTTTCGAGGAGAAAGGGGAAAATACAACATTTCAGTGAAGCTGAGTTAGAGCTGCTTGTATCTCAGGTTGCTGAAAGTGCAGATGTTGTCCTCAAAAATGGCATAAACGGTGAGAACAAAATGAAACTTTGACATAAAACAAAATCAACTGTTTACGCAGTTTCAGTGTAGGAAAGACTGATGCAAGAGGTTTGTCTTTTTTGAGCCTTTGTTTTAGTAATAATATACATAATGGATCTCATTTATCAGGCTGGATATAAACAGATTTATTTATAAATAGTTTGTATGAGCAATTACACAAGAATTTGGTATTTATGGAAATCTCACAAGTTCTGAAAAACTTTCGTATCCTGCTCATGCTCCGGAGTGTGTGTAAATGTAAGAATAAGAAGACTAACTAATATAAACTTCAACTTGATCAACTTCAAATCATATAATTTGCATAGATTACTGCACTTTTATATATAGATTATGCTGTCAAAGTTAAATTGCTTATTTTTTTTATTATGTTTGCAGCATTTAGCAGACACCCTTCTTCAGAACAACTTATAGAAGTGCTTTGGAGTGTCTATTAAAAACACATCCTCATGCTAGTTCACTAGGTCAGGTGCTAAGAGTACCACTGGAAAAAAAAATTGTGAAAACCAGTCATTCTGAATTACTGGCATTAATTAAAGAAGATGAAAAGTAAAGAAGGTGAGCCAACACAAACCCATAAATTAAGACAAGTAAAAATAATTCATTCAGTTAAGACAAAAGAAATGCCACCATATAAAAGGCGGATGGTCCGGTCTGTCTGTTTTCAGCCTTTACATTGTTCATTTTGTGCTCCCAGCTGTCTGTGCCCTGTAACTTTCATGGAGTTTTGGGAGTTTTGTGGGTGTCACTACATGCTAATTCACTTTACAGGTGATCAACATATACACATAAATATATATTCCTGCAGGTATAGTGTGCATGTTTGTGTTTGTGTATGTGTGTGTGTGTGTGTGTGTATATATATATATATATATATATATATATATATATATATATATATATATATAT
>CM075016.1:12511262-12535655 GCA_037576675.1 Pangasius sanitwongsei | reverse complement strand
GATTGTTTTATTTCAAATCCATTGTGGTGGTGTATAAAGGCTAAATCACAAAAACCCTGTCATTGCCCAAATACTTCTGGACCTGACTGTATATATATATATATATAATGAGACAGTTATAGAAGTGTGCTCAGTTTTTTTGTTTGTTTGTTTGTTTGTTTGTTTTTTCTTCCCCTCTCCTCTTCCTGTTTAAAACCGAGCTTTAAACTATGTAGTTATATGAACTCCACTGAAGACTAGATTTTGATTTACATTAAAACTCAAGCAACAAATATAAATAGGGTGCATCATGTTTCAAGGTGCTAGACATTGTGGTAAGCCTTACAAAAGTTTTGAATGAGGAGGTGCAGCAAGGAATATGCTGAAATGATATAACAGAAGAACAAATGAGAAAATACAAAAATGGAATCAATCCAACATTGGAGTATCAAAGCTGAGCACCAAAATGAATTAAAAATGTGTCTGCCATGTTTGTGCTAATATGAGGTATGTAAGGTATTATGGTATAAGCTATTATGTCTGATTAAAATTCACAAATTGCATATTGACACCAAAGTTACTTACCTATATTTTAATATGATGGGTGCATGGGTGTTATGGTTATTAATATTTGTTGTTTTGTTTTTCTTATTAGTCTACTAGGCCTATTACTGTACTTGTAATAAATATTTATGCTGCTGATATTGATTTTACTTATTTAACTAAGAATACACAAACATTTTTCAGGTTAAAATGTTATGCTTAAATTTGCACACACACACACACACACACACACACACACCAGCCAGACATGAGCTTAATCTTACAGATACACCAAAGATGAACTTAAGGAACAAAGAAACTGTCAGTGGAATTTGCGTATGTTTGTTTTATGATCAGATTTGACCTTTGATGAATAAGGGCTAATGTGTGGGATACCTTCACAGCACTATATGAACATTTCATTTGCGTGCATCTGTTTGTTTATCAGGGCTTCCAGGAGGCGGTGGCTGAAAGTGCAGGTCAGCTAAACGCGCTGCTCCAGCAAGGGGAAGAGCTGATCCAAAGAAGTGAGCCAGCTGATGCCCAGGTCATCGAGAGCGAACTACAGGATCTGCTCCTGTACTGTGCTCGCGTCTTCCAGGGCCTAGGTCGTCTTCACACACGCCTTCTTAGCATGAGGCTGGTGAGCATTACCACACTGCTGTCACAAATGCACACATTCACAAAATTATTTGGCTTAAGTGTCAAATTGAATTTTCAAATGCTGGGTAATGGCTGGTATCTTGAACAGTTGAACTTTGATGTAAACATGAAATAGTTTTAGGGTCTTTAAGACGCTAGAGATATTTTGTTATGCTGCCCTATGTTGTATATTACAACTAATTTTATTGTCTCTGTTGTAATATATAATTTAACTATATAAAAATGTATAGGTTCTGGGAAAGTTTGATCGAATGAGTTTCCAAATTTCTAATTGTGCTCTATCAAGTTGTCCTGTAATTTTTGCAGATAAGTAATACACCACAATTATATAGTAATAAAGATTCATAATGTAACATGTCCTAACACACTCAGGGTAAAAATTCATGAATGCACCCATGAATAGTTCAAATAGCTGCCTTGTAGCCAAGCATGCCTTGTACAATGCATGTACTGTCTATGTGAATAAGTTTTCTGTGTAGGCCATTGTCTGTGTAGGCTGAGGCAGATCATGCTAAAAATGTACTGCACTGATGCTCACTTTACAGCAGGCATGTAAAGGTTATGGTGTCACACACCGGACATCCAGTAATGAATTGGTGGTGTGTGTTTCCCACAGCTTTCCAGCTTTTGCGTGAGAGATTTTGTCTACTAAATACTGGAGCAGTGGTTATTTGAATTACTTGAGTGAAACCATGAATCATAGCTATTCGTTTTAAAACTTTGGAAGAAGAAAAAACATTATGCCGGCATGATTAAAGAGGGTTTTAACTTCTGAATAAAGTAATCAGTCTTATATGGTTAAATTATTCACCCTTACCATGTTCTCTCACAATTTGTAATGTGGGCTGTCAGATCCATTCAACTCTTGTTCTATAAAGAGCTTAATATGGTAACATATTTCTTAAAACAAAGGAAGTGCCTAAATATTACTATAACAAAGAACAAAATTTTGAGTGCTAGAATTCTTCTGCTTTGTACTAGAAGACAGAGAGAGGGAAGAGGGCTGGTGAGAAGATAGTGGATATATCTGTGTATATCAGGGAGAACAAAAAGTGAATTTGAGGATTATGTATATATTGTACATGAAGTATAAGTTGTTAGTCAGCGGGGGGAATAATTTCAGTCATTCTCAAATGTAGTGCTTATTCATATACCTAAGGCAAACCATAGGTTTCATAAGAAGAATCTCTGACCTCTAAAATGGTGAATCACAAGTGCTGTTGGAAGTGTGGGTGTTAAGTCTCTCTCCTTTTGTAGGTGTTCGAGGAGGACTGGGTTCTGTGTCCAGACTCTGGCTGTCCGTCTGAGACATTGCTGGATGAAGAAAGTGTTAAGGACCACAGCCTTGCACCACCAGTTCAGGGTAACCCCTCTCAGGTTTGCCCAGAGCAGCTGGTCCTGGAGTGGGACCCCTCAGTGGACATTGGAGGCTCCATGTCCCGTAATGATGCTGATTCTTCCTACCTCAGTGCTGGTGCAGGTGGATATTGGGAACAATACCCAAAATTAATCTAGAATTACAGATCAGATTGCTCTGTCAGTCTGATTTTTATGTTGTGTTGCACCATAATCTCTTTAATAATCTATTTTCATGTTTTGTAGGCCCATTGCATAATATAATCCCCCATACAGGATTTATTGTTTATAATTATATGAATCAAGAGGCATATCTTTGTTGAAGCATTAGGGACATTAAAGATTATCTTTGATTCCTAGGGGTTTACAGCATAGAGGATCCTTGGAGGAGGAGAGCTTACCTGAGATCCGCAGAGTTGCATCCAGCTGCTACTGCGAAATGTATTCAACACACGGTGAGCCTCCTGTACTTGGTGACCGCTGTTTGACGTAACCAGCTTTTACTTACACTGTGTACAGCCAAACCACAGTTAGTCAGCGATATTAAATAATCTAAAGCTAATGCATACTGACATAATGTATGTCTGAATATTTTCCGGGAAGCAACAAACACAATTGAATTGCAAAATTAAGAGGATGCATGCTTTTGAATTTTCATGCTGAAAAGAAAATATGTTTGCAATCGGTGGGTGTGGCTGTGTGGGGGTGGGTGTGGCTGTGTGGGTGTGGCTGTGGGTGGGTGGGCGTATTTGTTTTTTTGTTTTTTTTTTGCACCTATGCATTTCTTGTGTGTCCAGCATGCATCATGTGTTTATGGCTTTGTTTATCCAAATGTGTGGGCATCAGATAGAATGAGATCTTGTGTACAGTACGTTCCTGACCACAACTTCCTCTTGCATGTTTTCCTTGACATTTTCATGTCATGTGCATGTAATTTAATCTGATGGAGTGTAGCAGAAGGTTGTTGAACCAAACATTTAAATTTTGTGACCTTGAATATGATTTGTTGACCTTCATGAGGTGTTTATTCAGTGACGGTGTAAGCATCAATTAAATCTACAAATCTCATCTCATCTGTTTAATAACTGTAGTATTTGCATCCACAGCCCTTTTATAGAAAATTAAAATGTATATTCTTATCGTGAAACTTCCTTAGAGATTGTAATTTGCACGATGAAGAATACATATTTTTGTCAGAAAGATGTAAATGAGACTGAACACTTGTTTTACTCATCAGGTCACTGAGTGTAGCTTAGATGGTATGGCTCCACCCCAGACCCCTGTGCCAGGTAAGACCATAGATTGGTCCCACTGGTAACTCTTTATCACAGATTAAGACATGATCAGCTATCTGATATGTGCTGCTCTCATTGTGGCCTTAAGGCTAAAATCTAACTAAAGTGGTTCATCATATTTCTCATCTAACATCATGCTGCATTTGACTGCTGTATTACATTAAAATCATCCATCCTGCACATTTTATAGCACAGTATAACATCATGAACAGGATATATGTCTGAAGCATAGCTATTTACAGAACAGATCCCAGGACACACTATACAAAGGCTTCCCCATTATGTAACATTTGTTTGTCTTATCAGACGCTGATAGGCCACTGTATGCTTCGTTTTGGAAGACTTCCACCCCAGACTCACACTCCCCTGAGCCTATCACATTTAAATCTGACCGTGTCAGTGCCTGGCTGGTCCAGACACCCCGGCTGTGCTCTAGAGCTGTCCAGACAGAGCATGCTCCACAGGTATCATGCACAGACTCAACCAAAAGCTCTCCTTTATTTTTTCCTTTTGACAAGACTATACTATAAAGTAAGCTTGATTATCACTGAAATGTTTTAAATATCATACTGGAATAGTCATAGCCTATAGCCCCTAGCCTATATACTCTGTATAACATATTACCCAATTTTGTTGTCTTTGTTTAAGTTTAATTAAATCAGTAATTAATTTAAACAAGAACATGCTTATTGTTTAAACAGGAACATGTCTTGCAAATTAATAATTAAATAGAATAAGCAGTGAAAATGGTCCCACACTGCTACCAGTTAACTTAGCCTGAATTTTGAAGCTAATTTATAAATGTAAACAAATACAAATGCACAACAAATACAAGCTATGAGTTGCTACCTGAGGTAGCAATGAAAAATGGAACTTGTACCACTATACCAGAGCAGCACTATTTTTGGCAGTTTCATTTCTTTTAGTTGCAATTTACTATTGCTTTAAACGTAAAGGTAATGCTTCATACTTGAACTTGCCCTACCACCAGAGTAGTGACGGGACAAAAATCTGAAGTGTCCATCAGCTGGTCCCATTAGTAATGACTGTTTAAAAAGGCTCTTTGAAGTAACTGTTTTTGGGCACTTGTGTTCAATATGACTTCACCCTGGGCATTTCCCCCTTCAAAGGCCCCAGCACGGGCTTTATCACTTTAGAATGATCCACACAGATAGTGTCAATGGTGTGCTTCATTTCACAGTGCTGCAGAGACTGCAGTCTAGCTGTAAATGCAGATGGAGATTTCTCCTTAAATCACATTACAGTAAGGCATACAGCCATATCATGTGAGCAATATATGGCTGTGCTTTATTAGGGTCTCTTCCGCCTTGTTTTTTATGCACGTGCTTATTCATGACTCATCACTCATGTTTGCCTGTAAACACCTTAATTTATAATGGTTTATATGAGGTGGAAGCCATGTTTTAGTGGCACCATGAAAATAATTAAGGAGGGATCGGAGTAGTTTTTCAATCCCCTAATTAAGCAGTGTGAAAGAAACTACTTTTTTATTACATTTGCTGGAAGAAGGGGTGGGGGTAAATTCCTAGGAACGAGAATTTGTTGTGCTGATGCAAAGGCTGATTGCTTGCTGAAGTCTTGGAAGAACCACAGCAATTGAGAAGCCAATTCAATTTCAAAGCAGCTCTCCTAATTTCTCAGTGCTGGCAGTTAATTGGCAGCTTTACATTTCTGGAAAGGAGAACTGTGGAACTAACTGGCTCTTTAAAAGGCTGCTGTAATTGTGGGCACAAACATAAAACAACATACAGCAATGTGCCAAAACACTAGTAAGTAAGGGGTGTCAGGTGTGTGTGTGTGTGGGTCTGAGAGAGAGAGAGAGAGAGAGAGAGAGAGAGAGAGAGAGAGAGAGAGAGAAGCATGGAGAAAAAAGAGATAAGCCCTCATTAGTTAATTGAGCCAGGTTCTGTTTGTTTTTGGTTACTTTTTGGTGCAAAGAGATGCTGTCACATGCAATGTGCTCTCTTTTGTCTGTCTCTGAGAGCTCTGTGACTTTGAGCGTTTTGTTCTTTGTGTCCATCTTCACAGCAGTGTTCAAGCTTTTATTCATCGCCATCCATGCAGGAGCACAAGGGGGAGGAGGTGAAGGAAGCTGACTATCTGGAAAATGTGCTTCTCAAGAGGCACTCCTGCTCACCGCACACTAATAACATGTGTTCCACCAAGTCATGTGACCTTCAATCTCACTCTGCCAAACATTACCCAAATCCACAGGTGTATTCTCTCTCTCTCTCCCTCCCTCCCACACGCATGAGACCGCACCCCTCACACAGGTTGTTTATCTCCTCTTTTACTGAACCTGGTGACCTCATTCTTCCAGAGAGCAATAACGCTGTAGGTCATCACTGATTAATTAATGACTTTTTGCACTTAGAAATTAAATATAGAGTTAGTAGAGTGTAGCAGATTTGACTCCTTTCGGTCGAGGCAGCTGATTTTATGTATTTTGCACTTCTAAACCCTCTGTATATAATTGCACTCATAATGTTGTCTGATTGCAAATTGCTCATAAACAGCCGAGCCCCTGTGGGGTTACTTTGCAATCTTGTCTCTCATTTTCACCAGTTGCCATCTTGTCATTACAATCTTGTCTCTTACTTCCACTAGTGTATGAAGGAGAGACTGAACTCCAGTGATTCAGTGAAGGACAGCAGCTGCACTAAGACACACTGGTGAGCATTTTAACTGCCAGATCTTAGTGAATTGAATATCAGCATATTGTTTAATTTTAGTAGCTGTGTGTGCGTGTGTGTAAGCATGTTTGTGCCTAGTGTACTGTTAGTCTATGCTGTGTAGAGAAGTGTGCACAAATACTGTACATCTAGTCACATTTCAAGAACAGAAGATATTCTCTTTGATTCTATTGTCATTTTATTAGTTTTGGTTCTTGAACAACAAACAGGACTTTTATGTCCATAGCTGATTCTAATCTCATATTGAGTTTCTTTACAAATCATAGAAAAAGGCACTTTTCAGTTGGTCTTTGCTGAACAGAGAATGTGCTATGAGAATAATTTGATAAAGTGAAGTCATAGATTCATTTCTGAAGAAAACAATTTTGCTCCAAAAATTCAATTCAAATTTATATTAAACTAGTAAATGTTCTAACTTCCAGCATGGCCAAATCACTAAACATCAGTAACAGACCTGACTATTTAGATACCTTCTAGAAACTGAATGCTAAAAATTCATGCAGCCACCAAACTGTTTCTGAAGGTGCAAAGCTTTATGTGATGTAGTGTCTAAATAGATGGGTATTAGAAATGGTCTCCCCTTAACGTGAAACACAAGGATAGAGTATCAACTGAAAGCTACTCCATTTTTAATTTTGATCATTTTATAGAATTACTGGAATCCGCAGCTTTTTCATGTTGCCTCTTCCTCTGTTCAGTGCCAACAGTGAACAGCACCTCTGGTCACCAAGTCTCCTAAAGCTGTTGGAGGTTCTGAAGTCCCCAGCTCTGCTCTGTATTCTGCTAGCCCTATTTGTGGTTCTGGTCATCTGGCCCCCCTCAGTGTTCCAGGACAACCAATGCTACCGCTCCAACTCCCTGGCACATTCCTTCCACCTAGCCTTGTGCTATGTCAACGGACCCCCTCCAACCTGAGGACTGCAGAGACACACGGGGTACCCTAAACCCTGTTGCATTTGAGAGACATTAAAGCAGAGCACCAGGGACAGTAGCCTGGAGACATTACAACCATAGGTTCTGAAAGAATAACTGAAGAAATTGCACAGAGTTTGGGTGAAAGACTTCACACATTACAACAGGTTTTATTAGGCACTTTGGAATTTGTAGACACAAAGATTTGGCTCAGAGCATATCATTCAATTAAATTTTGAGATATATATATATCCCTGGCAGTAGCCTAGGCTTTATCATTAATTACAAAGGTTTGGTTCAGTACAGGACTGAATCATTGGAATTATAAACAGTGTCTTAATATGCGGATTGAAGAGTTGTATACTGCACTACCATTTCATCCAGTAAGATAGAAATTATTTATTAATATTTTTAGAAGCAAAATAAATAAAGTATATTAAACTGTAGTCTGTGCTGTGAACTGTTTGTGAGACCACTGTCTCCAGAATGGGCATAATCTGCAGGGCGGTTTTTAGATTTCTGACATAAGACGCAAAACCACTTGTATTCATATCATAAGACTTGTTTCATATTTACCGTGAAGACCATAAACTGTAACAATCCTGGGCTCGATTTCAGCTGACTAGGCATTTAAAGAATAAATTCTTGATTTTTTTTTTCTCAACTAAATCACTCACACATGTGCTGTTCTTGTCTGTAGAAAGGTATTCACTATTTAGATTTATAATCAGAACAGAAAGGTTCTGATGAAGATAATGGGATAACCTTTATGTGATGCAGATATGGAGAAACTGCTGACTGGCTTTCACAGTATTCCATGCTCCGTAAATGTAAAAGGTAAATGTTAGTCTTTCCCCAGTTATAAAATATTATTTATTTCTGTAATATTGCTACATTTTTGGTACGAGGCATCAAAACATTCACCTTTGGAACAGGTATCAGACTATGTAATGCAAGTCCACTTTAGACTTATGGACAGGACTTCCTCTGGTAGATCTGATACTTGAGAAATTGATGCACTTGGGTGAAACATTGTGCCTGTGCGATTATATTGTGTACAAATTCAAAAACTTTGACAAGTAATGGTTTGTGCCTCCTGCTGTGCCTAATGTAGCCTTTACTGTGAAACATTTGAGAGGCCTAACATAATGTTTAAACTGCCAGCTCAAATCGGATTTGGTTTTCCCTAGCTATTTTTTTAAACCTAATTCAAGTGAATTTGTGTGTTTAGATAAGCTCTCGGCCTATGAGCTTTTGCTGAAAATGACGAATCTGATACGAATAGGTACTGAAAAGATCAGATTTTTTTGTGTTGAGATTTCAAGGAAAAATGAGACAATTATCAGATTGGACTGCCTATGTAAACAAAGCCTTGGATGTTTTGAGCAGTATGTAACCACAGCCTGGAACCACATCACAAGGAATTAGATTTGTTAGATTTTATACTGCAGTATGAAAAATATGACTGGGGAAACTTCAGTGGGAAATTTTACACTGCTTTAAAGTCAAGATCTGTACTGTGGAGATGTAGCAAAGCATTAAAAATCATTTGCATCTTGGGAATATTACATTCAAAATATAATAAATAAATAAATAAATAAAAAAGACAGCCATGGCTGTGATGTGGAGTGATGCACCATGTGATTCTCTTTGGGGATATTGGTAGTGTTGATCACTGTCTCTGACTTAGTGGACACATTGAATAAGGGTTTTGTGCTACAGCTGGAGAAAACGGCAAAGAGCATTTCAAATTGAATTAGCTCATAAACATTCTTAACTGGAGGAATTTGTAGTTGGCCTTTCAACCTCATAGCTATCCATTACTTGTATTTGAACTGGGAAAATGTGTGTATGCATGTTGTATTTTCACATATAAATGCAAAGATGTGGGGAGTAAAATCCAGAGTGTGCATGTAGACCATAAAGTTAAATATTATATTGTCAGTGATGAGATGGAAGAATGGCATTTGTTGTAAAACCAACTGCAAACACTTTTTATGAGGAAAATTACTTTCTGTATTACTATATATTCTAAAATATGAAATGTATCCAAAGCGAAATTTGCAGTAATGGGTTTCTAATTAAATATCAACAGTAACTGATGCACCACTGTAACCAAAATTAGTTCATAAACACATGCAGCTCCTCATTGCTCCAGTGAACACAGAAGTTAGAAACTGATTGGGTGAATATGTAACAGAAAATTAGGAAAAATAAGATTTAAGAAAACCTGACTCTGATTAGGAAGCATTGCTCCCTCAATTTTGAGATGGTTATTCTGGATTAATATGACAATACTGTCTATGACCTCCTTTCTGGACATATCTGTGATGGAGGAATTTTGTTTACCAGCCATACAATAAAATGATCAGGTAGCACATTCTTGCTTCAAAATCCACTGGTTTCCATTTATTATACAAGCAGTTTAATTATCTGTGACCTCATGCTTATTTGTAAGAGAATGTTTTATGCTTCTCCAGTGTAGATTTTCACATCTTTCCCCAAAGCCCAAGTCAAAAGACAGTTATGTCCCCTCTCCTTGAACTAAAAATCTTAGGAACTTCAATTGTTGCAGTACATGTTGATAGTATGTCCTATTTGGATGCTTCATTATCTCCATTCTCTGCCAGCACCAATGCGCCGAGGCACTAAATAAACATAATGAGATAGCATTGTGCTAATCGACAAAATGGATCACCATTGGCTGGGACCTTGGCTCCTGACTACACCCCCCGTCCCCCCTATACAGCAGAGCCCTGCCACAACAACAACAGTGATCAGGATTGACAGCCTGTGCACACATAAAGAGATTACGTAGAAATCCCTGGGACGGCATCCCTTTTAATACAGCAAACATTTGGATGGCCATAACAGCTGCAACTCAGTGTTACAGTGTCACAGTTAACCCTTCATAGCTGGGGGCTTGTTAACCAATCAGCAAATCTATAAAAGGTCAACGAGTCATACATTCTGCCCAGGCCATCAACCAGAGCACTGGGATATAAAATATCTAAACCTGTTGAAAACAGGAACAGGAAAAGATGTTTAATCAGCTGGCAGGGTGCCATACCTCTTTATGGTCACAGCTCACTGGATCTAAACAGGTGCATATCATCACCTCAGTGACCACCAGTTAACCAGACCTGAGTTTGGTCAGATCTCAGACCTGGTATAATCTCCTCTTGTTGGGATTGATGGATGGGTTGAAAAAATGGACTGAGAAAATAAAGGGGGAAGTGAACATACAAAACTCATTTATTATAGCCTGTGTCTGTCGGGCATGGGCTGGATGAGAATGAAGTATTCTAGTGCCATCTATTTCACATAGTGAGGCAGAAACCTAATTACACCGTTTAATGTCCCATGGAAGTGCCATTACCTAAATGACTCCCCAAAAAAGAAGGAGAGTGCATTTCAACAGTGAATATTTTCAGTCTAAATGCTCATGGATGTCTCAAATCTGAATTAGAACATATTGTGTATGTGCTGACTTTCTGCTGAGGGAGTAAGCAGCCTTTAATTCCCCTACACCAAGCTCTTGAGTTGACAATGACAGTAAGCTTGGCTCCCCCCAAGTCCCCCCTCCTGCTCTGCTCCCTGTCCTGATTTATGTGAATGGATCTTGTGAGAATGTTTCAAGCTGGCAGCACCACAGTATAGAGATTTAGCCCTTTCTCCCCTTAAACCTGCCTGTGCTGCTATATGATGCACGCTTAGTTCTCTCATCTATTCACATAGTCACGTGGTTAGAGGTACATAGTAAGTCAGTGCTTAGCTACTGTTGCCGTATCTCCTCATGGACCTACCTGGGCATGATGTTTACAGCAGCATGCTCTGGCACATGTTGGTCCTTACATCCTCACGTCAGTGGCTTCTTAAAATAAGATGTCTACGCAGCAGATGAGAGTGCAGGAAATGGACTTGACACAGCCTTCAGCTGAGCCTGTCATAGCGGCAGCACCCAACCCCCACATCGCCCCTCCACTTACACACAGACGCTGCCACCACACTTCTTTCCCGCCATAGCTAGATCCATTCATAACACCAGCAGCGGCTCTCCATGTTGGACCCACAGTCAATCCGTGAGCTTACGAGACATTAGATGTGTGTTTACAGGATCTGTGTTTGGCATGTACAGGCTACCAAGCTTTCATGGCTTTATCTGTTAGTGCTTGCTTAGGCATTTTTTTCTGCTTATGGATACTTGAACAAGGGAAAAGTCTGTTGTCTGCTAAGACTAAGCAGCTGCCATTACTGCCTTCACTGATAGTGACTTCCAAATGACACTGAGTTCTCAATTGTCAAAAAAAACAATGCATATTCTAATTGGACCAGTTATTGTTGTATGGAACAAATAAAACAGCTTGCTGCCAAATTTATCTTAACCTTATTTGGCTGGGGATGGGTAATATTATTATTAGTAAACCACTATTCTGGGGTTGTTTTAATCCCATCTACAAGCACCATGTCCTGAATTCATTATTATGTCATGATGGACATGGGCAATTGCTGAAACTGAGCAATTATATAAGATCTGGCATATGACAAGAAAGAAATGATTGCAGCAGACTCACCGGTCTGCCAAATGGATGTGCCTCTAACGTTGTCATTTCTGTCATCAGTCAGACACAAGATGGCTGATTCAAAAGCAGAACTCTGAAGGGAAATGAGCAACACCGGCTCAACGGCATCTTCAACTAGGAAATGAAAGCTCAACGCATGAACACATTTTCTTCTGATAGTCATAAAATATTAGTCATGAAACAATGCAGCACACATTTTATTCTGTCCAGAGGGCAAACTGTGACTCATTAAAATGGAGACAAATCTGATGTTGGCATTCACACTAAATGGCCTGTTTAATTTCTGTTTCTTGCTTCACAGACTTGGGTTCTCTGCTAAAATCTTTTAATCTTTCTTTTATCTTTTCCTTTCACTCAAGTAGCACCCAAACACATCGGGATGACCACTGTATTTGGTCTGATGCACAACAGACTGCCAATAGACGACCATCATCATTTATTTAATACTGCAAGAAATATGTCCATTTTCTCCTAGATGCACTTTGATTTGTCCATAGAAAAACACACTATATGCACACTATATGGCCAAAAGTTGACCATCACACCCACATGTGGACCTTCCCCAAACTGTTAAAACAAAATATGATTATTTATATATAAAACACAAACACAATTGTATAGGATGCATTTGGATGCTATAGCATTACTGTTTCCTTTCAGCGGAAGTAAGAGGCCCAAACATGTTCCAGCATGACAATACCCCTGTGCACAAAGCAATCTCCATGAAGACATGGTTTGCCGAGGTTGGAGTGAAAGACCTTGAGTGACCTGCACAGAGCCCTGACCTCAACCCCACTGAACACTCTTTGGGATGAACTGGAATGCCAGCTGCACCCCACATCTCCTCACCGACATCAGTGCCTGACCTCACTAATGCTCTTGTGGCTGAATGAGAAAATCCCCACAGAAACACTTCCCAGAAGAATGGAGGTTATTATTATAATAGCAAATTCATAACCAATCTTTTCTGAAAATTAAGTATGAACAGATGAACAGTATATGCATCATAAGTATGTGGAATAAATTATTCAAGACAATTTTATAACCATGAAAAAACTAGCCAAAGCATATGTCATTTTTCCTACCCTAAGATTTTTGGGGTCACCTTCTAGTTTGAATGTGGCCACACCCACTTATATGATGTCATATATTATTCCTATCAAGCACTTCCACTGCAAGGGCTCAGTAAAATAAGTTTCCACTTTAACTTATCAGACCAGAAAAGAAACTGCTAAGTTTAGGCTTAATTTTCTTTGAGACGTTCCTTACGTCTTCCTTAAATAAAAACAAGATATGATATACTGTATCCTAGGTCTATAATACATGAAGTATATTGTAGACTATGATCTAATTGATGTACATCACCCAGGATCTCAGAAATAGCTTCATTTTCGTCCAGATGTTTGTTAATCCTTCCTGAAAAGCAGTGTATATTGTATCGTGTATCGTATATTAGACCTAAGGAGTGCATCGTAGCCTGTGTGATACCCTTCAAGCCCCATCCATGTAACTGCCCAGTAATTCCCAGAGTCACAGTTGGTTCCAGGGATGAATAAGCAGCCGCTGACCAAGCAAGGCAGTGTAAAGAGTCTGGTCGTTAGAAATGCGCGGGTGAAGTAGCCTAATGACATCGCCATCCTTTATGCAGATTAGGAATAAGGGCATATGCTCCCCCCCAAATAGAATCACTTTTAAACGAGACAATCTCAGTTACAAACGGGTGCGTTTGCAATAGGGTGTGTGTTGGGATGGGGGGGTGGGGTGGGGGGTAACTAGTTGCTAGGGGTAACGGGGGTGAGCTGGCTGCTGTGTCTCTGTGTGTGTGCGTGTGTGTGTATGCGTGTTGTGTGCGTGTTGTGTGCGTGTTGTGTGTGTGTGTGTGTGTGACGCCAGTGCGACCCTCGAGTCCCCGCGCGATTCTCTACACGGGGGTTGGCTGGCTGTAGTGAGGCGCGGGGAGGATGCGAACAGGGATTTAGTTTCTCTAGCTTTTTCAGTCTGCAGCAGATTATTCCCTTTCACCAACACCCAGCAACGGATTTAGCGTCCCAAAACAAGGTAAGGTGAACAATTACTGAAATAGTCGGTGAGTTTTGTATATTAAAATGTCTGTTTTTTTTAATGAAACAGTTGTTTTTTTTTTAAAATTTGTTTGTTTGTTTTTTGGAACAAGGGGAACCTGTCTCTTTCTGCAGCTCCAGCCTGATGACTTTGATAAAAACATGCGCATGTGCGCGTTTCTTTAGACCTGCTATACCCAGTTGCTGTGCTGGTTATTTATTTATTTTATTTATTTTATTTATTTATTTGTTTGTTTGAGACGTAGAGTGAAAGGGCAGACGTCTGGACTGATAGAAATTCTGATAACCTCACTGACCATGAATGCGTCGTTGTTTTGAATCCACGGCGGTTAGGGTATTGTGATATGTAATATTACATTTCTGTATTTTATTTCTGTTGGACTGCATATTTTCGCTTGGAAAGCAAGCATCTGTTTATGGCTTTGTGTGCTGAAGCAGACGGCATCATTCATTCGGTCAACTTCGCCAAGCGCGCCAGACTGTCGTCCTCTTGCACATTATAATTAGAGTCACTCAAGTGTGTGGATTTGGAAAGGACCGCGCTCGATGCGCTTAAAATGCAAAAAAAAAAAAAGACTTCTTTTTTTCATGTGTTTTTTTTTCTTCAAAACACCCGTTATGAACACTGTTTGTTCAGCCACTGCAAGCATTTATACAATGTAGCTCAACCTGTGCCTTATTAACGTGACGTTACAGCAGTCTAGGCTACGGTGACGACTGGTTTTGTTTGTGTGTGTGTGTGTGTGCTCAAGTTGCTGTTGTTTTCCCGCTGCATATTGATTTCACAATGTACCTGTTTCTTTAGCGCGCAACAGAGAAGTTACATATAAACATTACAGTGTTAGCCTATATTTTTAGAGCATTCTGAGTCTCGAGCGCCTACAATTTTTTTCTGAATCGGTGATTTCGCATCTGCCCATTGTTCAGGATGTTTTCCAGAGAAGCATGACTCATTGTCTGTCCGTGACGTTTTGACTAAGTTGCTCGTTTACGTCATCAATTTAAACGCTATAAGTAGTCTATTTTGGTATTTGTATTAAATGACAGGCTTTTTTTTCTTTTCTTTTCTTTTTTTTTTTTACAAAATGAAGGGGGTTGGGAATTACATTAGCATTGCAAATAAGCTTTTGAAAAGCACGGACACCTGCTGTCTCGAGCATTTGCATTACCCCATCACACCCGCCCCCCCGACACACACACACACACACACACACACACTTCTGCAACGAGGTTTGAGTTCACAGTTGAGCTCAAATCGAGGGAGCTTCTGCAGACGCCCCCTCTCCCTGCTCCCGTTATCATAACAAAGGCAAGGGTCCAAAATGGCTTGTCAATGAAAAGAGGGGACAAAACCGTCCAGGTTTAATTGTCCGTGTGTCAGTCAGATGGAAAAGCGGGGACTCAGAGGACAGTACACGTATAGTGGCGGCGCCATAAAATGAAAATTGCAGCACACTCAGATAGCGACCTGGTTTTGTCTACTGTAACTGTAGGATAACAACTTAGCTGCAGAAGCAAGAACAGGCCAAGTCGATTATACTGTAGGGCTGTGTGACTGTCTTGGGCTTTAGCCTACCACTTAACCTAAATGTTAACTATTTTCAAACTGAAAAAGATTGAAATTGTTTTGAGCTTCAGAAGAGACTCACGAAAGCTAAGATATTGAACCATAAAAGAAGCCTCAGTGGACTGAGAAGAAGGAGCCTAGTGTTAAGAAGCCAGTACAACTTGACCCCGGGTGAAGAAGCGTTCATTAATAAAATGAGTTCTTTCATCGTCATGTAGACATCAATATAAAGAGCTATTTTTACACAGGATTTTGAATGCCTCATGGAAATCTAGACCCTCACAATGAATTGGAATATGCAGAAATTCCCACCAGCTGAACTCTTAAAAGTGCCTCCGGGAACCTTGTTGCAAAGGTTCTTGAAATATGAATAGCTCATTAGAGAACATTTCCTAGTGAACTTAAGAATGTGGGTGATTTTTTTAACCAGTCTGTTGGCTGACTAAAGGTGGAAGATTCACTCTTATCTCTTTTACTTTTGTTTTATGCCAGGCTAATAGGTTTTGATGGGATAGTGTGCAATAAACCTCTCAAAACAGTGCTGAACAAGAAACAAATTCACTGAATAGCATAGGTGACAGTACTAAAAACTCTCATTAAATTTTTCTGATGCATACTCCACTTTCCCTCCACACAACCATCCTGATATTCTCTTTCTATCATTCACAATCACTAATTTTAATTAAGAATGTTTATTCAAACTCAGTTTGACTATGAATAAGAAAAGCATATTCACATGTTTAGCATCTCTGGTAGAATGGGGAAAATTGCTGTGCCAGTTAATTTGATATACTCTCACTATTTCTTCCCTCTAGATTTGAGACCCAACTTCTCCACATGGAATAGGATGCAGAATTCCTTGTTTCTTGTGGGAATGCTATCTAGCAGAGCTGGTTATCGATGAACTCTGTTCCATAAATAATATAAGAAAAAAACACAGTGTTTAAGCGAAGGAGCTCAAAGAGCACTTTTTGATATGGCAGCAACAGAGGCCAACACAGAACCAGTCCAAGTGGATGCTGGGGAGACCAAAGCTGAGGAGGAGCCTTCAAATGCAGAGTCATCCCCGGATCCAACTGAGGAAACGCAGCCTACCACTGAGGCACCCCAGACCACAGAGCCATCAGCAGATAACAAAGTCAAGCCAGCCTCTGAGAAAATCTGGGACTCTTTTCTGAACAAAAGTGGGCTTGGAAAAGTAATGGGAGGGAAGAAGAAAAAAGAGCATAGTACAGTAGCTGAAGAAGTTGTTGCAGAAGACCCAGATAAGGTCTCAGCCACAAATAAGAATGATCAAGGGGAGGAAGCAGATCCTAAAGACCAGTCAACTAGTCAGCCAGCAAGTGAAGCAGCGACGGATGGCCAAGTTATTGAAAAAGTACCAGACAATGAGGAGGCTGTCCATGAGCAGAAGGCACCCGGTGCCAAGCCAAAGCAGGGAGAAAAGTCCAGTGTACGTGATTTCATTCGCAAGCCTGTTGCCAAGATTTTCTCCCACAAAAGCACAGAGAAAAAAGAAGGCTCAGGAGAACTATCAAAACATGGAAAGGTTCGGTCGAAATCTCTTGACAGACTGGATGATGCTGATGCCAGCACAGCTGTGGTGGATCAAAACGAGGACCCACAATCACCAGACGAGGCAGATAAGTCAACTTCCCAAGCTACAAAACCAATGAAACGCTGGCATTCCTTTAAGAAGCTTATGGCACAGAAGAGTCACAAGAAAAGCACTGATGAAACCAAGGATGCAGAAGGAGCAGAGGGTGGTAGTGCAGATGCAGCAGGGGACACTGGGACACTGGACTCAACTACAAAGTCAGAGCACACTGGGCAAAAAAGGTGGAAATTGAAGAGGTCATGGACTTTTCAAGGAATAAAGAGAGATCCATCAATTGTTGGAATCCACAAACCAAAGGACAAAGACTCTTCAGATAATCTCAAAGATGAGAATACCCCAGAGGCAGATCAGGGGACCACACAAATTTCTGAAGATTCAAAGGTATCAGGTGATGGAGAAACTCAAGAGAAGACCCATGCAGATGGAGAAGAGGAGAAAGAAGCAGCTGCAGCAGCAAGTGCAACAACAAATACAAAAATTGTAGACCAGCATGCAAATGATATCTGGACGTCATTTAAAAAGCGAGTAATTCCCAAGTCAAAGAAAGCAGCAGATGCTGGTGGAGAAGAGGAAGAACCAACAGGTGAACAAGAACAGACTGAAGAACCACAGGCGGGTAAAGACTCAGGCAAGACTGCCAAGTCCAAAAGGACACATTTCAACCGTGCTGTCTCACTAAAGAATTTCATACTGCGTAAGGGGAAGAGTACTAGCATGGATACGGGGGATGGCTCAGCAGTACAGAAAGAGAATAAAGGGGAAACTAAAGACGCGGATGGCTCTGCAGACACAGCTGGGGCAACTGACCTCCCACAGGGTGGATCAGAGGACCAGGCTGCCACACCAAGTGAGAGCAACAACGGAGCTCAGGTGGTAGATGAGCACAAAAGTTCTGATGGAGAGGATAAGTCCCTCCCAAGCATACCATCTGGTGAGCAGTCAGACACGCCTCACTTATCATCAGAGGGAGGAGACCAGACAGAGCCGAATGTGGAACCGAAGACCAACGGCGAGAACGGATATTCAGGTGCTGCAGCAGAAGACACCACAGCACATAATAATGAGCCTCCTGTCCAGGTCGATGCTGTAAAGGTAGACGAGACAAACCAGGAGGACACCAACTCTAGTGACAAAACCTGTGCAAAGGATGGGAAGATTCTGAATCAAGATGGGAACTGTGGTACTGAAAACACAGTTGCTGAAAGCGGTGAGTTTGAAGCAGCAATTGACTCCAATGACAAGACAGAACCTGGGAAGACAGGTTCTGTAGTAGGATTAGGTGCTAGTATTGAGTTAGAGACTGGGGTGTATTGCAGTCCTGACGATGGAGGGTCCTTTTCTGAGTCAACAAAAAACAATGATGAGCCAGATGACCAAGAAGAGACCCTGAAGAGGATGTTTTATCAGGCTGCAACTTCCATCGTTCGAACTGTTTTACTGGCAGCCACTGACCAGTTAGTCAAGGAGAAGGATTTCCTGGACAGTAGTCCAAAATTCTCTCAAACAAATCATGGCAATTGTACAGATGTTGATGTTGGTTACTGTCGTTGAACAGTCAACAAAAAATTAGATGCCCTTTTATTTATTCTGGTTGTTTGTTATAAGAGTACTCATCACTATGTATGTAAATGTGTTCTTGTATCACAGACAAACACAAAAGCTATTAACCTATAATACCCCAACCACTCCTACCCCCTTCCATTGTTTGCTGCTTTGTACTGTATTATTGGTGGGAAGGAACGTGGTTTCATAGATTCTTGTCTTTATAACACTAGTGATGCTTCTTAGTGTGTCTGATACAGAATCTTCCTAAATAATATAATTAACCATATTGTAGGTCATTGCCAAGTGTGTATTTTCATGTTAAGCCAGCAACAATTAAAGGGGGTATTTTACTTAAAGTTTTGAGCTAGGTCTACAATTTGAAATGGTATTTGTGGTATTTTTATTAGTGCAAAAGTTATTTTAGAAAATACATAACCAATCTGTTATAAAGTATGTGCAAGTTTAAATGCATTCTGTACTTGAATATATATATATTTATTGTAATATATTTAATCTCTTCTGTTATCATTCACCAGAAAAAATGGCGGGAAACGTGTGAGGCCAAACAAAGAGGATTAGATCTCCATGGGAGTCGTTCAGCGTGGAGCTTTGCCCCCTTCCCCCTCCCCCAAAAAAGAAGTAATCACACGTTTGTCACGATTCACCATGGTGAGAAATGCAATCCATATAGCTAAAAAAAAAAACTTGAAAAGCAATAATTCAGTCATCAGTCAGCACATTCCATTACTGTCAATGTTTTGCTTGTCTTCTAGTGAGATTTTATATTATCAAAAATGACATTCCTTTGAATTGTTAATCTCAACGATCACATATTATGTGATCATAAAGACTGTTAGTTTTATATTAATTGCAATTCTGTCTGTTTGTAGCTTTCCTTTCACTAGGAATATCAATGTGATATACATTTCAGATAACTCCAGACTGCCCCCAATGTGGATTCAATATGGAATGTGCTCTAATCTCTGTGCTTGTTTTTAGACTGTTATGTTGTGTACATGAATAAACCACCATAAAACCATTTGTCACTCTCTGGGCCTCTTTCATTCCTTTATCTTTATGCAAAAAAAAATAAACTCCAGATGTTAAAATGGTTACGAGTTTCCATATTTGTAAGCATTAAATATATTAGAAGTTTATGCTGTTTTATGTTAGATCACAAAAAAATTTAACTCTCATATTATTGTATAATTGATCTTAAAGTCATGTGATTGTAAGGCTATAGTTCTGTGTTTCTTATTTAGGCTATCCTTACTAATAAATACACTATATGGCCTAAAGTTTCTGGACACCTTATCATCACACCTATATGTGCTTGTTGAACATCCCATTCCAGATTTAGTGCCCCTTTGCTGTTATAGCCTCCACTCGTCTGCAAATGCTTTCCACTAGATTTTGGAGCGTGGCTGTGGGGATTTGTCTGTTCAGCCACAAGAGCATTAGCGACGCCAGGCACTGATGTCGGGTGAGGAGGCCTGGGGCGCAGCCAGTGTTCCAATTCATCCCAAAGGTGTTCAGTGGGGTTGAGGTCAGGGCTCTGTGCAGGCAACTCAAGTTATTCCACTTAAACCTTGGTAAATCATGTCTTCATGGACTTCACTTTGTGCACAGGGGCATTGTCATGCTGAAAAATGTCCGGGCTAGGCTCCCTATTTCAAGTGAAGGGAAATTTTAATGCTACAGCTTACAAAGGCATCCTATGTAACTGTGTAGCAACAGTTTGAGGAAGGCCCATATATGGCTGTGATGGTCAGGTGTCCACAAGGTTTTGGCAAAAAAAAAAAAAAAAAAAAGTAGAAAAGCAGCCTGAATGAGAAGGAGTCATAAATAATGACTACCTGTTATAATGGGAAGGATAACCATAAAAACAACAGCACAAGCATTTATCCACTGCATACGGGCAAACAACAGACTGATGCCTAATGAGTGAAGAGCCTTAGAAATCAATATATATTGACAGCTAAACAATGAACTTGAATTTAGCTGCTGATGCGTTGTTACATCAACACTCAGGGCCCCTGAAGGTGTATATTTTGACCTACTTACTTGTAACAGATTTAAAATACAAATGTATATGCACAGGTATAAAAAAAAAAAAAGTTTAATTAATTAAAAAAAAAAACATGTACCAGTATATCAAACAAAAAGGCAAAACTCTCAAGTCAGCTGAATCAAAGTAATTCGTCAGTACTCATGTAATGCAGTTTTTGCACAAAAAATAATCATAATAATAATTTGTGATGGCGACAAACTCAGACCTTTTCAGTTTGCATCACTGAATGAAAAACTTATCTACTGCTGTTATTCTCAGCTACCCCTGAGCAAAGTGTGTGTTAGCTGTAATTCATGGAACATTAAACTCACTTCAGATAAAATTCTCTTGAAAAGCAGTCTGTTCGATCAGTAAGTGTTCAGGCAGATGACACTAATGGCCATGTTAACTGAAAATACTGTAAAGCACAGACATTTTGTTTCATTTGCTCTGTATGTTCAAGGTAGTACTTGATGTGGAAAAGATGCTCATCTTAAGAAGTATAAAGTAGTGGGTTTTAATCACATTTTGTATTTCAGATATGTAAACAAATGTCAAATATGATTACAGTTTGGGTTTAAGAAGCCAACACCTTTCCAATGAAAATATAAATACAAACAGGCAATACAGGCAAAATAATAACTATCAGTTTGGAACTTTCATTATTCACATCCCACATATTTACATACATCACTTATAATTCAAGATAAAATAAGAGTTTACAGTCACAGACACTCAATATTTACAGTACACACACACAGCATACTTCTATTCCATTTTTGACATCTCAAATTTTGTGGTCATGATTTCCTGCAAAAAAGAAGGGCATAAGGACATCATTACAACTTCCTGTAAAAAGCAAAAAAAAATTCAAACAGTATATGATTGGACATCATCTAAGGGATAATACAGACTATTTTACATATACTATTGCATAAATACCCTGTTTCCCCCCGCCCAGAATAGTGTTTATTAGCTCTGCGCAATGTGCGTTATCCTCTTCTGACAGGCAGGATTTTATAGAATGTAATAGCAAAAGAGTATCTCTAAGACAAGCTTAAGAAAGCTGTTATTAGTCAGACAAAAGCACCAAAGCTTCTGTGCTCTCATTGTTCTCAGCAGAAAGAAAATAACCAAGAGGGAGAGAGCAAGGTTAAGTGATGTGACGTGGCTGGCTGATCTCTTTATGCTCTACATTAGGAATGCAGAGTTTGCCCACTTCTGGCCTCACATGGTATTACACAGTTATGGTGAATAGCCTTCACAAGATTTAATACACCACTGCCAATCCTATGCAGTTCATCTGATATATAAATCAGTCTAATTATATATATTTTCTTGAAAATAAATTACAGATAAACATTTATATAAAATGTCCTATATCAGCTGAATACCACACATCTATGTGAGCCAAAGTGTGCTGCTGTTCTCATTGACCTGCTTGTATCACGTGATAAATCACATGATAAATGACTTTTGTACTTGTTCAAAGAACACTGTGTGCAATTACTTAAGCGAAATTTTATTGAGTGAATATTTAGGCTCCTTTTTAAACGCATTCTTCCATGTGTCAGGTACATATAAAGCCCCACAGAGGATTAAGTAACATACCTCATCTGAGTCCAACAGAGGGGGCAGTGCACTACGTGACAAAGAAAATGGACACAAGACAGATTTTTGATGTCAATAACTTTAAACTATGTGATTTTAAATCTATAAAAAGAAATGAATTATTACTTTCACATATGTTAGTGTATGAATCAAGGCACACTGAATACATCTAACATCTATTAAATGTGCATGTCCATGATCATTTTAATCACATCATCTATGGTGTTCATAAGACTTACACATCAGCCATTGAAGAGGGGATGTTTTCCTCAACCCATTTCAGATCTTCATCCTGAGGAAACCACATTCATTTTTATTATTAATTTCTTCATTCATTGGTCAAGGTCCATAAAGTTCATCTAAGTATGTTGTGGGGTTTTGGGTTTTTTTGGGGCTTATGAAAGAAAAGTCTCTTACCACTTTACTAGGCTTCACACTTCCATTGGTCTCTGATTTAATACCTCTCATTTTCACACCCTCTGTGAATTAAAAACTTGGTTTAAACTGAATGGCAACAAATAAAAAAAATAAGGAAAGACACACTGCTTTCAGTGGCAAATCCACTAAAGAATCCAGTTCACTTTTGAAATTCGCCTACAAGGCCAATAATGTACAAGGGCAGGTTTGAATATGATACTGAAGGTTTGTATTATGCTATAAGAAAAGCTAGGAAGATGTTTTGATTCATACCAAAGGCTTCGTTCACTAGTTGCTCTGCCTCCTCCTCATCACTAACCTCATCCACCAGTGGGCTAAAAGCGTACCTGAGGAATTAAAAGAACATAACTCAATATCTTGCCTTCTTTGTCATCACAAGGCCCACATACTCTTGATGTTAAACATCAATGTCTTGATCTTTAAAAACCTTTCATAGGAGTAAAGCTCAACTGAAAGGCTGAACCTTTATTCTACTCATGTAAGAGAAACATCAAATACTCAAAAGAGATTGCTTTCTGTCTTTAAGATTTAAATAAACCAATGGTATATAAAGTACACAGCAGTCGTCTACCCTGTTTATAAGCTTGGTAAAATGCACCCATAGTTGGATTATAAGCATCCAGTTATGACTACATAGATATGGATGTTTGTGTAAAGTTTATCCAGGTATGAAGCCCAGGCAAACCTAGATTTAAAATAAGCATGTCATCCATTTTAAACAATTTAAACTAAGGAGCTGGACTAACTAGCCTACTTACTCCCGTTACTAACTACTGATATCTTAGTTACTGCATATTACAAAGGCTTGGGCGATGACAAATCTCATTTACTGTGATTTTCATAATATCGTACAAGTCAGATAGCGCGCACAACCCTAGCTAAATTTAACAGTTGTACATTAAGCTAATTTAGCTTTTGATTGACATTTGATTGAGTATCTTCACACATTCCAGTCATACAGGAAAAAAGCTACAAAAAGCTTGCTTTTAGAATCTGTGATAAAACTGTTAGACAACCATTAATCATGTTATTTGCAAAAGTTAACTGATGACTGGAGCTTCGAGTGCTTCACCTCTGATTATTGGCAGATGGCCTCCACAGGAACATGATGACAAGCAAGATAGTAGAGAAGAGAAAACGCCAGAATGCATCATCTATCCACATCTCCCTCCAGTCCTGCAGGAGACGTGCAGTACCGAGTAGCATTTATGATTACAGAATAGTCCACGATATAGCTTTTTTTTTTTTTTTTAACCCAAATGTGTATACAACATGATGCATAAACATGTAGCATAAGTTACATGGCATTAATATATCATGATACACAGAAATATATTACAATATAATTTTTGTAAAAAAAAAAATATATATATAAATATATATATATTTATATATATAAAAATATATATATATATATATATAAATATATATATATATA
>CM075016.1:12490556-12509996 GCA_037576675.1 Pangasius sanitwongsei | reverse complement strand
CCCCCCCCCCCCCCCCCCCCCCCCCCCCCCCCCCCCCCCCCCCCCCCCCCCCCGCCCCCCCCCCCCCCCCCCCCCCAAGAGCAAAATGGAGCAAAAACAAAAGAACAGAAAGGACCATTTAGAAACTCACACACAGAAGCAGCATTGCATAGCCATTAAGAGAGGGAGCAAGTTGGAGGGGGGGAAATGGAGTGAAACACAGACAGTGCAATACAGGATATCCACCAGCAGAGGGAGGAGTCGAGCACAGCCAGTGGAATGGCAGCCAGCAATACTAGGTCATCTTCAGCCTGGCAGGATAATAGAGAGGAAGGATAGAGAGGAAGACAGAGAAAGAGGAAAAAGAGGAGGGGCAGCTCCATGACACCACCACCGGAAGGTTGTGTACACAAACACTCACAGTTCAGACCAAGCCAACTGGTAAGCAGTGTGCAGTTTGCAAAGTAAGCTTAAAGGAAAAGTTAAACTGCTGTAAAAAATGTTAGGTGCCAACAAAACAGATGCAGCTCACAATAGCAAAAGAGGATCCTATGGAATCTGTGCTATTTTTCCCCATTTCTATCTTTTAACATAAAATAATGACTTTAAAGTGTTTTTTAAAAATCACAAAGCTACATAATATTTGCATTTAAGAGAAATATTGACTGTTTCACATTACTACGCTTACTACTTTTCAGAAATAAATATTATATACGTATACACACATATATATGTTACTGAGATTGTAAAATGTAAAACAATTTGATGCTGCTGCACACAATATCATATCGGCCACCTCCAGTCAGTTTGTAATTATTAAAAAAAATTATAAAAAGATATCTACAATAGCTCAGAAAGCATACTGTAACATATTACATCATGATACTGGCATTATATTGACATATCGCTCAGCCCAATCGGATGCTAATCGCTCTGATATTATTCCATTCCTGTTAATAGTGAGTGTCCTAAATATGAAATGAATTCAGTATACCTGACCCTAGTGCAACTGCGCAGTGGCTCCGCAGTAAATATATATATATATTTATATATCTCATCACATGGATTCAATGGACGGCTAACATAAAGGATATCCACCACACTATGCAAGAGTCAGTGACAGCCAGAACAATGTCACACAGAAGCCTGCTCGAGCTCCCTTGCTCCTGTGAGAAAGACAGGTTTGCTTTCAGCAACTTGAACAGCAGCACCACATTAGTAGCCTTAAACTGTCGAAATTGAGCAGCGATCAGGATAAAAAAATCTTTTAGGAGATTGCGTAGAACTTGCACTTCCTTGCTGTGCTGAAAATTGGAAGTGGACTGCTGATCACATTTACAGTAGTAGGTGACTTATCTACTAGGGGAATTCTGAAATATAAATATTGTAAGCCACTTGATTGAGGCACTCCTTACCAAGTTGACCCTGAGAACCCCCTCGACAACGGAGAAGCCGAGATAGAGCAGTCCTACTCCCACCACCCTGTGCAGCAGTGCTCCAAGCCTTGGTCTGCAAAAACAAAACATCACTAAATAAGGGATATTCTGTGATAAGCTCACTTATACTGAAACTTATGAATGAACACGTTCCCAACTGATCAGTGATCTACTCAAAACAATTAACAAAGCTGCTCTTAAAGGCTGGTAAAAATAAGGTCTCTATAGTGAACAGATTAAGCCACTTACTTGACAATACCATAACCCAGGCTGGCGATTATGACAAGCACCCGAGCCAGAGTTCTCTTCACGGCAGACAATACCTCCGCAAACACCACCGCACCCTGGACTGCAAAACAAAACAAAACAAATACTAGCACTTTCACTGGCCAGGATCTACAGATCAGTGAACCAGGGTGGGAATTTTTTGTCAAACTACGAGTTTCTGTAATCTAGCAATAGATAATGTGCGTCTATAAATCTATAATTTGGGAAACCCAGGTTTCATAACTCTGATTCAATTCAGAGCAATTCAGGCCAATACTGGTGACTGGGCTTTTTGGGAATGCATCAGGGTGCATTAACGTACAAACTATAAACACCTTGTCCTTATTAAGCATCAATATCTTCAAATGGTAGGACTGTCAGAGTTAACTGTCCTGTTAACTCTGAGACAGGTTTAGTGCTATTACTACCCTACATACCGTCACACACTCATGAATATAGTTTTGAACTTGTTCGGAAAGGTGATCAATTAATGAATGCTGGCCAGCTGCCGATGTGCCATGAACATCAGTGTAGATGCTGAGCTCAGCAACTACTTTAGCTCTGTGTATTTCTATACAGGAACAGGTGCAGTATGAGACAATTTTCTGCACACTACAGCTCTGGAGATCTGCCCAATTTGGGGGCAGTCGTGGCCTAATGGTTAGCGAGTCGGAGTTGTAACCCGAAGGTTGTAGGTTCGAGTCTCAGGTCCGGCAGGGATTGTAGGTGGGGGAGTGAATGACCAGCGCTCTCTCCCACCCCCAATACCACGACTGAGGTGAGACCCTCGAGCAAGGCACCGAACCCCCAACTGCTCCCTGGGCGCCGCACTGTGCCGTGTGTGTGTTCACTACTGTGTGTGTGCGCACTTGGATGGGTTAAATGCAGAGCACAAATTCCGAGTATGGGTCACCATACTTGGCCACAAGTCACTTCTCTTCAATTTATTCATATTCAAAATTTCATTCCTCTAAAGGTTGCTAAACCTTTTTACATATAGTCTACTAGATTTCATTTGATTATATTCAGTTTTTATTATGTATCATTGTTGCACTGTGGGACGAGGCACTAAAGAAAAACATTTCACTACATTACATCACATGTATGTAATATGCATGTGACAAATAAAGAACCTTGTTCCTTCCTTTAATCTAGCAAACTGGTTAGCAAGCAGGCATGCAAACTACGTAGCTAGCACTTAGTAATTTTAATCACCTGGCACTGCAGAGTACATATCATTAGCTCTCTTTAGCTGTGGTTTGTTTATGTTTTTTTTTTTTTTTTGGTTAAGTAGTCCATTGTGACTTACTAATTACTGTAATTCATTTTTAGCCAGGTACATTTCATTCTACTTCCAAGGATGATACAAATGTGAACTGAGTAAATATGTTGGCAAGCAGTTAACTAACTAGAGCATGGACACTTATTAGGGTCATTCCATATCAACTCAACCAGAGGTGGTTGTTCCATGATCTCAGAATTTGCTAAAAAATGTTAGTAAATAAAGTTTGGTGCAAAGGACTGACAAATTTCAAATACTGTAACGATCTGACCATCAATTTTTAAAATGTGATACATACAAAATAATGATTTTTTTTTTTTCTTGCACAAATTGAGCTCTCTTCCGACATGTCATTCTGAAGCACTCTTCAGATATTCATAGAAAGATCAGTATTGAGACAGAGTTTGGAAACTTACTGCATTATTGCAGAAGTTGGTTCTGACAAACACTACAATCATTGTGGACACCAGATTTTGCCTCTACTCTTAGTTATAAGATTTCTATGGTAAGAAAATAATTGATTTTACTATTCCCTACTAGTATTTTGAAGAATTATAGAAAATTCTCTACACTATATACCTCTGTTTTCTCTCTTATATTATGCTATGTGTGGGGCAAAACCACTAGTTTTAATCACAAATAAACTCACAATTTTGTTATAAACACAAGTCAATATTGCTGAAATTGGTAAAATTGACAGAAATGTACAATTTGAAAAAGTGTCAAAATTCAGTTATCACAAGATGCTAGAGATATGAATTCTAGCATGCATAATCAATGGTTCTAGTATTATTAGCACCCCAATCGCCATGCACCAACCGATATATCTAAAATATTGCTGATATCTTCAGTGTGGAAGGAAGAATATGTGGAATGTGGAATATTCAGTTCTTTCAATGTTCCCCTAGAATGCTCCATAGACCAGTTACTAAAAGTTACTAAAAATCTTCTGCTACCTAGAAGTATTTTTTAATTAGACAGCTGATCTCCCAAGGGATTGGGATTTCCCACTCTTTTGTGCCTGTGTGTGTCTGTGTGTATATCTAGTGCATTAGCTTTCGTGCCATGCTCTGTTGGTGACCTCTTAAATTCTGAGATAAATTATGTCATGCCCGTCAAGGTTGGAACAACTAAACTTAACAATCTGGCAGCAAATAATGTAAAGCTCATCTAAAGAAGACCAGGTTTATGTGGACTTGGTGCTGAAGATTATATTTGCATTCATCATAGAATGGTTTATCTCGAACGCTTTGAAGAGTATGAGAGAAAATTCAGTGATACTTTCAACAAACACAAAAAAAACTGGACTCTTTGTTGTTGGTGAAAAGAACAAAAAAGCCGTAAAACCTGAAATGAAATTATGTCCAACAGGTCACTTGCTCCTCTGCGCTAATGTCTCTCTAGTACTTTTTTTGTTAGATTTTGTTAACATTACATGTGCATTTGTGAATAAACTTTGCCGTTTCACATACGCACAATCCTGGATTTATTTTCATAAAGATGCTAACCATGTTGGCAAATGAAATATGGGGGGGCATAAAGTACTAGGATAATAGTTTACGCATGCACAATTTCAGGTCCCTAGCTGCTTGTCAACTGGATTTTACGCCTCTTCAAGTTTTTTTCTTTTTTCAATTTTAGCAATTTCTGCCATATTTGCAATCCTTTCCAAAAAGGAAATGAAACCTGGTGATTATATTCAACAAATAGCATAATACAAGTTACAAGAAAGAAAATGTAGGTGTATTATATAGTATAGGAATTTTTTTAGTAGTACAACTGATGATTTTCTCTGAAATTTTAAACCTTATAACTAAGAGTAGAAGCATTATTTGGTATCCATAAAGGTATCAGCGACATCAAAGTGAACTACTATAAGTCTGTATCTACAAAACTAACCTTTTAGCGACCTTTCATAATTACTTTGTTATGCGAATATTGCATTTTCAGCCATTTTGAAAGGCCCACATTTCCAAGAATAAGACAGATACAGCTTTGACATTATCTTTGAGAAGTACCTCAGCTCTGATCAATTTTACAAGAGCACAGGTTTGATGGAACATTGAAAATAAAAGCCAACAAATAGTGAAAAAAAGCTTAATTTCTACAAAAAAATCAACATCCACCCCAATATAAAACCAGTTATCATTTGTGAAGTACTATCTGATGAGTATTACTTCGTAATTCTTCGTTATTCTTAGCACAGAATAGGTTTGAAGTCATCTGAAGACTGTGATGCAACTTTTTGGACTTTGGGTGAATTGACATGGAATTACAACAATTAGCTAATATTTCAATGCTTTAGTTAGCAAACATTGATATGAAGTGCATTTTTTTGTTTTGCTTTGTTTTGTTTTTTTCCACTAATCTGAAGTTTGGTCATTTTTGGATCACAGAAGAACATAGTCTGAAAGAAATAAGGACTTGCAGCTTTCTAATTGTTTTCATCAGAAAAAAATGTAGTCGAAAGGCTGTTACCTGAAAGGCCATCATAGCGGATGCTCTGAAACTCTGCATAGTAAACAGCTTTCTCTAGCATGCCCAGGAAAATAACGCCTCCTATCCAGAACTGGATCCGCAGGAGGTCTCTCCAGTAGCAGGCAGAGAGAGCAAGCCACAGCACACCCAACAGCACGTAAATGATGCACATCACCATGTAGAACTGAGGGAGGAATCCCATAAAATGCATGGATGTTATAATACAATGAGGGTGAACAAACTACATTTCAGAAGTGCACACAAAATGTGCAACAAATTTCAAAGAAGAAAACAATGGCCATGTAAAAGAATGATTTTCTAGACTTACAATCATCAGAGGCCACTCCGAGGCTGAAATATATTGATGAGGCCCCCGCATGTTGACTTCCACTGTGGACAGAGAAAATGTACTCAGCAAAAGTCTAACCCAACTCATGTAACTCTGTGCTATAACTCCTAGGTTATCCTTTGTGTGTCTTACACTTAATGCTCCATTTTGTCTCTGTGGCTGGATTTGCAATGTGGATAATGAACATGTAAGGGCTGTCTTCCCATGTCTGTGCCACTGTGTCGTGTGTAGGGCTCTGACACAACAACAGAAAAATGGGTTAAATAACAAGAAACTCCTAATTTAAGGCTACAGCTAAAGCTCTGGACCTGTGCTAAACTAACTCACCTGTTCTTTGACAACTGACTGAATCTTGTCTTTGTTTTCCACAACATAATTATGACAACATAATTAGGTCCGTCACAAATATGACATTTTCACTGAAGAATTAATGCTATACACAGACTTCTGATTAACAGTGTAATTGTATTTTCTGTTGACAACTTTGGAATATAAGCATGTAACAGTCCTGTAACGCAATTCATCAAAACATAGCAATTCAACAATGCACATTAAATTGGTTTGACTGTCAGCCTGTAAAAATTACAAAGGGAAGACATAGCACCAATAACATACTGTATATAACATCAGTGACTGAAATACACGATGGTCACTGCACAGCAAACAGCGTACAAATGTACTAATTATATCAAAGCAGTCATTACAATGCGTTTTAATGGGAGTGTCTAGGTAACAACTCCATGATTTGATCATAAACTAACTGAAAACAAATACTGTCCTTACGGACCATATATATTTTGTTAGAAAGAGATGATTGGGGAATCTAGAAATTAATTGAAATCAGCTAAAAATTGCAATTAAGAGATGTAACTGTGGTCTGACTGGAGTAAAATCTTTATTACCAGGAATTTTCATTTTGTTAATATGCTGTGCTATCTTTCAGCTCCTTTACCTCTGTGTCTCTCCTCCTCCTTTCTGGTGTACTGGGTGTTTCCTAAAGCAAAGACAGTATTCATTCAGTAGCCCGTTTGAATAAGGTTGACTAAGGTACAGTTTTTGTTGTCATCAGATAAAACAATTATTTAGTTATTTAACATTATATATCTCACCAGTTGTGGAGTTTTCATAAGTGTCGGCTTATCGAGTACTGACACTGCCAACTGTAATAAGTACACATAAAAGGAATGCCAAATGAGTCAAATGATTAAAAAGACAGACCACCTTGTATGCAGAATATCATGTAACCTTAGCACAATGATCTGTTGTTATCACATACAAAATGCTTGTCATTAATAATCCATTAATTCTCAGCTGTCATGCTGCTGAGATTTTAGAAAGCAGTAATATTTAAAACTTCACATAATAAAATAAAAGCTGGCATACCTCATTTCTGGTCATGTGTTGGTGGCACTCAATTGGCTCATAAACATGGGTGATATAGTAACCTCTATCACCAGTCCTAGACACTGCTGTCCTGTTGAAATGCGTTTGCGCCGTCTGAGGCTGTCAGACACAAACCTTAATTTATATCAAGTATTAATAAAAGCGTAATGAACATTCTGTAATAGACAAATAAAGTGGTGTACTGACATCGAGATCAAATGCTTCTTCAAAGCACCGGCAGCTGCGTAGATACCACGATATAGTCAGGTTTACAGAAGGACTGCATTCTTCTCTGAGCCCTGAAACAACATGTCCAATTAAAGAACAGCTTAAATGTTAACTGTGTAAACAATGGTTCAATTTTTTTTTTTTGAAAGGCCAGAAATTGTTGTAAGAGCGTTCACAGGAAAAAAGTGTGGAGTAAGGCGAGACCATATTAACTGTATACTTACATTTGATTTCAACCAGGGAGTTATTAAACATTGTCTTTGAGAAATAGAAGTAGTTTTGGTTCTTTATCATTTCCTGGAAGTGAAAAGCAGATAGAGCACTTTAGAATGCCAGGGATATGGATCATATGGCTGTGAAAACATTCACCAGCACCTCCTTATCCAGCTACATAACAAGTTCACTTAAAAAGTAAAGTGTCTACATCTCAGCTACCAGTTTGCAGACAAACCGCGTCGTAAACCGAGCATTATTATATAAGAAATGTAATAAAATTATAAGAGGTGGTAGCTAGAGTTGTTTCTCGCGTCAAACTTAAACAACATAAGGTCATGTTCCGCATTAAAATAATGAGCACCAGTAGTTAACAGCTTGCTAACCAGATAACCCACAATGGCAGGCTAGCTTCCTAGTCTGCTAGCAACAGGAAATCGCTTAATGTTACAAATGGTGTAAAAGTGCTTTGTTGATCTGTCGTAATGTCTCAAAACATATATTGAATCACTGAATTACGTACTATAACACTTCATAATAAAACGTTATTTAGTTACTTAGGTACATGTAGCAAAGCTCTGGCTAGCAGAGTCAGGAAGGCTACTCAACTTACGCTGTCCACATTGAGAGTCCATTTCCCCTGCTCTAATGCGGCATTAAGCGGCGGAATGGATATTAAAATGAAAACCAACGTAAGCAAAATATTTCGACTTGGCGAGAATGCACTGTGGGTCACAAAAGCTGCCATTTTCTGTTAGATTTCAGTGACAACTTCACCGAGGGTTACTACTTCCCATCTGAGTGTGCCATGGTGTGACGTCACACAATGGGCGGGGCGTGTTTGCTTTGAGCGTGTAAGAGGCGGAAGTGCTGCAGGATATGCCAACATTAAAAAAAAAGAAAAAGAAACAAAAAAGAAAGAAAGAAAGAAAAAAAGAAACTGTATAGGGTTAATGTTTACTCTCAGAAGTGGAGAGTCTCTCAATATACCCATGTATGCTTCCTTGTCATTGGATATGCATGTAATTAAAAAATCATATAAAGGACTATATGACGTTATATGAAAACACAAAGCTCATTACTTAAAGAAAGAGTCATGTGGGTCTTGAGGTATTATATTTCAAACAGCCTAATAATACCTTTAATATGAAATTGATATTCGATCATATTAATACTACTAAAAGCACATGGAATATATTCCCTAATTAGCTGTTTAACCAGCTAGGTGGCATTGGTTTTCTATTAAAATATACTTTATCTGTAGATAAAGTCATGCATTGTTGACTTAGTTATTCCAATATAATCATAACCTTTCACCTCACTGTTTATTGGAACAATAAAGATATTCTCAACAAAAATAAATGTCTTTTTTTCAGTTAAGGTTGGAATACAGAATCAAGACAGTTATCCAATTGCTTAACAGTGAAAATCTCTTAATGGCATGCCCTCACCGACCACTTTATTAGGAACACTATACTCATACTGTATAATACTAACACTATACTAAACCTTCCTTTGCTCTCAAAACAGCCTCAGTTATTTGTCGCATGGATTCCACAAGATGGTGGAAACATTCCTTGAGATTCTGCTCCATGTTGACATGATGGCATCGATTCCTGCAGATTTTTCAGGTGCGCATTCATGCTGAAAATCTCCAGTTCCCACATCCCAAAGGTTTTCTACCGGATTCAGATTTGATGACTGGGAAGGCCACTGTAGAACATTGAACTCATTGTCATGTTCATGAAACCAGTTTGAGACAACTTTTGCTTTGTGACATGGTGCATTATCATGCGGGAAGTAGGCATTAGAAGATGGGTAAATTGTGGCCATGAAGTGTTGCACATGATCAGTAACAATACTCAAATAGGTTGTGGCATTCAAGCGATGATTGATTGTAATTAACAGGCCCAAAGTGTGCCATGAAATTATTCCCCACACCATTACACACCTCCACCAGCTTGGGCTGGTGACACAAGGCAGGTTGGTTCCATGGATTCATGCCGTTGGTGCCAAATTCTGACCCTACCATCTGTGTGCCTCAGCAGAAATCGAGATTCAACGCTACATCTTTCCAGTCTTCAACTGTCCAGTTTTGGTGAGCCTGTGCCCACTGCCACCTCAACTTTCTGTTCTTGGCTGATTGACGTGGTCTTTAGCCCATCCCCCTCAACGTGCGACGTGTTGTTCATCTTGTGATCCTTTTCTGTGCACCACAATTGTACATAAGATGATCTAGTAAACTTAGTAGATTGTTCAAATTCTGTGGGGAATACCAAAGGTACATCTAGCAATATTTCACTCAGGAAAGCATTTTAATTGTGTCCACCAGCAACAGTTTTTGGTCACCAGTGGAAGAGGGTGTGGACAATTGCACATAGATGTGTCATTCATTATAAGGTGAAATAAGTGTCTTTCAATATACCACATAGAATCTACCCAGTGAAACAAGATTAAAGGATTTAATTTGAATTTGAGTGAGAAGTATGAATTCTGTGGGACAATGACAGAAATAATTGTCCTTCTTTTCCTTTACTGTGTTTATACTGGAATGTTTTGGGACCAAATTATCAGGCAAAACAATAGAACACAAAAGTCCCATTTTTGGTGTTATATTTTACTATAAACCATTCAGGACATTATTTATTCATAACATAAACTTTTGTTTGTTTATTTATTACCCCTGGCATAAAGTGATTTTGTTTGTATCAATTTTTTTGTCTCATCCATGTTCAACTGCTGACACTCTGACAGCTCTTAAAACTCTCAGAATGTACACTTAAAATGTAATAAAGTTCATTTAAAAATCAAAATGCCACAGGACATGGCAATGGAATACATATGGTGTATATATAATAGAATATAATATTTAATGCTAAAATTATATTTATATGTAATAGAATGCAATACAGTAGGTTAAATAATAAATTTTTTAAATGTAACAGAAGAAATATTAATATAGAATTTAATATTTTAGTATTTAACAAGTTCACATAGATCTAGATTCATGAAAAAAATTAACATATTTTTTATATTTTTAAATATTTTATATTTTAATAGACTAAATAGTCCATGATACTCCTGATTTAAAAAAAAAAATTATTACAGCAATTTTATGAAATGGTATAATTTACTAGATTGAATTAATTGGAAACCAAATGGGTTGTTAAGTCTGTTTTCATACATTTACAGTATAATTCGAAGTTTTTGAAACAGAGCATTTGAAAACGAATATATCGTTCATCTTCAGTAACCACTTTATCCTGGTCAGGGTCACGGTGGATCCCAAGCCCATGAACACCAGGCATGAGGTGGGAATACACCCAGAACTTCTCAAAAAGTTTTGAATACACCTTCATATCTGTTTCAGCTTTTCTTGGAGCTCTATGCATGCCTTGAACAGTGTAGTCCTGAATACCGGAATACTCAGCATAAAGAAGAAAAGCCACTTTTACACTCCAGACCTTTCCTTGAAGATTCAGTGATGTTTAGATTTTGAGAGCCCAAGGGAGATTTATTTTCAGGCAATATATTTTGTTTTGTTTAGCTTCTATACCATAACTACTTCTATACAGAACAGTATTCTATATAACTACCTCTAGGGTATAACTACACTGGTATACATGATTTGTCCCCTTGACATGTTAATTAATTAATTGATTATACTGATTGTCAGTCATCTCTAGCTCAGTTGGAAATGGCCAAAACCTGGTTTGTAGATTGGTCCAACTCAGTTTCAACTTTCAACTAAGGCTTTCAACTAAGTATCACTGGCGGAGGGAGCATGGTGGGACAACAGGAGATAAGCCAGGGTGATTTGCAAGCCCCGTATGAATAAGGACAAAGAACAGAGATCAAAGAACAGCATCACCAGCCAGCCCTTCTTACTGCATCCGTTCTTCCTGTTGAACCTGCCCAGTGGGGGATTCGCCGATCCAGTACTTCTGATCATGGTGTGTTCTGTCCCTTCTTCTTCAGTCCCTTTCAGATTTGCCTGACCCTATTCGTCAGTTCTTCTTTTCAGTGGTGTTTTAGTGAACTCAGTTTTTCCCTCCTACTCCTACACACGTGAAATATGCTGTCAGATCCTGAAGTGTACATGTGTACTTTTAGGGTGGGAAGCCTCTAAAGATCAGATTGGCTCCATATACCGGTTAAGTAGGTTTTTAGTTGAGTAGGTTGTTATTTTAATTGGTGAATCTGCTATGCACCTATTTTCATATTTAGAATGCACAGGTTATGTCTGGATCATTTTGGACCCACGAATAAAACAGATTACAAAAAGTAATGAAATTGATCCCAACTCTTGTTTACAAAAATTAAACAAATAGGCAAATTCATTCTATGTAACACTCCCTTTGTGTCTTATTTACACTTATATCCAATCACACAAACTTGCTGACAGCAGCATCCCCAGGCATGAGAAGTGCTTTTGTGTGCCTTTACTGTTTCCCATAAACACAGATACAGTATATTCAAGGTTGTTTATTTCAAATATCGCCCAAAGTCAGTATGACTTGTGAGCAGTACATCCATTGCTAAGTAATGAACTGAACACAAGGGTTAATATTTGTGCCTTATTGACTACTTAAACCACTATATAACTCACTTATTTTTAGAATGTTAAATATTAGGTCTGCAGTCTTAAAGAGGGAAAAATGTCTCCTCAAGTGCTCTTTAAGGGTTTGTTGGATAATTAAGGGATCTTAGCTTCCAAAAATGGTTCTTCTTAGAGCCTTTCCTAACACATTGAGGGGGGGGACATCTTAGCAAGTGGAAATACCTTGCATATAGTCAAATTTATCTAGTACTTCCTATTATAAGATTACAATAAACCAAACAAAGTGCTGATTTCAAGCTTGAATTTGTCTTGTTCTCTTAGCAGATAATTTTACTCATTTTAAGCATTTATTTCTAAAATGAAGCAAAATTATCTGCCAATAGAAGCAGAAAATTACAATATAATTTTGAAATAAGTAATAATGTCTAGAAATAGGTTTAGTAATCTTATAATTGGGTTCTTATAATCTATTAAAAAGGAAACAGTAGGTAAATTTGACTATACTCAAGATGGCACTTTTTGCAGTGCAGGGCAACACTCAGTTGTAGAGTTCTACAAGAACCTTTAAGTAAAAATCTCTTAAGAGTTGTAAACTTTCTAGGATCGTAGCTTTCACTTTTCGACAGGACTTACTGCACTGCTTTGCAGTGAGTGTGAATGTGTGTGTGGGTTATAGGACCTGAGATTTCTCACTGTACTGTTTTAGGGCGGGGGACATTTTAATCAGCCAGTTTGCTCTACCAGGCAGGCGAGTTTTTACAGTCCAAACAGCACAACACTAGGCTTACTGGAGTAATTTATCTTCGTCTGATATAGTAAGTCTTACACTGACTTTAAATCCAAATGCTTTAGAGCTTTTTTATGCTACCTTTTTACACTATGTTATGCTACCTTCTGCTTTGCGCTGTGTGTCACTGCGTTAGAGGAAGTTGGACTATTATGGCAAAAGTTTGTGCTACACTGGTTTACCGACTTTTTCGAGTCTGTGCCTTGGTGTTTCTCCTGTTTTTCTGAGCGTAACACAGTGAGTTAGTCGGTTAGTTAATGCGACAAGCTTGCTTGTCTTCTTTTCAAGCCCAAAATAGCATTTAAATGGCTTTTCCCCCCATGCAGCAGTGTAACTACTGCACTACGTTTGCGCCGCCTTTAAACCAGGAAATGAGATATTCAAGTTGGAGAGAATGATTGTTTGTCGATGTTTTATATATATAAAATTCAAGAGCGCTAGGGTTATAAATAATTAATGAATGTTTTATAGATTTGCTCCTGTGCCTGTTCTGTCACCACCATGTTTTTGGCCAAACAGCTCATAGGAGGCTTTCTGGATGTTGTGAGGTGAGCTAGCCTGCATGTTCTGAGGCTTCACCCTTTACTACAAATGCATTTTGTAAATCTTTCTTTGAAATCTTTTTATCATAAGACTTATATCAACATTTGATCGAATATGTAGATATTTAATGCATAAATTTTTTTGCTGCATTTTTTATTTTAATTATTATTATTATTTTTTTTATTCTTACAATTTTTTTATTATTTTTTTTGCATTTCAGTCTAACAGCAAATGTCTTTTCTTCCAAATTTCTTCCACAGCAATATCGATCCTTCCCAGTTTACTCCTTCTGCTCCAGTAAGTTACTATCATATTTCCTGTTTATCATTGCCAGTCTACCATTTAGTCTTAACCCAGATACACCATTACAATACTAAAGTCACTTAATTAATACTTAAGCAAAGGAAATAGTCTGTCTGTACTCCAGCTTGAAGAGCATACATATGATTTTTACTGGATTTTCTGACATTGTACTCCAGCCTCCTCCCAGAAGACCCATAACAACTGTTCAGGCTGCAGTAAATGAGAGTGATGAGGACAGACAGTTTCGCAAAGTCTTCCAGCAGCTCGCTGGAGATGTAAGTACTTCATGCCCTTGGTTAAGGGTTAGAATTTGTATACAAATGTGCATACATAATATCGTAAGGCTGTATGCGCTTATTAGCCTGCCTGGTCATGTCAGCTGCACGTGTGAACATACCCTCAAGCCACACAGAAACAACCCGGCCACTCATTTTCATGCATGTAAAAGCAAGACTTGCTCTCTGTAAAATAAAAACAGATAACTTGCTTACTTTGGCATATTCAACTAGAAAAGTCTATGTTTTTTGTGTTTGATATTTATGGTACTTGATACTTTTTTAATCATAAGAATTATATCAACATTCGATCAAATATTTAGATATTTAATACAAATATGGTGATATTTTTCCTGTATTTTTTATTATAGTTTTTTTTTTTTTTTTTGCTAAAAGAATTATGTGTACCACCAATTGGTGTGTACACCAATTATGTGTTCATGCATTCTTTTTGAGTTTAGACATGTGCATTTCTGATGTTTTTCTTAGAAACAAAGGGAGTGGCTTGAGCATGTAAAACTGACTGATTCTTGTGGTTATGAAGCTTGACTGGTTCCTCCTCTTTAGCACATTCCTGCCACTGTAATGAAGAGTAACTTAATTGCACTGAGAGTTTTGTTGTTAAAAATGGGTAGGGTTGTGTGTGACACAGCATTGTTATGAAATGCCTGGCATTGTTTTATTGATTCTGGTTTTTTTATTTTTTTTTATACCATGCAAAGCCTATGTAGGTCTGTTGTAAAAACCTGATTTGTAGAGTTATATTTTCAAGGTTGTAAATATGCCTTAAGCTGAGATGCATAACATTTGGCAGACTATTTGTAATTTCACCTTTTTGCAACTAGTCACTAACACTAACTTTGCCTTGTGTATGTTCTACAGCACTGTAGATATTGTGTTCAGTCAATTGAATCAGATTTAATCGAATCTTAGAACTAGATAAAAAATCGCATTCTTCTTATAGTATCAAATTATTGCCTGCTCGGGTTCAGTTTTAATGGGGGTAAATTATCTACCTTGATAATACAGGAAAATGCTTAAATTTCCAGAATATTTTTTGAATATATAAAAATCTAGAGTACTGCTTGTATATTTGATTATTACATAGTGTACTGTATATTCTAATGTATTTTGTGCTCACAGTTTATTGCATTATTATTTGCTTTTGTTTCCATATATTTCTAATTGATACATTTTGCAGTTTGAAGGGATATCATGAAATATTTGCTTGTTAACAGTCATCAAAACTATTTGTCTACTCCAGGAGAGAACTTCAAACATATCATTGTAGTAAATAAGTCAGCCACCAAAGAACACGTGTTTTCAATGAGTGGCTGCCCTTTGTGTGGCTTGATGGTATTTACTCCTTGTTTTTCTCCTTGTCTTGTTCTAGGACATGGAAGTAAGCCCTAATGAGCTGATGAATATTCTCAATAAGATTCTGACCAAACGTAAGTGTAGTGTCTATTTAAACCTGAATATCATTTTATTACAGCCAATATTGCTGAAAAGAGTAGAGAGAAACATTCTCTTGTGTGGCAAGACAGAATTTAAATTTAACTGACTCAGCGGACAAATTGAGAAAACAAACCAAGGTTAGAGTCAGTGAACTTAGCAAATCATCAGGGGAAAAACAACGTATTACCAGGGAAAGACACTTAGACAAGCTTGCACAAACACAATGGCATAGACATCATGGCAAGACATGTTGCGTGGAGCCTGTTGGGTGTGGTGGGGTGTGTATATCATCCATAATGACTACATGAGTAGAAACCGATTGTATGATAAGAGGTTGAGTGATGATGTGACCAGTGTTAAACCAATTGTGAAAGTGCTTGAAATTATATTGTAGCATGGGAATTCTCCTTGCAGCAGTGATTATAAGGATGAAGATGATTGCCATGGTTCACAAATGGATTAATATAATATCTTTTTATCCCTAACTCTAGATGCTGACCTAAAGACTGATGGTTTCTCAATTGAGTCTTGCAGGAGTATGGTGGCAGTAATGGATGTATCCTTTCCTAATATAATTAACATACATGTTTCAGAATATGGCAATGTGAACAAAGATTTCTTTGTTTATTTTGGCAACTTTTTGCATTTTTGCTACAGCGGGTGAATATATTTTTATTGCCTTAACCCTCCTCAAACAGAGCGACAGCTCTGGAAAGTTGGGCTTTACGGAATTCAAATACCTGTGGAACAATATCAAGAAGTGGCAGGTAAGAGAGCTGTGCTATGTTATTCCCTTTTAACCCGAACTGATCATTTCCAAAATAAGTCAGGCATAAGTAGTCTTGATATAGCAACTTAACATACAATCATTCAAAATAACAGTTTGTCCTATAGGTAAGATGGCAGTGCAATATTGTATTTATTGATTGAGGACAAAAAGAAAAGGATTTAGCATCTCTCAGATTTGGAGTGCCTGTGTTCAAGAACTTACTTGTGTGGATCCGACACCTCTGCAGCTTTTTCTTTATCTTTTAGTAAAAAAATCAAATTAAATAAAGTAATAATAACAAATCATTTTTAATGAGTGATTGTTCTTTGTGTCACTTCCCTTCCAAAAAGAAAATCATCTCATTTCCATGATGACCAATTGGTGACTAGCTATAATAGTGTTCTTGTAATATCAGTCACATGTGCTCACACATAATGGATATGATGAAAAAAAGACAGCTGACTTTGTCATCATTTCTTAAAGAGGTAAGCAAAAGTGATGGGGCAGAACAAGATGTTAAAAAGCAGAGGAAACATCACTGCAGTTACTGAAACTTGACCATCACTTAGTAATTCAACCCTGTGCCAAGTGTGCATTATGTTTTCGAGTTATCTGTCCATCCATGTGAGATTTTGTTAGCGCGATATCTCAGTAATTAGTGGTTGAATGTCTGTAAGATTTATATGGAATAATCATTGTAACAAGCAGATGAACTGATTAGATTTTGAAAATGATCCAAACAGGATCAAGGTCGCAGGATTGAAGTATATTTTAAGGGTATTTATGGCATACAAATTAGTAACCAGAAGTACTAGACTTGTTGGTGGCAGAGGCATCCCCATCAACGCCACTGGCGTCAAGTTTGACTTGTTGGATTCCTAAAGGACATTGAGCTTTCAGAGATGAGCACTGGGAGGAGACTATAAGTTACATAACTGTGTTGTGGAGCAATTTGGATAATCAGGCCAGCCTGGAAAGTATCTTTTTATTGATTTCAGTATTCACATTGTTCTATTTGTGTTATATTGTTTAACCTACATGATGTAGTTTTGTAAGATCCAGTGTTCTGAACAAAATATGGTGGGGTTGAGCAAATGTTGTGAAGTTTAACACAGTTAATGCAGTTTAATCTTCCAGCCCTCCTACGGCATCACTGAAATTTTAGCCATACCTACCCTGTTGGCCCTATGACAGCTTTCAACACCACTGTATTACGTGAAGGTCTTGGAACACTGTTGTTTCTCTATACATTACAAGACAAAGTCCCTCCCTTTCCACTTGCTAGATCAACTCACTGCTGGTTCGCTACGTCACATTTTACAAATTAAGGGGACAAATAAGAATTTTGTTTCTCAGTCCATGTCCCTAGTCACATGATTGGTGATCTACTTAAAAACTTTTCCAAAATATTTCCTAGTGAAATAAAAAGTAAGTGGACTTCTAAAGCCGAAAATTACAGAAAATAAACAGTAAAAATAGTAGATGAATTAACGTATATACAGTATTAACTCCTCCATCTTATTACTAACTTCTTCAGTGAAAATTTGCGGTCAGTTTGTTCTTTCTGTGCAAAAATATAAATGAATTAGCAAAATTATATATTGCTAAATAAACATTATGGTTACAATAAGTAATTATTCTGGTTGCTCAGCTGTTGATCTTGTAGCTCTCTTATTGATTTTTTCCTACTGTGCTTTAAAACAAGTGAGCTCATTATTTACTGACTGACTGAGATTATTCATAAATGCATTATGACATGGGTTTTTCATAGTCTTACAACAGCCTCCTCGTCTGTTGGCGTCTGCTGAGAAATTAGTTTAGTTCTCAATAATTACAGATTAATCTGTGGCCTGTTTGTTATCAAGATATTAGGTGTGTTCGGGCAGTAAAATGTTTTTTTTTTAAATCAAAACAAATAATGAATTATTAATTGAAATGATGAAATTTTAATGAAATATTTCAATTAGGCTTCAGGCCCCCCACAGCACTAAAATGACATTTCGCAAGCTTATAAATGACCTGAGAGTTAATGGATGTTTGGATATCTTGTCTATCTTAGCTGTCTTGAATCTGAGTGCAGGCTTTGACAAAATCCACCACAAGATTCTGCTTTACTGGCTTCATGATATTTTTGGTGTCACAAAGAGAATACCATGGTGCGCTGTCTCTAAGCAATCATGCGGAGTCTTGCTGAATCCCACAAGGCTCTGTATTTGAATTTATTTTCACTGATGTCTTCTGTACTGCTCTTTGTTTACTTTTCTAAACTGTTCTACATTATCCTTTCTTGCTTTATTCAATTGTTTATCAATTTTGTTTCATTTCATGTAATGATTATTTTCACTAAAAGTTTAAAATCTGCTGTGTAATAGAGTGGAATGTGTTACGACCAAATACAATAATCCATATACAATTCAAGATAATCCATATACAGTCTACCTATACATTTTATTATAGAAGTATAGAATGGCACTGAAGTTTAACTTGGCTTTGTCTGGTACAGGGCATCTATAAGACGTATGATGCAGATCGCTCTGGGTTGATTGGGGCCAGTGAGCTGCCCGCTGCTTTCAGAGCAGCAGGTTAGTGTGGCAGTCAACAGGAATGAAATATCTGATAATAAATTGTCTTTATACCTGCATTTTAGATTTATAACAGCTCACACCTAAACACGTCTTCTCCCATTTGCACTGCTTCTCTTGTCCCAGGGTTTCCTCTAAGTGATCAGCTCTTCCAGATGATCATTCGCAGATACAGCGATGAAAACGGCAACATGGACTTTGACAATTATATTGGGTGCCTGGTGCGACTGGATGCAATGTGCCGTAAGTCAGTCTTCTTGGTTAAAAGGACATTTAATCTGAATTTTATGGATATGACTTATTAAGAGACATTTATGTGTATATGCAGGTGCTTTTAAGACGCTTGACAAGGACAATAGTGGTACTGTCAAAGTCAACATTAAGGAGGTATGAGTGCTATATTTTAATTGGCCTGGAGAATTCTGTAACCAATAGCAACCATGTTTTTCATAGCTTGTCATGTTTGATAACTTTTATATATATATATATATATATATATATATATATATATATATATATATATATATATATATATAATGTGTATTTT
>CM075016.1:12461684-12490456 GCA_037576675.1 Pangasius sanitwongsei | reverse complement strand
TATTTTTTTTATATATATATATATATATATATATATATATATATATATATATATATATATATATATATATATAATGTGTTTATTATTATTATTATTATAAAATCCTTTCCTCTGCTTTCTATTCACAGTGGCTGCAGCTGACTATGTACTCTTAAAGCAAAATGAATCTCCATCTCACTTCAGCATTGAACTCTTGACTACAATAACTTGGATCCAGTTTTTATTTTTTGAATTGTATTGTAGGTATACAGTCTCCCATTTTGCAGCTTGTATTAAACCAATAAAACTGTGTATTTAAAAAAATGTGTAGTGTTTCAAGCCTTTTACATGAAAGTGGGTCTACAGGAATGAAGAAAACAAAGCTAGGTCATCACACAATGAGATTCAAGAACTCAATGTCTGTATGCCCATTACTGGAGCCAAAAAAAAGGACAGTAGCTAAAAAAGCCCTTAACAAATCCAGGATAATATGACCTATTTCAGATGAGATTTTTATATACATTTATGAAATGATTTAATCAACCCTAAAATAAAGCAATATGAACACTTCAAAAATAGAATTGAGTGCAAAAGTTTGCTACTAGATAATTAGACATTCACTTTGTTAGGTTCTACAGATAATCATGATCAAATGTAATATACACAATATAGTGTGAAGATATGATATATATATATAAATATATATATATATATATATATATATATATATATATATATATATATATTTCCCTTTTTAAATATTGCATAAGTATACTCTCAAGATAAGTATACATAACCTTAAGCCTCCAGCTTTGCACCTTCTGAGCCGATTTTGGATCCTCTCAAGATAATACCTGAGTGGTTATGTAATATATGGTGAATATATTATTTGCGCACGTTTAGTTCAAGTCTAGATTCGTATTCAACGCACAGCACGCTCTCGGCTATTCCCCTCCTGCAGAAAAAGCAGTGAAACCCGTAAGAGCTAGTAACTGACACTTCACCAGCCAATGGTTGTGGCAGCGGATGAACACAACAGCCAATAGTAGAATGGCCCGACAAGAGGGCGGGGCTTAGATTTACCTGAGATGCAGAAAACCGGCTGCTGACGAGCTGCTGATATTAAAATCAGATCACTGAGCAAACACAGGTGTCACAGGCGCTTGCAGAACAGCTGCTTTGTACTGTGAGTAAACTGTGGAAGTGAAAGGAGACAATCTTGGTATTTCCCTCAGAGGTAAGCCTTTGATTTCTTTATAAAAGTTGTAGATGCAAAAGATATTTTTATTCTGGAGTGTAGCATTGTCCACGACGGATAAGCGACAAATATGAATCCGCGGTTGGTCGTGTGAGTTTGTTCTCTTTAGCTGTATGTCTATATATATATATATATATATATATATATATATATGTCTATATAGATGCAGTGCAGGTCTGCAACATGATCGTGATCATCCCCAGTTCCTACAGATGTCATGGTTGATCCTGCATCATGGGCTACTGAGAATTGTATTGATGAAGTCTACTTCACTGTGATAACTTTTCACGGAAGTCTATCATCTTTGGTTACTGAAGGCATTTGATCAAGCGTTGTTAAAAGTCTAGCTAACTTTAAAGCACCCTGTTATCCCCCCTTAAAGTCGTGTGCAAGCCAGTCTGATAAATAATACAGTGAGATGTTAAGCCCTGGGGATTGCTGAACACTCGCAGGAATACTGCCTTGCCCTTTTCAGCTGGGTATCTGTGGGACTTGATGATGAAGATGATGCATAAGATGATGCTTCCTGGCTAATGGGTGTGTACTGTAACAGGAGGCATAATTAGTTCACCACATTACCATAGCTAATGGATACATATTAGCAGAAAACACTGTTAGACTATATGCAGATGGGAGAAGTTTGATCTAATCACGCTTGCTCATACTGTCTTGTTTCAGCCGAATCAGTTTATAGGAGTTGCAGCCTAAAATTGAGATCTTATATATTATTGCAGTTTTTGCATAATGCAGTTCCTTGCATAAGTATTTACCCCTTGAACAGCTGCACATTTTGTATTATTACAACCTGGAAATGAAATGGACTTAACTGGGATAATCTACCTTGAAACTACTAAATAACCCAAATTATTTAGGGGAGGGGGAAGAGCAATGTAATTTGCTAAATTGCTTGGAAATAAAAAGCATGAAAGTTGTGACTGCATTAATATGCACCACCCTATTGCTATGAAACTGACACGCTCATGTCAATTTCTCCTTTATAACATCGGAAGAATTTGTCCATTTCTTTCCACACAGGCCACACAGGTGCTTGTTCAGTCCTTTGTCATTTCAAGACTGGACTACTGCAACTCACTCCTGGCAGGTCTGCCTCTGAGAGCCATTTGTCCTCTGTAACTGATCCAAAATGCAGCTGCTCGACTTTTTGATAGACTTCAAAGCCCTTTTGTAAGTCGCTCTGGATAAGGGCGTCTGCCAAATCCCATAAATGTAAATGTAAATTAAACTTCTAAATTAGTTCTGAGGTATCCAGCTGGGATCTGAAATCACATAATTAGTTGAATGTCAACCCGTGTGCCATTACAGTGTCACTTGATCTCAGCATACATACATGGAAGGCCCCAGATTTTGTTAGAGAACATACTTTATCAAACAGTATCATGGCGAATGAGCTATCAAAACCGTGGCAATGTCTGGGGCAATGTTCTGGAAAAGCATCAACCAGAGGTTGGTTATAAAAAATATCCCTTACATCCCATGGAGCACCATTATACCATCATTATAAATAGAAAGAATACGGCATGACCTCAACTCTGCCTAGAGGAGGCCATCCACCAAAATTACTGACTGAGTAAGTGCCCAGGCTTTAGTCAGAGAAACAGCAAAGAAACAAGGGTAACTCTCAGCATGATGCTACCACATTATGCTTTACTGTGAAGATGGTTTTCTGCATGAGGCAAAAGCATTCTATCTCATTTTTATGTTCGTATCCTGACAGTCTGAACCTGTCTTGCAGTTACAGTTCAGAAGCTCTGAGGAAAGGGCTAGTTGTGACTGAGAGGTGAGTCAAGGGAAGGTGATTTAGTTGCCATTATTTCTTCTGACTGTCCAGAAGTATAAACATCCAGTTTTCACACACCTGCCTTACATAGGTTATCAGAAATAATTTGAAATGCAGAATTTCTTCTCCAATACGAATATGTTTTATATGAATCCTTAACAGCTGATTTATTACCATACCATAATTAGCATAGTTACATTAAAGAAATTTCAATTTTATGGATGTGACATTTGAAATTGAACAAAGTGCCTCATTGGCTACACAATTAAGTAGTTTAACAATATACAGTCAATAAGGTATAAGATGGGGGGGGGGGGTGCAAGACGACACATGCAAGAGCATACAAATAATACACATCTGAAAAAGTATGGATGATGTTTTTGCACAATTCTGTGTAAACTCTAGAGACTGTTGTGTGCGAAATTCCCAGGAGATTAACAGTTTATGAAGTACTCAAACCAGCCCATCTGGTACCAAAAATCATGCCAGGGTTAAAGTCACAGAGATAGTACGTACTATTGATTGTACGTATTATACAGTAAATGTCAGGGACATTGGTGTTTCTGAGGTTTTTAAACACCTCTGCCTATCAGGGACAATGCAAACCAAGACATCTGTTTATACATTATAGAGTCATTCATTCTTCTTAAGTAACAGCCTTAGTCTGGTCAGGGCTGCAGTGGATCCTGACTCTATTCCAGGAACACTGGGCGAAAGGTGAGAATACACCTTGCAGGGCACCATTCACACACTCATTCACACCTAGCAGCAATTTACAACAAATTACAACTTGTAATTCCCCACCTCCAACCTGTAAAAGCCAAAGAATGCCCCCTCAACTTGAAATTTCAACTCGTCAACTGTTTGAGGAGGAAAATATTCAGCACTCATCACATTTAGCTGGCTAGCTTGTTGCTAACAAAAGACAAACGTCACCATCCATCTCCTGGCATGTTTTATGGATGTAGGTGGAAACCCATGCAGAAAGACGGAGAACGTGGAAAAACTAGCACAGACAATAACCCAAGTTTAGGTTTGAACCAGGGACCTTAGAACTGTGAATCAATTACACTACTCATTGTTCCTCATATACACACAACATTTTCAACATTTGTATAGATCAAAATTTGTATAGACACAAACATTTCAAAGCCTTGCAGAACATATGTCCATAATATGGAACAGACACCTTTACAGACATTTACAGTACAGTTTTAAAATAAATTTATTATTTGTATACATTCATTACCGAGAAAAGTCTCATATGACGGAGCTGAAACAGTCCTTTGTTCAAATAACGAGTAATGCTGGTTAAAACATGTTTTTTGGGGTTTAATTGAGAAATAATCACATTTTCTTAAATTTAATCAGACCAGTTAAATGCTTAGCTGAAATGACAGTTTGAAACTGATTTCCTTTGTTCACGGAAAGGAAAGGAGTTGCCTTATGCTGTTGCTTACAGTATACCAAGACCTTGCACTTCTATTTGATCAATTCCATGATTTTAAGATATTGATCCAGAAAATTTTGGACCACAATTAGATCAAAGCAGATGCAGCTTATCAACTTTACATTTTTAGTAATTGTATGCAATATTTTGTAGCAAAACTTGTCACATACAGTACAGTCAGTGGTATGTATATATTTATAAAGTATATTTATAACTAACTCATTTACGCCACACTGGATTTGAATGAAACAATGAATATGAGCAAAAACTATAGCTTAAATTCAAAAGTATTTAGATCACTGTTGGGTGAAGCATATAGAAACAGCCCTGCTAAACAGAAAGTCCGCCTCCTAGCATGTTGCCTTGGTAAAAGCATAGTCTGTAATTATGAAGTAATTATACCTACATTCAGAAACAGCATCTCCAGCTCCTCTGTTTGTGCTTGCTTATGTAATACAGCCTGGTCTGTATATGTTTTAAACTGAATGAGGTGGACTGTTTTAATTTCAAACTAAATGCCCTGTAGTTGCACATCTTGATGTGATGGGCTCATATAATTCAAAGAACTTCCTTATTCACCAAGTTACCAGCTCATCGGGTATTATCATGCCAATTTAGTCATACCTTTCCTTAAAACAGAAATCATTTTTATTGCATTCTGCTTTCTACAAGTAATTAATTGATTTCAGCGTTTACGTCTAAGGTAAAATGAAAACCTAGCAATTTGTTGCTCTAAATAACTTAATAACTAAATAATCTTTCTCAAAGTATATCCTTAAGCAACAAATGTTCTCTAGAGTATTGACTTTATTTAGCACATTCTTTCGACTTCCCTTTGTTTCCTTTTGGCTGCTTAAATGTACTCTTTAAACAACACTTTGTTTTTAGATTATTAAAGGTTGTCGCCATCCTTGATGCTTTCGTGGTTCTTCGACTTCATTGTTTACCCGGCAATTAATAAATGACAACTGCAGTGGGAGGCAGAGTCTGGCTGTTTGCAATAGAGTCAGACACTGCAGTAGGTTTAGACCTGCTGGTGACTTATTTACTTAAGCATTGACTTTATCAAGTGTTCTGTGCTTTCATCCGTTGTAACAGGCCAATTACACCTCCCAGTCTGAGCTACGGCAAAGGTCCCTCTATGAATAACTGTGCTTCCCTTGTGCTTATTTTCACTGTAGCACAAAGCCTAAGATGGCTGCCGAGTGCCCCCTGAGGTCTGAGGTGACGGAGCTTCACAGGAGGGTCAATCAGGTGACAGATGAGGTAATGCCTGCAAGAATAGGGACATTTTTACTATAATTGTGTTGACAAACACAACTGTAACTGTTGATAACTGATAACTGTTGACCAAAGAAGGGTGTTGTCTCGTGTGTTTTCACATCATGGAGAAGATGCCGCATGTCTAGGCATTTTGCTTGATCAGTGAGATAAATTTACCACGTATCTGCTTAGCTTCAGTGAAATATTTATGAATGGTTATAAGTGTCAATATATGTTTAAATCATTAGTGAATGTTAGACTAGTCTAGCAGAAATTGCATCCCCTCTAACGCTCCCTTAAGTAAAGATTACTGGCAGTCTGATCTATTCCCCTGTCCCTGCACAGTAGGGAAATTGACAGACCCTGTAATCTCCTGTATGAACTGCTCCAACCTGTGAGCCTGGTTTCAGTGAAATTAATAAAACCATTGCAAATCACTATTAATTTTACATTGTCAGTCTTCCCACTCAATTTTGCTCTGACTTAGTTTCTTTCTTCTCTCCTGTTTCTGCTAGTCACTTGAGATCACCAGAAACATGAAGCTTCTGTTAGAGGAGGTGAGGGACTAATTCATAATCTTTCACACTGTATCTACTGTAGCCTATAGGATGGCACTTTTCTTACTGATAATGTGAATTTTTGCCTATCACCAAAAACCTTTTTCTGAAGCATCTCAACACTATCACACAAAGCTCAGCTTACTATATTCAGTGAACAGAATGTGAAGGCTGTGTAAAACAGCATTTCCCTTCAGTGTGTAATCAAGGTTTATTATCATGCCTCTGAAATGCCATTTTTTGTATTGAGACACGTTGCCATAATAGAATTGAATGGGCAACAGCTTGTGGTCTTTGTTTCCTATAAAATAGCTCATTTGTACAGGCTATTTGGCCCAAACACTACACACCTGTGATGGCTATATAAAGGCACACACATATTATAATAAGGGACAAAACAACGCTATATTAAATCGTATCATGTGCTTAACATTTCTGTCAACATTTACTGTCAATTAATAGCATTCTGTTAACATTCTGTTAACATTCCTGTTATTTCTGTGGTCAGAAAATACATTGCATCATTTAATGTGGCTTCATGTTGATTTCTGTTTTCAACAGAGCAAAGACGCAGGGATCAGGACATTGGTCATGCTAGACGAACAAGGAGGTAATGACATAGTGATGGCTTCTGTTTGACAAACACACTTTCCTTACATTGTCAGTTGTGAGGATTCAAGTAATCATTCACAGTTGACAGTAACACAGATAATTATTTTAATTTCAGATTTTGTAAAAGGCTATACAGTCAGCTCCAGAATTATTGTTTTACAAACAGAAAATAGGTTAATTAATTAATCATTTCACAAACAGAAAAAAGGAAAAAAAAAATGTACATTTTGTTTTGTTTTGTTTATGTCTGTCCTTGCATTGCTAAGAAGATTTTTCAATTTAAATGTGAATCATTGACTGCCCTAAATCTTCATGGACCTTCACATATGGAAATGTACATGTTCTTGTACAGTCATTTAAATCCATCCCATTCAACTGATATGCTCTTTCTCTCATAATCGTGCTAAAATAAAAGCAAATCTCTGTATTCCAGAACAACTGGAGCGGATTGAAGAGGGGCTGGACCAGATCAATCAGGATATGAGAGAAGCTGAGAAAAATCTCACAGACCTTGGCAAATGTTGTGGCCTATGCTCATGCGATAAGTATGTGCTGTTGGGAGGGGTCCTGTACTCAGTTTCATTTCTGTATAAGCCATATTTAGTCAGGAATATTCTCCCCAGCAAGGAATTAATTGATGAGTCATGTCCAATAGGATCAGCCTATTTTAGTCACTACTGATTTTTAATTAATTAATTAACAAATCTATTGATATCTTGCAAACAGCAAGTGCAAATATAAAACACGAGTCATTTATGAATGGCAGATTAAATCTTCTTGAACCTTATGTTCTATATATAACCATGGGTGCCCTACTGATCCAGGCAATGTCTTATGATTTCAGCAAAGAATGAAAATCTTTATTCTATAATACCCTGAGCACTTTATTAGGAACACCTGTACACCTACTCACTCATGCAATTATCTAATCAGCCAATCATGTGGCAGCAGTGCAATGCATAAAATCATGCAGATACAGGTAAAGAGCTTTGGTTAATGTTCACATCAACCAACAGAATGAGGGAAAAAATGTGATCTCAGTGATTTTGTCCATGGCATGACTGTCATGCCAGATGGGCTGGTTTCAGTATTTCTGTAACTGCTGATCTCTTGGGATTTTCATGCACAACAGTCTCTAGAGTTTACTCAGAATGGTGCAATAAAGAAAATACATCCAGTGATCATAAGTTCTGTGGACGGAAGTGCCTTGTTGATGAGAGAGGTCAACAGAGAATGGCCAGACTGGTTTGAGCTGGCAGAAAGGCTACAATAACTCAGATATCCACTCTGTACAATTGCGGTACAACGCATCAAACCTTGAGGTGGATAGGCTACAACAGCAGAAGACTACGCTGGGTTCTACTTCTGTCAGGCAAGAACAGAAAGCTGAGGCTGCAGTGGATACAGGCTCACCAAAACTGGACAATTGAAGACTGGAAAAATGTAGCCTGGACTGATGAATCTCGAATTCTGCTGAGGCACACAGATGGTAGGGTCAGAATTTGGCACCAACCGCATGAATCCATGGACCCAACCTGCCTTGTGTCAACAGCCCAGGCTGGTGGAGGTAGTGTAATGGTGTGGAGAATATTTTGTTGGCACATTTTGGGCCCGTGAATACCAATCAATCATTACTTTAATGCCACAGCCTATTTAAGTATTGTTGCTGACCATGTCCATCACTTAATGGCCACAATTTACCATCTTCTAATGGTTACTTCCTGCATGATAATGCACCATGTCACAAAGCAAAAAAGCAAAAATTGTCTCAAACTGATTTCATGAACATGCCAATGAGTTCAATGTTCTTTAGTGGCCTCCCCATTTACCTGAATCCAGTAGAACACCTTTGGAATGTAGTAGAACAGAGATTTGCAGCATGAAAGTACACCTGAAAAACCTGCAGGAATTGCGTGATACAATCATGTCAACGTGGACCAGAATCTCAAAGGAATGTTTCCAACAACAATGCCATGAAGAATTGAGACTGTTTTGAGAGCAAAGGGAGGCCCTACCCAGTATTAGTATAGTGTTCCTAATAAAGTGTTCAGTGAGTGTATTTTATCTTCCTTTTCCTTATCTGCAATATATACTATATGTAGGCACACAAAAACTCACATGGTTTACCTTGTTGAGGATCTTCCTGATGGAAGTCTTTGTACACACGTATGAGAGCAAACAATGTATGGTACCTTTGGGATAAATATGAAAAACTGAATTCTCTGTGTTATAAATATTATTTTTTAAATATTTTACATGCATTAGACAAATTAAGCTCATGAACTTTCTTGTTATGAAAATATTTTAGTAATATTCCAGTTTTAGAAATACTATGGACATATGGCTGTTTTACTGTCTTCCCTTGTGGAAATTTCCAGGCTGAAGAACCTTGAAGCGAGTGAAGCCTATAAGAAGGTGTGGGGTAATAATCAGGATGGTGTGGTATCTAGTCAGCCTTCATCGCGAATCATGGATGAGCGAGAGAAAATGACAATGAGTGGTGGATACATCAGAAGGTCCTTTAATATTACTTTTCTTAAAATGATAAATAGTATACATTTGTTTTCTTCTGGCTGTAATGAATTAGAGATCAGTCATTAGTGATTTGATTTTGTGTGTGTGTGTGTGTGTGTGTGTGTCCACCAGAGTGACAAATGACGCACAGGAGGATGAGATGGAGGAGAATCTGGCCCACGTGGGCAGCATCCTCGGCAATTTGAGAAGCATGGCACTTGACATGGGCAATGAAATCAATACTCAGAACGTGCAGATTGAACGCATACAGTCTAAGGTCTGTATTTTGTTTTACTTTATTATTCATACAGCCTCCTCCAAATGTACTGGAAGAGCAAGGCCAATCCTTTTGTTTATGCTGTACACTGAAGACATTTGGTTTGTGATCAGAAGATGAATATGAGACAATAGATCAGAGTTTTAGCTTTCATTTCCTGATATTTGTTTAACAACTTAGATTATGGCACCTTTGGTGGCAAACCACCCAATTTTGAGGTGAACAAAATTATTGGAACAGAGTCTTAAAATAAATTACAATAAATAACACTTGTAAATAACAGTAAATAACACTTGATATTTGGTTGCATATCCCTTGCTTGCAGTAACTTGCAGTAAGTGTATCATAGCTTCTTTCAGTTGTTGTTTGTTTGGGGGGTCCTCCCTTCAGTCAGTAAAATGCATGCTCAATTGGGTTAAGGTCTCGTGATTGACTTGGCCAGTCTAAAACCTTCCACTTTGTGTGTTTTGGATCACTGTACATGAAGAAGAAGCCTTTATTTGTCACAAATACATTACAGCACACTGAAATTCTTTTCCTCGCATATCCCAGCTTGTTAGGATGTTGGGGTCAGAGCACAGGTCAGCCATGATATAGCACCCCTGGAGTAGAAAGGGTTAAGGGCCTTGCTCAACTCCTTACCTTCTGATCAGTAACCGATAGCCTTAACCACTGCGCCAACACTGCCCTGTTTTTTCAATTAGATTGGATGCATTTCTCTGTAAATTGGCAGACAGAATGTTTCTATAGATTCCTGAATTAATTCTGCTGCTATGTATGTAACCTTTATTTAACCAGGTTAGAAAACTCATTTATGAACTCTTTTACAAGAGTGACCTGGCCAAGAAGGCAGCAAAAAAATACAACAATTAAAGACACAATAACAGTTAACACATTAAGAAATAATCCCCCACTCGTCCTACCATCATGAGTTAAATAAAATCAATAAAAAAATCAGTGAGCCCGATCCAGAAGCAGCCATGCAAGCCCAAGCCATGACACTACCTCTGCCGTTCTTGACTAATAAGCTTGTATGTTTTGGATCATGAGCAGATCCTTTCTTTCTCCAAACTTTAGCTTTTTTATCACTTTGGTAGAGGTTAATCTTGGTTCCAGGACTTTTCTGGCTCATCTCTTTATTTCTTTGTGAATTCATATCTGACCTTCTGAGTGCTCATGAATGGTTTGCATCTTGTGGTATGGCTTCTATATTTCTGCTCTCAAAGTCTTCCTCAAACGGTGGATTGTGATACCTTCACCCCTGCCCAGTGGAGGTTGTTGTCGATGTCACTGACTGTTGTTTTAGGGTTTTTCTTCACAGCTCTCACAATGCTTCTGTCATCAACTGCTGTTGTTTCCTTGGCCGACCTGTTCAGTGTCTGGTTGTTAGTACACCAGTGGTTTCTTTGTTTTCATGACGTTCCAAATTGTTGTATTGGCTATTCCCAGTGCTTATGCAATGGCTCTGATTGATTTTGTAATTGATTTTCCCTCTTTTCTCAGCTTCAGAATGGCTAGCTTTTCTCCCATAGACAGCTCTCTGGTCCTCATGTTGGTTTATCCTTTTTGACAACAAATGCAGTTGTCACAGGCAAAACCTATGGCTCAAACAAAGAGTAGACATTCAGAGCTATTAATTTTTAAAATCAATCTAACAGGGCACACCTGGGAAACAAGAAACATATGTCATGTTCCTCATGTTCCAATATTTTTGATCACTTGAAAAACAAAAGGTGTGATGTTCTAAGTTGTTTAACACATCCTGATGTAAATATAAGGAAATAAAAGCTGAAATTCTGATCTATCGTTTCATATTCATATTTTGATCTTAAACCAAAATATCTTCAGTGTATAGCAAAAAGAGTATTGGGCTTGCCATTCCAATATTTTCGGTAGGGACTGCATCATTTAGGTAATTGTTCAGTCAAGCAAGCAACATTAAATAGATTACAGTCTTTGTTTTTTTGTAGGCTATTGCCAATGTTTCTCGCATCAGTGAGGCCAATCAGAGGGCTAACAAGCTAATAGCAAGGTAAACAAAGAAGAGTGACGACCATTTGTTTAGATTCTTTCTGTCGTATCACAGCTTTATAACTGGATGAAGCTTTTTTTTTTAGTTTCTTCTAAAAAAAAAAAGTTATTTTATGTTAATTTAGTTTTCATGTTCATAATGTTTATAACTGTCTAAAAGACCCAGTTGCTATTTCAAATATCATTGCTGTATTTATTTGTATTACTTAATCAGTGGATTTTTTATTTAAATAGGAGAGCAACATGGCAACATCTATCTGTGCTTTTCTGTGTCAGATTGATAGTGAAAATGGTGGACAGAAAAAAATTATGTTGCATCGTCGTGTGCTTTTATACAGAAATTTCCATCTCAAGAAAAGCTGGGAAAATGATAAACTGAAAAGCTGATTACTGTGTGGTTTTTAAGTGTATTTTGACAGCATTTTTTTCATAATAAATATTCAATTAACTGTGAATTGACTGAAAAAGAAGGATGTGCAAGGACTAGATTTAAACATGAACTCAAAGAAGTGCACAGTCAGAACTAATAATTAGTCATCCTAAACATAGGAAGCTGCAGCCTCTAGATAATACTCGGTTTATGAAAGCATTGTAAAGCTAAGATTTTCTTAAGTGATAGAGTGTTCATTGCCTTTTAATGCTGCTGATGATCTCAATGTGCTGCAATGCTTCTGTGAATCTCAGCCCGTACCGGTTACGAATAGCTGTTTAGACCTTCTTAACCTTGCTGTTCTACTCACTGATTATAAAAGATGTCCCACTGATCCATGACATCCCTTTTGATGTTGTAACAATGAAACACTTTATTGATGTGATTGAAATGAATGAATGAATGAATGAAGTACTGTTTTGTTGTACTGCGTCAAAGTGGCATTTGTGGAAATGACCATTTCAAGAAAAAAAAAATGTGTGAAAAAATGTTTTTCGGTTTTATATTTTAAGAAAAACTTTGTATTTCAGTGTAATAAATATTGATTTCACGGTGAACGTGTTGCCTTTTCCATTCATTCACTATTGTGGCACATTTTGTGCTCAATAGCACCATCTGCTGGAGAACAAGCGGACGTGCGGAGCTGCTTCATGACTTGAGATGAGACACGATTCAAAATGGAGGCTCTGAGCGTGACACCTACAGCTCTGTGGTTGGGTTTCTTCTTCTTCTTCCCTGTAATGTCTGTCTTGTGTATCCACTCATTTAAATCCTTCCTATTAATATACCAAGTTATCGCACAGGCTCCCGCTTAGGGTCGAACAAAAGAAGTATGTTTGCACTCAGTGAAACTCCATTAGAGAAACTGGAGATGAGGGAAAGGGCCTATGAAGCCGAACCTTGACACATCAAAGTCAATGCCTGTAAATAATAATACACTGTATCTATATATAACGTAATAACTCATATATTCTGTCTATTATTAAACATCTTTAAAAAAATAGCATTCATGTAGGATTGCTTAAGTATTAGATTCGTAAAGGTAATCACTGTTCTGACGTCAGGTCTAAGTTACTGAGCTTCCTAACACGTCATTAGAAGCAGTTGATAATATAACGTCACTTTTTTGTGTCAAGCTTAAATTTGATTGGCTAGCCAGAGACAAAGCGTCACTTTAGCGCAGCCAATTAAAATTCTCAGGTGTTTAAGTGCACGTCATGACTGTTATCTGAATGAGCGACCTGATTAAATGCTGTAACGATTCTTCTGTTCGTTAGTGTGTGAGGGAAAAAACACACAGCGCAGTTTTTTTGTACGCAACACCGCACGAGGGCGCTGTTTGTCTCCTCCGCGGGTGAACGTGCGCACTGAGCGAAAAAAAAATGACGTAGCTAACAGAGTGTGCGCGCGACACAGGGGAGCTCCTCTACGAAGTTTTCGGATATGTACTCGAGGGCGTTTTCGTCGATTCGCTGACTATTACGGCAACCATAACGCGTTTGTGTGGGTAATTAGAAAGTTTATTGTGCTACATTTGTAAAGTCGTGCTTAAAAACCTCGACGTAAAAATGGACATTCGTGAATTCGTTCACAGAGAAGGGGGAAAAAAAACACTCGTTCGTTAGCAGCCCGCTAGCTAGCTAATCTACGGATAAAGCAATTTCAGGTACTGCTAAAAGAGTAGCTAGCAGAGCTAACCTGTCCGATAGCAGTAGCCGGCTTGTTGAACACCGTTAAGACACTGTCATATGTTAATATTAATATTATTAGCCGCTCGCTTCGTGTGTAGGTCTGAAATATTATCTGGAGTGAATGTAGAGACGCTTGAGTACGATGGCGTTTGTGCGGGTCTCGGTGTTTTTTTCTGCCGCAGCCTGCAGCACCGCTAGCTAACACACACTAACACTAACACACACACTAACACACATTCACAACAAAGAAACAGGAAGCACCGTGGAGGCGGTGTGTGTGTGAGAGAGAGAGAGAGAGAGAGAGTGAGTCTCGCTGATTACAGGACGAACGCAGATCATTTAAAGCAAAACGATCCCGTAAAAGTCTCCTCGCATTGGATGCGTCCTTCCCGAGTGATCCTCATCTGTCTTCCTCCAGCCTGAGCTCTGCTCTCTCATAAACAAATAATGGGCACTCCTTCCCTACATGGCATTCATGAACCGCTTTTTTTCTTTTCTTTCTTTTCTTTTTATTTTTTTCTGCTAATAATGCATTAAAAGACCTGATACAGTTTTCGTCACATCTCTGAGTCCAGTTTACTGTCAGGTTTTAGATGCAGCCCTCACCTTATATCTGTAAGTTCATTGAGATATGTCTTATTAAAACAACATGACACCTTAGAAAGCAAACAAAAAAAAGAAGTCGTCTGGTCCATTTGAAGAATGCTCTGTAGTATTTTGCTGACCCGTAATCATCAGTGGGACTGTTTACATTCTTACTGAGTTGACTCAGGTTCATTATACTGTGAAAAGTCCAGTTAACGCTTTTGGATTGTCTGTACAGTAAAATATTATAATCGTAGAATAATTTGAATGTCCTGATCCATTATTGAACATCAGGACTGATGCTGGCTGAATAATTGGATTCAAATCTGATTGGAATTGACATATTTTCCAATCCAATTCACTTGAGTGTTATGTTAACTACCATGATACAGCTCATATATGCACATGAGCACAGCACACAATGTAGTATCGGACCAACACCCAGAATTTTGATATCAGAATCATTTCTCTAGAAAATGAGAAAATAGGATGTGGTGTCTGTATTCTGTCCAATACTATATATATTCAGCAGAGGTATCTCTGCTGTACACATTATATAAAGGAACTGTTTTTCCTTATAGGTGCTTGGCTGTTTGGTGAGTAAGAGTCTTGATGTCCAGAGGCTAAGAGGAGACAACAAGGATGTCTGGAGATCCCTTTTCATCTACTGGATCAGCAGTTGTATCAGCACACTTCAAGAAAAGGAAGTCACGCTTCACATTTTCTGAGGTTCAGCTTCTGCTGACTGAGGTGAAGAGAAATCGCCACATACTGGTTGGTCAGTATGATTATTAATTCTCAAACCCGGTTAAGCGTCCCTGGAATTTGTCTCTTTTTTTTTTTTTTTTTTTTTTTTTTTTGCCTTTCTTCAACATTTCTGATGTACTAGGTGTACACATAGAACCGTGTGCATCACCATGCACGACAAACACTGTACCATGGATATATATGTCCTCCAAACAGGTAAATTCAACCAGGGTGTCTCAAGTGATGTTAAGAAGCGAACGTGGGCCGCTCTCGCAGCTCGTATCAATGAGATCAGTGAGTGTCACAGAGAGGTCATCGAGATTGTGAAGAAGTGGTCTGATCTCAAGTGTGACACCAAGCGCAAGGTGGCAGCCATGAGAGCTTCCGGCTTCTCTGCTGCCCGCATAACTGACGACCTTTCTCCTATCGAGAGAATGGTGCACCAGATCCTCCAGCCTGGACCTGGGGAGAAGTTCCCACTGTCAGACAGCATTGCAGATGAGGATGAGGACAGCCAAGGTGCCTCTGGGATGCCACTGCACATCCCTGGTACGGCAAATGGAGGGCTGCCCATCAAGCCACGGGGCATGCCACACCACTCTGGGATGAGCAGCAAAGGAGACACAGATCTGCCACTGGATATGCCGTACAATTGTGAGTGCTTCCTTTAAACTAACTGTTAACTAGGAATGGGTTTGTTTGTGGATGCACACTCGAGTACTTCACCTCTGTGGCTCAAAAGAATATCCCCACTGTTAACCTTTTAAAAATTCTGTGGTTTGAGAATTACAATTCAAGTGCACTATTTGATAAGGTATGTCTTGTTCTTGATTGGTCTAGATGATTCTGCAGTGCCTCTTACTGACCTTGAGTATGAACCATCAGGCACAGAAGGTAACCTGAACATTTTTGTTCTTCTTTTTATAGCAGCATTGTACTGTTTTTTTGTTGTTGTTGTTGTTGTTGTTTGTTTGTTTGTTTTTGGATTTTTTATTTTGCACATGTTAAATATTTTTATCATGCTGATTTCTTGTATAACATACAGTGTTGTTTCCTCCCTCGTCAGACCAGGGCCTACGAGTCAGTGAAACAGAATGCCAGTCTGATCGAAACAAAATTCTCCCTGACCCACCCACTGCTGACAGAGACCAGATCAAAATCGAAACCCAGCCTAAGACAACAAGCAATAGTACGGCTCGTGCAGGAAGCTCTTCCCATGCAGCTGTTTGTCGTCTAGCATCACAAGGTCCAGGCAGTCTGCAAGAGCACCTCGCCAAGAGCGCCTCCCTCAGCCTCCAGGAGCAACAAGCCACCACTGTGCTGATAGGGGCGCTGTCACGTTCACTGGAGTCAGTGGCCGAGTCAGTGCAGCGGCTGGTGCAGACACAGCAGGAGTTTGCACGGGACACACTGCGTCTGCAGAGAGATACACTGCACGTGCTGCGTGACTTTTCCTCCAGTGCACTGGCACTGATGCAGGACAAATCCAACGGCCACCCATAGCACCTACATCTCACCTAAATGTAGTCTACACTAGTGATGGGCATTTCGAGTAAATTTGTTGTCGAGTACTCAAACATATGAAAAGTTGAATCTATTACTTGATCTTTAACACATACAGTCTCATTTTGCGTGAAGATACTTTGCGTCACTTAATAGCACTCATTTTTATAACAATCGTTGTTTAGGCTCAGTGGCAAAAACCACAGCCAACTGACTAAATTCAAAGGCACTTGGACCACTGTGCTCTACTATGCTAGTAAAATCATTATATAAGTTATAATTTTGTACTGCCACATTTGCAGTAGCGCCATGCTTTGCTTTATATTGCAAAAAAAACTTGCAGTATTCTTTCTCTTTAGTGATGACTGTCACAATATTTCAGATTTGGTTTTATTTATTTATTTATTTATGTGCAATAATGTTTTTGTCCCTGACATTAACTAAATTTTGCATTTCTTACATGGCCTGAGATTTACGTAAAACTGGCCATCTTCACCTTGTCTTTGTGCAAGAAGCGCCTTCCTAGGCCAACTTTCAGTAAAATGCTATTAAAACACTTTTGTTTTGATAGGCATTTTAATAATTCCATTGTAATGGTGTTATTTTTATGATTTCATTTTCCAGAGATACTTAATCCAACATGAATGTTGCAGATTGGTATGCTAAAGGAAATAATGGGTAAATAATTTAACCAAATCTGACACACTTAGTAATCAGCAAAGCTTTATTACATAATTAATAAAGATCTTAAAAATTAAAATAATTAAAAAATTCAGAACATCTGTTTATCAAAGTGCTCAGTTTGTGGTACTTTAAAATAATCCCCATATAAATGATAGCATCTAAATTTGATTGTTTTTCCCAGTCTCTTTTGTTTGTGACAGTGCTCTACTATGCTAGTAAAAAAAAAATTAAAACACTCACTGCTGGTATTGATGTGGTAGTCACGTATGAATATTGACTTGCTAATGATAAGCTTTTGTAGTTTTGCTGTATTTTTAACATCTGGCAAACATCTGACATTCCTTGTTTTCAGAGCTATTAAAGCATTGCCAGGCTTGGCTTTGTCACCAGTGCAGCAGGCCGACAAACACGCTGTCACTTGTCTGCCTCATAGAGCTCCTAATGAAAATGTGAGCACATTTATTGGCCTGCTGCACTGGTGACAAAGCCAAACACGGCAAATCCTTTTAATTAATCCTTTTTAAATCCTTTAATCCTTCATTTTTACCTTTAATTTTGTGTCAGGCAGAAGAAAATCATTTCAATTTTTTTTTTTTTAACAAATTAGTGAATTAGCCAGGTTGTTACACAGTGAGTACTCGATTAATGCCCATCACTAGTCAACACATTTCAGCTTTAAGCTAGAGGATGTTCTCTGGAGAACAGGGAGGGACTGTTGAACTAATGAACAGTACAGTTATATGCCTCAGGAGTATATAATAATAGTCCACTACAGTGTTCAGCTACCTCCCTCCCAGTGTTCATAGCGATCACAGGACTCATACATGCACTAATACTGTTTACTGTGTGCAGGAGCCTTTTCAAATAAGCTCTCCCACATCTCCAGAAAGTAGTGATGGAGTAACGTGAAGAAGCTGGTATGGAACAGCTGGAAAGTAGCATTAGTACAGCAGACTGTTTCTCAGATCAGTGCTATCTCTTTGTTTAGAATCATTGACTGTTTGGACCAGTGATAAGACACGCCTACTTTAAATCGACAAAGCTTTATTTAATGATGCAATGTAAATAAACTAATTTAAAAATTCTGAAATAGTTTTAAATTATAAGTGAATTTAAAACAAGTCTATTTATCTGAGATGCTCAGTTTGTGGTATTTTAAACACCATATGGATCATAGTGTCTTAATTTGATTTTCCCTTTACTTCTCTATATGTGACTGATCAGTGTTTCTTTTCTCATTCAAATGTTAAAAGTCAGATCTGATCTGAATTATTAGACATTGTGTGGAGCATATTTATAGTAAATTTGCAGGTTTTATAACCTTTACCTATGACCTTTAACTACCTTTAATTATTAAGCGATTACTTTTTTTTATTTTAAATTTTCCTCTTTGTAGTTACAGGTGCCATATAATATTTAATTCTGAAAGTGCTCAATAAGGATACCTTTGATAACAGCTTCCACTGATTCCTTGTTGGCTGCTCTTCCAGTAGTATGAACACTGTTAAATGTTTTATGTAAAAACTACTGTAAAAATTGGAATAAACCAGAATAATAATTTTGTCTCGAGTAAGTGGATGGGTGTTGCAAACTACTGGTACATTTTCAGACCTGCTGCTATGATGCTTCAAGACGTAGGTAGTGACCACTTTGTAATTTGATGAGTGGCTTTAATAAATAATGGAGCTTTTTCTAGGATCTCCATAACCAGCGTTGTTCCTGTTCGCTCTTTTAAAGACAGAGGCACAGCACTGTGTTGAGAACAACAAAAAAAAACTGCTCCTGCCTTTTGGAACAGTGCCATTATTTGGTGTGAACATGAATCCTGAATAGTAAGTATTTGTAGCCTTTTATTTGGTCTTGGTTTCTGTGTCTTACTGTGTTGTGCTTCATATCTGAGTTGGGAATTTTTCCATCACGTTGCTAAAAGGAAATAAGGAATCCGGAGCTTCTTTATTGTGGGAGGGTAACTGCTTGTTAGCCGTTTGTTTTTAACATAAAAGTACACCTTGTAGGTTAGAACTGTTTCTGAATAAACATTTATTGCATAATGCATGAGCAAAATTGATCTCCATGGTGCAGTTGTAGGTGTCTGCGAAATTAGAAAACATTGCTGTGTGGTGTTGTGTTCCTCAGTTATTACAGTTTTGTCTGTGCTTGGTGTGTTAGCATAAGGAAAAGAATTACAAACTGCCAAAGGCTTTGTTTGCATTTGTGTTATGCTTTCTCTTAGTGACTACCTATTCAAGCTGCTGCTGATTGGAGACTCTGGCGTGGGGAAGTCATGTCTGCTGTTGCGTTTTGCTGTAAGTCAAAAAGTCAATAGATACTGAAACATGATATTAGATTAGACTGGATGTCAGGTCTCATGCTGGTAAATTGCACTGTCAATTTAATTTCTCATTCCAATATCTTTTAAATGAATTTGTTGTATTTAGATAGATTTGTTTTTAGTTATTTCTCATTGTCGGTGCATGCTAATGCCAACAGGACGACACCTATACTGAAAGCTACATCAGCACGATAGGGGTTGACTTCAAAATCAGGACTATTGAAATGGACAGCAAGATAGTTAAACTGCAAATTGTGAGTAAAGTATTCACTGTGCTGCAGCATTTTGTGTCTTTTGTTCATCTCTTTTTAAGATGTTTCGATCTTTAATTCTTCACTGGGTCTGTACAAGCTGGCATTAACATGACATTTGCCAGGTTTCTCATTCAAGACTGGCCACAAAAAGTAAAATAAGCTCTGCATCATTCCTAATGGATTTCATTATAGTCAAGCTCTCATATTATTTTTATTCCACATTAAGTACCAGTATGGCATAGTTTTGGTTTGTTAATAAATCTTGGAGTTTACATTATCAGTAATCAATCTAAACGCTTATATTGATTATATACTTATTGATTTTCATTACAGTGGGATACAGCTGGTCAGGAGAGATTTCGCACTATTACCTCCAGCTATTACAGAGGTGCCCATGGGATTATCATAGTATATGATGTTACTGACCAGGTAATAACCATAATAATATGGTAATAACGATGATATTATTTTTTGTGAGATCTTCAGAGATTTTATTGTTCTTTGTAATTGCAGGAGTCCTTCAACAATGTGAAGCAATGGTTGGAGGAGATTGACCGCTATGCATGTGAAAATGTCTCAAAGTTGCTGGTGGGGAACAAAAGCGATTTAACGTCAAAAAAGGTGGTGGACTTCACGACAGCAAAGGTATCTGCCCAAACCGGTGCTCATAAGTCAGATTAAGTATTTACAAGTTATTTTTACTACATTGATGTGTTTTTTTTTTGTTTTGTTTTGTTTTGTTTTTTTAAACTAAGATTATGAAGATTATGGCACAAAAGGAAAGAAAGTAACCAAAAGAGTTTTTTGGTTTTGTAGACATTTTCAGGTGTCTACACATACAAAAGTACTCATGTGGACACCTGACCATCATACCCATGTGTGCTTTTTGAACATCCCATTCCAGATTTAGTCCCCCTTTACTGTTATAATAACCTCCACTCTTCTGGGAAGGCTTTCCACTAGATTTTGGAGCGTGGCTGTGGGGAATTGTGCTCCTTCAGCCACTGATGTCAGGTGAGGAGGCCTGGGGTGCAGCCAGTGTTCCAGTTCGTCCCACAGGTGTTCAGTGGGGTTGAGGCCAGGGCTCTGTGCAGGACACTGTGCAAGAGTTTTTCCATACCAACCTTCACAAATCATGTCTTCATGGAGCTCGCTTTGTGCACAGGGGCATTGTCATGCTGGAACAGGTTTGGGTCCCTTAGTTCCACTGAAGGGAAACTGTAATGCTACAGCATGCAAAGACATTCTAGACAATTGTGTGCTTCCAACTTTGTGGCAACAGGTTGGGGAAGAACCACATGTGGGTGTGATGGTCAGATGTTCACATGCTTTCGGCTATATAGTGTATTTCCATTTGTTCTCAACAAACATAACAATTTTGCTTTGGATTTTTGTTGCAAAACATGGTGGGAACTGTGCTTGAACACAGTAAATTTGCATATTAAAGTTGTATTTGTAAGCAGGCCAAAAGTTTTTTCCACTTCTAGTAAGTTCTGTAGGTTCCCAGGCTTTGTCCACTTACTGTCTTTAGGGTCATTCCAACATTTTATTAACAAGTGAAGTTTGTTACATTTCATCCAATACAATTTCTGTTTCCACACAGGAAACAAGTTGTATATGACGCTGTAGTCCACTAGACAAACTCTTCCATCTTTGCAGGACAGCTGTAGAAGTATCTATGCCATAATCAAGTACTTTTATTACTGTATTGTGCTAGATAACCAGAAAGATAATCAGCACTTGACTAGTTAGCAGTTTAGCTGGTTAAGTACATACTTAGTAAGCAGATGTGGCGTTGTTGGTCTGCTTAGTTTATAGAAAACAGACTGTACAAAAAAGGAAGCAGGAACTTGTTTCAAGCACTTTCAGTTAGTTGCCATGGGCAGGTGTGTTCTGTTTCTGCTCAGTTTGACCCTGTTTTAACCTCCTCTTGCACTGCAAGTAGCCTCTCATGTAATGCTACACTATCTTATACAGTTATGATTTGAGAGATGAAATTGGCAGGGGCATATGTAAAATAGCATTGAAATGGCGAGATTGTGTCAATGCATATAGTATTGTGTTCTTATACACATTGTTTCTAACATATTTAAATGGGTGACAAAGGAAAAAGTGTCTTATTAAGGTGTTGGGTCACCACTAACCACCAGCAAAGCTTCAATGTGCCTTGGTATAGAGTCTACAAGTCTCTGGAACTGTACTAAAGGGATGAACACCATTCTTCCAAAAGATATTCCCTCAACTGGTGTTTTGCAGTTGGTGTAGAGCACTGTCTAACACACCAGTCCAAAACCATTGGTGTTCAGTTGGGTTGGAATCTGGTGACCGTGAAGGCCATAGAATGTGATTTACATAATTTTCATACTCAGCAAACCATTCAGTGAGTCCCCGTGCCCTGTGGATGGGGACATTGTCATGCTGAAAGAGACGACTCTCATCAGAATGTTTAATTATGGCTTGAAGTTCATCAGTCAGGATTAGGAGTACAGTGATTGGACGATTCAAAGGACGATGCTTAGATTAAAAATGCAACATTGAAATGATTCAAATGAATTGAGGGAACAATCATAAATTGATTATTAGAGATAATTGATTATAAACCAATTATCGTATCACATTGTGTGGAACATTGAATTTACTTTATTTTGATTTGCAGGGGGACCCAAACTATACCAGCAAAATGCCCCAACAGCATAACACAACTAAAGTTTCTCCTTTATTTTGTCACCCTTCTGTATGAGAAGTCACTACTGTAAACATAATCATGATGGAAGGTTTAGAGCCGCATTGCCTATCCTGTGTCCTAGTTCTGTTACATTTAGTATGCTTTAAACAGAGAATGATCTGTTTTAGACAATCTGTACATAGTGTATTTAGCCTTTAATAAAATTTGTACAACTTTTTTCCAGGAATTTGCTGAGACACTTAAGATCCCATTCCTTGAGACAAGTGCAAGGAATGCAAGCAATGTGGAGAAGGCATTTTTAACGATGGCCTCTGAAATCCAGAAGCGTGTCGTGGAAGACAACGTTCAGAACGAGACAGTCAAAGTGGGAAAAATCAATAGTGCTCCTCTGTGGCATGGAGCTCAGAAAGCAACGGCTGAGGAGGTCAACACCTGCTGTTAGTGCTAATAGATTTAACATGGAGTATGTTCAGGGGATTTGCATATTTAAAAAGAATATTTTGTGGACTAATGGTATTTCACAGTTTATACTGATTGATGTTTTATGTCTCGTTACGGATGAATATGCTATAAACCTCCTCACTGTGTTGCATATTGTTTTAAAGCTCCTAAGTGTCAGATTATGCAAGTATAGTAACAATGGTGGGTCAATGATGGACACAGTTATTTAGCAAAAACATTATTTTAAAGAGTGAAATATTAATTTAATGTTTATAAATAACTAAAACACTAGTTAGGTATATCACTAGTTAGGCATAGTAGTGAGAAAACCCATATTAGATTATTCTAATGGATTTGGAGATCTAATAAACATTTACCCCCTCACTCTACATCCCTGTAACATCTTAAACTGCCAGGTCCCATCAGCAGGTCCAGATTTCTATTCCACACTCATAACTTCATACATTTTCTATTAGTTTCACTGTAGTCATTGAATAATCTGCTTTATTTATGATACTGTAAATAACCAAATAAGCTGTGACTTTGAGGTTGAATAAGAAATGGTGTTTTTGAGTCCAAAGTCTACTAGTGGTTTTTATAATACAAACAAATTTTGCATTTGTCAGTGTAAGCAGTGTAAAATACCATTCATCAGAATGTGAACCAAACAGAACAATAACACAGTTTAGAAAGAACAAGATGATCCTCTGATCACGTGGGCCACTGTAATGTATATTAGAGCAATGTACTTTTTTTTTTTTTTTTTTAGTAGATATTTTGTGATTTGTCTCGTATTGGATAACCCAAAAATAATAATAAATTTAATAAAAATGAATGATTGTTCTGGACATTCATTTTTTGCTACCAAATTTGAGCCCAGTAAAAGGCTCCAGAGGCAAACAAACAAATAACGTAAGAGGCACAAAGTTGTGTTGCTCTGCATTTTTTCTTTTCTTTTCCAGTGGTTGAGTTCACAATTCAAACAGAACTCCTGATAGTCTCACTCTTTTATTCTGATGAACAAATTCATTAAACTTGTTTCTGTTTGTATGCAGTGTTTGTATGCAAGGTTTCAGTGTGCTCTTAAAGCATTATTTACTTTGCAGTTCTGTCTTGCTTCATAAAATTAATAAATGCAAAAAAAAAAAAAAAAAGTACTAGTTTACTAATGTTAGAATGTATGTTTAGCACGTTGTGATGAAATTATAACCGTTGGAAATGGCGCCCTCTCTCGGACAAAGCATAAACTGCCATGTGCATAAGAATATACACCAAAGAAAAGCTAAAATATGAAGTCAAATCATTCAATATGAAGATTATTAGCCACAAAAAGAATCCTTGATATTCTCCACACATCTTTCATTAACTACCATATGTAAATAAATATTTTACACTGAAGAGTGCAAAAACTTGACAGCTTAATCAGATGATCTTTGTATATTACAATAAACAGAAAATACTTCAAGAGTCCATTAAGGGTTGTTACCTTCCTAAATGGGTTCTACTTGGAACCCTCTCTGATAGTGAGACACTGTTGGAGCAAAGTAAAGATCTTTAAGGAGCTTAGATTTGACCTTATTTTGTGATTTTTTTTATGAAGTTGTGCTTTTTTAAAATATGCTGAGACAGCACTGGTATGTGAAACATGTCTGCCTCAGTGTTTGGCTACAGTTATTGACATGTGCAGTGCAAATTTAAAGTTTATACACATATGAAACCTGTGAATATATAAATACATTTTTACCACACATTGTTAAATTCATGAACCTGATTGGTCAGAAGGTGTTGATTAATTTTCTATCACAGCAGCTCTAACAGTAGTTTTGGCTGTAATTCAGATCATGGATTTATATTAATGTTATCATTCTCATAAATTATATTTTTAGATTTTTGTTTCTACAGTAACACTGAATCCACAGGGACTTGTATGACAGACACTCCACATAATCTAAGGCTAAAAATAAAGTGATTAACCAACAAAAAATGTATAACTGTTGATATAAGCTCTCTCTAAGGAGACATTCATTTACCATTTATGGAAGGAGTCTCCAGTGTCAGGACAGATGAGTTTGTGCATTCCGGTTTCTTAATAAAATGGGAGGCCAGAGAAGGAATGACTGTTTATAGTTGCTGTAATGTAACTGATAACAGGAACTAACTTGTAGTTAGTAACTACAACATGATTTACTTTAATTATTTAAAAAATATCTAATCATTCACAAATTGCAGCTGTATAAGAGGAATAAAACGTTTCAGGGTGTGCTGTTGACAGTGAAATGAAAATATTCAGCTTCAGGGTGCTAATGGATCACACCATGCTGTCATTGATTATTTTCCTGTGTGAAAAGCACATGCCAGTGTGTTTTATTCCTTACATTTTAAACTGCTATATTACTCTGAAATTAGTGTAAGTAAATGAAAAAGTATAATGTATTGTGTTGAGCATTTTGCTGACGCTTTAACAATAATAGGCAGAGCAGTAACGGTCACTCATAACCAAGACTTCTTGCTGCTCAAGTTAGCCTTGTTGGCTAATTTTATTCCTGTGCACTTTTTTAATTCTGGGTTTGTCTTCGAGGTGCACTCTAGTGTTGAGTCTGTCTCAAAAGAAATGGATGGTCCCTGTGAGAGCATGACAGTGGCCGTCCTCTCATGGGACTGACGAGTGGCTGAAGAGGACTGCAGGACCAGCCTGCCTCGCATCCAATGCCTGAGCCTAAGCTGCAAGGGACTGTGGGAAACATGTAGTCTCCTTTTAGGTTCACAGCACCGGAAACATGCTGTATATAGTATGCGGAAGATATAGACCCAGCCTAGATAGTGAAGCTCGGCAATGTTGAGAAGAAAGCAGCCCAGACTTGTGCTAAACATGAAGTTTAGGAATATGGTCTTCTCAGTAGCACGTGACACAAAGCAGTCGGTTCGAGTTGGGCATGGGTAGGCTTTGCAGCGAAACAGAAATGGCACCTTAAATCCGAACATATAGTATTGGCCCACCAGGAACATTATCTCTAGAATGGCTCGAAGAACCACATGGATGATGTATATCAACAAAATCTGGTCTGAATGTTCAGTAGGGTCCTTGCCAACCTCTCTGGAGTCATCCTGCAAGAGGCTCTGCTGCACACACTCCTCCTCACTGGGACTTTCCTCATCTTGTAGCCCATATGATGACTTGCCTCCCAAATAAACGTCACCTTCTCCACCCGAATGCCTAACACGCTCAACATGTGGGTGGTGGAGCAGAACCTGGGCTCGCTCTGTCCGAACCTTCTCATCTTTGGTGATTTTGTGGAGAGCGTAGATGATATAGAAGATGGATGGTGTAGAAACCAGGACAATCTGGAAGACCCAGAAGCGCAGGTGTGAGACTGGCGCAAACGTGTCGTAGCAGACGTTGTTGCAACCCGGCTGGAGTGTGTTGCAGATGAACTTGGACTGCTCGTCACTGTACACGGCATCTCCTACTAGAGTCACCAGCAGGATTCGGAAGATCAGCAACATTGTCAGCCAGATCTTCCCGATCACTGTGGAGTGGTTCTGAACCTCCACTAGGAAGCGTCCCAGAATTGACCAGTCTCCCATACTTCACACTATGAGGACAAAAGAGCTAGTCTAAGCCTAATCATGAATGAAAAACACTTACAGAAATACTCCAGCATTTTTCCCATCTAATTTCTATCCACTGTATTTGTTGTGCATATGTAATTACCACAGATATTAATCTAAGGGAACTTGTGGAATCAATAAACCATTAGGATTACACAAATTTAGAAAATGTCCCATCCATGATGAATCCCCCACCTCTTGCCCAGTGTTCATGGGATAAAGCCCTGACCAGGATAAAGTGATTACTGAAGATAATAATGAATGAAGCATCTGTAAAACAATCTCTACATTTGTATAATTCTTTTAGGGATTACTACTTTATTTCTACATTGTGGTGTGGGTTTGCTCATGTATGAATATGCAAAATTGCTTGCATAGCCTTGCTGAGATATTCTCTTGTGTCTTTGCTGAGAAATAGCCTTGCTGAGATATTCTCTTGTGTCTTTAAATTCTAAGCCCTTTATTGTTGGAGTGTGGTGGTTATAATTTCATTCATCATTTATGTACCTTAGGTAACTGCTTTATCAGGGTCAGGGTTGCAGTTGGTCTGGAGACTCAGTGTATAAAGATCATGCACACATTAGTGCACTGCTAGGGTCAATTTAGAGTTGCCAATTTGCCAGCATGTTTTAGAGAGGTGGAAAAACCCATACAGACATGAGGAGAACATTTGAAACAGTAACCCGAGCTTAGGATGGAATCCGGGACCATTGAGCTGTGAGGCAGGAACACTACCTGCTGCGCTGCAGTGCCACCCTAATTTACAAATACCTTTGACCAAAAATGTTTTGCAGAATATATATTTATTGCCTGCCCCTCCTGTGATTAGACTTCCATTGTAAGTGTGTTTAGCTTTCTCAGTAAACATAAATGTGTGCAAATACTTTTCTGTGATAATGACACACATGCTACAAGTCCACTAGAGAAAAAAAGGTTGAAAATTGCTGGAAGGTTTCTTTAATATTATCTGATCCTTGTTCACTGCCAGCTACACTTATACAGTGGTTCCTTAACATGTAACAACTTCTATAACAACTTTTGTGTGTTACAGAAATAAAGGTCAACTGACCAAGTTGCAATTTACATGGACATACAGAGAAAGGTAAGCACTCACCTTGTGTGATTTGTCTCTGTTTGATCCAGATCTGACGAAATGCACAAAAGTGCATTTTGTTCATACGCATGTCTACATTTGTAGAGAAGCCTGTCAGAGGGAATGAACTCCACCGAGCGAGCTCTGGAAGAATGGGCTGGCTAAATGTATTCAGGCCTTCCACCCAATACAGTGAACTGTATTCAGACAAAGACTCCCAATATAAACACAGCAAAGATTTAAAGGTACAATAGGAGGCAACGTCTCTGAACGTCCATGAACAGTTAAAAACACCATTCAGAAGAATTTGCTGGAATGGGCAACAATGCTAATTCATGAAGCATTTCTACATCACTTAAATGTGTATGATTTTAATTGTGTATGAAATGTGTATAGTTTACAGTAAAATTGTAAACTATTTTCTACAGTGTCAAAGGTTAATATATGTTACACAACCCTGACCATTAATAAGAGTGAAATAGTTCCATAGACAATATTAAGTTTAAACATGTAAAAACACAGAAGAATGCTTTTATCCATATATTATCAGCAACTCAGCTCATCAGTATGATTTACAACGTATCTATGGAAATAGCAAAACAGATGGTAGGTCCTAGTGGCTTCTCGCTTCTCCTCTATTAAACCTGATGATCTTTTTGCAGTGTGCGAGAGAGTAAAGCGGTGACTCAGTCACATGTTAGTTCCAACATGAGCACGGTCCTGCTGTGTTCACTACTGCTCAGGGGAAAAACACCACCACTGCACCATTCTGCTTAGAGAGGTCAGTATTTACTGTTGTGTGTGGTTGGTTTGGAAAAGCTGAATTAGCTTACATAGGTGAAATGTGGGTTATACCCATCACACCACATTTAATTATACTTTACTTTATACAGTCAGGTCCGGAAGTATTTGGACAATGACAGAGTTTTTGTGATTTTACCTTTATACACCACCACAATGGATTTGAAATAAAACAAT
>CM075016.1:12414791-12461584 GCA_037576675.1 Pangasius sanitwongsei | reverse complement strand
TATATATATATAAATACAATATGTAATATCAGAAAACCATCAGTAGAATAATAAGCCTGTCACAAAGAAGAGGCATTTAACATCACCCTGTAAGAAAGTGTGAAAAAAATCCACCACATACACATGCAATGAGTCATTTAAAAAGATATGTGGATATTTTTTCAAACAAAAATATTTTTTAAGTAGAGAATTTATTTTTAAAAATTTTTGTGTCAAAATCCTACAATTATTATTATTATTTTTTTTGGTGAGGCCTCCCTTCACCAAAAAATTTGCCTTTGATCTTTATCTTGAGTCATTATCTTGTTAAAAGATCAGTCATAGTGTGACCCTTAAACCAAGTTTTCAGTTAAAATATCCAGGTGTCCTCTTCCTGGCAAATTTCGATCGGTTCCAGACTTTTTATTATTATTATTATTATTATTGTTATTGTTATTGTTATTGTTATTGTTATTATTATTAGTAGTAGTAGTAATAATATTATTATTATTAAGGCCTTGACTGTATTTAATAAAATAAACCTTTTTACTGCTTATATAATTTTATATCCCTTACATGACTTGTGCAGGTCAGCAATCTGTCTCTATTGGTTTCCCCCATAGGGACTGATGACAAAGTAACATGTGTGCAAGATTATACAGTATTTGGCCAATTGCAACCATGGGGCTTCAGGATATTTATTTTTTTTTTAATATAATTTTATTAAAGTTGACAAGTTGCTTGCATTTAGTTCATATTCATCTTGAGTTCAGGTTACTGTCTGTGTGGATTTTTGCATGTCCTCGCTGTGTTCACGTGGGTTTTCCCTGGGTTCTCCGGTTTCCTCTCCCCACCCAAAAACATGCAGGTACATCGACTGGCTATGCTAAATTGCCTGTAATTTGTAACTGAATGTGTGTGTGTGTGTGTGCGCATGGTGCTCTGTGATGGACTGGCGTCCCATCTGGGGTGAATTCTGTCACTTTGCACCCAGTGTTACTGAAGCGGTTACTGAAGATGAATGAAATGCCAAATTGATAGAATTTCATTTTAATATTTTTAAGTTGTCACATTTTTAGTGGAAAATACTAGCACTGAAAAAAGAGGTTCTTGTGAGAATGACTTTTGTTAGAGAAAGATGAGTAGTTTCTTCAGTTGTCTGAGTGATGTTTTTTCTGTTGTGTGTAATGTTTTTCTGTTGTGTGTAATGTTCATACAGTGGCTGTTATGTTGGTTGCCAGTAATCCTGTAGCTGACTGTACAGGTGTGTGCATGATGGATAAATAGGTGTGAAGAAGCAAGTAATTTGAATATAAATAAAATTTTATTTATAGGGCACTGTTTATACACGTGGCTGCTCAAAGTGCTTTACAATCAAGTAGTACAAATGGAATGATAAAAAGTTTAATAGAATGCACAGGATAAACATATAATAAACACATTTTAACAATCAAAATGTAATGAAACTATTAACAGCAAAACAGAGGAAGTACTTGCAATTAAATAATAATAATAATAATAAAACTTCTGTTTATTTTGATAAACACTTGTTTTTCCAGAAATCAATGTTGATCTGTCTGCTCCAGGTTAAATAAAGTAAATGTGTTGTGTTGTTTGTGTGAGTGTGTGTTGTTTGTGTGAGTGTTTTGTTGTGTTGTTTGTATGAATGTGTGTTTTGTTGTGTTGCTTGTGTGAGTGTATTTTGTTGTGTTGTTTATGTGAGCATGTCGTTTGTGTGAGTGTGTTGTATTGTGTTGTGTTGTTTATGTGAGTGTGTTGCTTGTATGAGTGTTTTGCTGTGTTATGTTGTTTGTGAGTGTGTTTTGTTGTGTAGTTTGTGTGAGTGTGTCATGTTGTGTTGTTTATGTGTGTTGTATTGTGTTGTTTGTGTGAGTGTGTTTTGTTGTGTTGTTTGTGTGAGTGTATTGTGTTGTTTGTGTGAGTGTGTTTTGTTGTGTTGTTTGTGTGAGTGTGTTGTGTTGTTTGTGTGAGTGTGTTTTGTTGTGTTGTTTGTGTGTGCGTGTTGTGTTGTTTGTGTGAGTGTGTTGTTTGTGTGTGTTTTGTTGTGCTGTTTGTGTGAATGTGTTGTTGAATGTGTTGTGTGTGTGTGTGTGTGTTGTGTGTGTGTTGTGTTGAGTGGACAATCCCAACAGCAGCGGCGCTTTTCTCAGGCGATGGTTTGGCCCGCAGGGTTACAGGAAGTTGGAGCAGCTGCCATGTTTAGCTGCTTTGTTGTAGATTTCTTGTAGGTTTCCTGCAGATTTTTAGCTAAGTGTTGCAATGGAGCCGAGCTGGAGCTCATTTTTATTTCAGGTAAGAGAAACATTTTCAACAAATCTGAGCGGCTCGAAAACGCTCGCAACCTCGAAGCCCGTTTGTGCCGCCGATATGCTACGTCTAGAAAAACATTAATTATTTTTAGCTAAATCTATTCAAGCAAAACAATGGTAGCTAGCTGGGTTAGCTAGCGTGCCAGCTTACATTAGCAAGCTAGCGAGTTTAGCTAAGTGGCTACATCAGCTCCAGACTTCCAGCTGTGGAGTGTGGGGGAGATGAGCCACTCGCGGGGAGCCTTGTGGCTTTTCCTCCCTCGATTTTACTCCGCGTTGTGCTTGTTTTCCCTCGCGTTAGCTTAGCGCGCTACTTACTTTTTGCTTGCCAGCATGTCGGGCACTTTTTAAATGATGCCCTCATTGATTTAATAGGTGCATGGTGTTCGCAGAGCGCGGGCAGGGCGAGAGAAAAAGGAAGAAAACACACTGGAGCGTACATCAGATGAGTTTTTCATGTTGCTTCTGTGACCTTATCGGTGCTGTAGGGTGGATATGCTGAAGCAGATAACTTTTCGTTAGCAGCGTTAGCATTTTGTGTATGCGTTTCATCTCCACGCTCGTGGTGCTGCGTTACACTGCATTGAGCGCGAGACACAGCAATCACCTCTGTAAGTGTGTAGAGAGCCGTAGAGTCTGTGGGCTTTTTCCACTCTTTACACCTGAACGGATCATAAACAGGTTTAAGACTGAAGCTGGCTGTTTTCTCCTTGCTCCTTCTCAAACTCTTAGTTTGAAAAAGCAGCATCGGCGGGCTGCAGATGGAATCTCAGCTATGTTCAGAGTAGTGAAGCCACTGCTGCCGCATTCTGCATGCATTACACTTCATATCTACATGCGACAAATATAAACCCTGATCATACAGGAAAACACAGCGTTCCCACTTCATACACTTGACTGCACACTACAAAACTGTGCATTAGTCCATAGCTGGGAATTCATGTTCATAAAATGTGATTGCTGCTTGAAAATTTGGACATGAGCCACACACTGATCTGGCACTACAATTTACAACCCAGCTTGTGCCTGTAATAGACTGTGCCAAGTTCATACATGCAAGAAATATACCCACTTCATTCCCTATACCTACTACATACCTGCTGCAGAAGGGTTTAGATCATATACAGATGGACAATCTTTCGAAATGTTTATCGTTTCATCTTTGTATTAAGCTTAATGCTGCAGGGAAAGGATAGAATTTGACTTCAGATTGATTTGGCACTGCACTTTATGCCGTTTTGCCCACAGGCAAAAAAAAAAAAAAAAGCCTGTGCTCTGCTTGAGAAAGGAAGGCCGAGTGTGTTAATGAGATGTTGAAGTGTTTTCTGTCCCTTTACAACTCCAGTCAGTGAGAGTGATAGAAAAAAAACCTAGCGTAGACCTGTTCCTGAGGTTCTGAACGTATTTCTTCGGTAGCAGGAAAGTAAGATAGAAAATTACTCAAATGTATATTATCCTTGTATTTAAGTAATATGTAAGGCATTAACTGAAGAACCTAGAGAACGGTGTGAAACCCAGCACTCATGACGTTGTTTGATCACTGAAGAGTGACATTAGAAGTAAAACAGTGTAACTAACTTCCCGACACTGTAAATCTAAGATTAACTTTTCACTTGTTCTGAGTGGTTAATATGAACCAAGTAAACGCTTAATTACTAACTACATTAGTGACAAAACCCTTTTAACTTTTAGAAACATGTTACTCGACGCCTGGTAATGTATCCTTTTGATTGTAATAGAAAACCTTTTATTATAGAAGGAAAAAAGAGTATCATTGAAGCATCAGTGATATTTTCCCTTGGAGAAAAAGCTGAAAGGAATTGTTCTGCTTGATTCCCTCCTTGTGATTCAGCATCTAATGAGACGGCGGTGTAGCGCGTCACCCGGCATTGTTCGCGAGGCGTCTGAGGTTATTCATAAGCGTGGCATTGTCTAGCTCCCAACAGGCATCGCTTAATCCGTCTGTAGCAGACAAAAAAACTTAGTCTGAGTTCAGTTCTTGCAGTAATACAAATTCAGTCTCTCTTCTGTGTAATGGCTGAATGTAAAGAAATCAGCAAGTGAATACATATTCAATAAATAAAAAAAAAATCCACAATACAACTTTATTGGCTTTTAAAATGGGTCCCAGATTGAGAAGCGACAAACAAGTTGAAACTAGAGCTTAATGTGTGTAGAAACTAACCTAATGCTTAGCCAGCAACATTTGTTTCTGTGCCGCACTGTTCTGCATTATTATTGATGCTAAAGTTCAGCCTTCACAGTAAAATCGAGTTTGAATTTCAGAGCATAAAACACTTAAACAGTCTTACACAGATCAAGCCAAGTTTTCCAAAAAAAAAAAAAAAAGCTGGTTATAATAATAGTCTTGAAAATCAGCAGTGCTTACTGCTATAGTCTTACACTATACTTTACACTAGACATCTTTATTAAGCTTTATTCAGCTCTAGCTTTAGCTCTTTAGTAGTTTACCCCGTGGTCCGACGGATGAGTTCTGGTATATGACGTGCTTTTACTTTTTCGTGTTTAAATACTCCATTCCTTCTGGACTAGGCTCTCCAGAAAGTGAAATCTATGCCTATCATTACATGCAGTCTACAAAATGCTTAGTGTCCGAGGGATTTTGTTGAACACAGAAGTACCGTTTAACCTGATGTTTATCATAAAGCGTAAGTGCTGCTCATGGTGCAGGTTGTGGGTAAAGCGTTACTTTTTTTTTACTTTTTTTTTTTTTTTTTTTTTTTTTTTTTTTAACAGAGCATTATACAGATCATAATTGTATTCATGCATGCCATTTTCCACTGCACCCCATTTTCTTTCTTTCTTTCTTTCTTTCTTTCTTTCTCACTCACTTTCTCACACTTTCTCCCTCTTGCTATCGATGCCATGACCAATGGGACTGTGCAGGCAGCTGCAGAATGGACAAGCTGTAATGATAGTGTAGTCTTTCCATTCTGTGTTGAGGCCTGCTGACCTCTCTGTAGTCTTTTTGTTCGCTTCAGTCTGAAAATAAAGTTTGCTTAAACGTAACATGTCATGTTTTTGTATCTGCGGTTTACATTAGGTATCATTCTGCGGAAAACACATCGGATTTCTTTTACTTAAGACAACAGTCCTGTTTAATGATTTAAGCCTGTTTAACGAATACTAGATTTTACCTGGATTTGTTTGTAGTACATAAAGTTTTGAAGGTCTTTTTTTCAGTTAAGCATTCTATGTCTAACACGCTCACACAGTCACTGTCTGCTATTCCTCCTTCTTCAGACAACGAGACTAATGTAGTTGTGAACAGTTTTGGGCATACTTGAACCTCATCTTCATGCACTTATTGCGAAGTAGTAGATTTATTTTCTTGACTTTGTTGTCATTCTGCATAGTGGGGTTTAATGGTGGGGTCTGTAACACGCACACCTGATAGTTTTGGCACGTCTCCCTGAGCCGGAACAGGCTGTGCCTCCAGTCACATGTGGAATGGCTTTCATGATGGTCAGAGATCACTTTACATGTAACAGATTTAGGTGTCATCATGGGAGCATGCTATGCGTCTCTTTATGCTGAGCTGCCAGAGACGCTAGGGTGTCCGCATCAAACTTGTGAGTGTCCTGCTGTGCTCACTGGTGACTTGATCTACCTCATGCAGGGGCGTAACCGTTTCTAAAACTGTTTTTGCAGTTTTTATCTGGATGATTTTGACATTTCACCAATTCCTCATTAGAAAGCTAAAACGTCTGCGTATATCTGACTATATGTCTGTCTTTCTCGCTGCAGAGAAGGGAATTTCTAGGAACTCTGCCTTTTGTAACTATGCACTTATTAAACAGGTTTCCTACATCAGCCTACATTATTATTTTGTTTTAGTATTAATTATTCTAGTAGTAATATTATCATTATCATCACTCGTGAATAACACTAAGCTTAATTCAGTTAAGCTTAATCTAAAAAATGTTTCATTTTCATCAAAGTGGTTTTATATATTTTCAGTGAAAACATTTATGCGTAACTCTACGTGAAAACCGGATTATAAGTGCATCGATGAAGAATTACTCCACAGAGAATTATGATAGATCTTGAACTTGACCATCTGTGTCTGTTTTTATGTATATATATATATATAAAATATCTCTGTCTGTCTAATTATCTCTCTGTCTCACATGTGCATAACCGTGTTCTGAAACTTCCCGGGTCTCAGTCGTGGCTGCTTGTTTTTCCGTGTTGCACAGATGCTCTTGAAATGAGTCATGTTCTATTTCAGATAAAGATTTACCACCGTCATTCTACTCTTGGCTTGTCTACTACAACATTACTAGAACATTATTTTATAGCAAACTACACTGCTAGGAATTCAACTGGCCAGTTCAGAGGTCAGAGCTCAGTGCAACTTCAGTGTGCAGGAGGATAGTTCGTATTTGTTGTAATCATCATCATAATGCTAATAAACACTGAAAATGTACGCAAGTTCTAAATATATAGGATTTAGATTTTATAAAATATGTGCCAAATAGAAATATGTACTGTTTAAACTGAGCACTGTGTGATTCTTGTCAAACTTGAGAAAGTTGTCTAATAAAGGAGAGAGAAAATTCTGGTTCTTTAAAAAAAAGATAATTTGGGGGTAATATAGTTGTATATATGGTTAATATAGGCTAACCAGTTAGTCAAAAGTTTCAAAAGTCAACATATTCAGTATTCCGTTTATGAAATAAACAGATGATGATTCAAAATTGTTGGAAGTGACTAGGCATAAAAATGAGTCTGAATTTGTATGTTAAAGACTGAAAAACAGGCTGGTCTAAGGACTTGTGTATAAGATATATTCTGTGAAGAGATTTTTATATATTCTCTGTCTTTCCATCGAGCAGACAAATGACACACTCCACCACCAGCACCAGGTTGGCCAGAACAGTCTGCTTCCTCTGCTCAATGCTGGAACAGAACCCCAAGACCAAAAGCCTGTGCTCCCCATCCCACTGGAGCAGAAGCCTCCAGTCAGTGCGGCCGAGCTCCTCAAGGACAACATGGCCGGTGGGACGGGTGGAGGAGGAGGGGGCGGTGGAGGGGGAGGTGGGGGAGGTCCCGTGGTGATTAAGAAGGAGCCCAAGTCAAAAACGCCCTTCATCTGCGGCTACTGCAGCAAGTCCTTCCGAGACAGTTACCATCTGCGGCGGCACGAGTCTTGCCACACGGGCATCAAAATGGTGTCCCGGCCCAAGAAGACACCAGCAGCGCCCACCATGGTGCCCATGATCTCCACTGTGCAACAGCGGGATAGCAACGGCAACCCCACCTATGTCTCTGCTGCAGGTATCCTGACAACAGGCACCAATTCAGCCACGGTGGCAGTGGGCGCAATGGCCTCTCTGCCCCAGCAGCAGCCCAGCATACCCAAAAAGCCCCCAAAGCCAGTGAAGAAGAACCATGGCTGTGAGATGTGTGGTAAAGCCTTCCGTGACGTCTACCACCTGAACCGGCACAAGCTGTCACACTCAGACGAGAAGCCTTTCGAGTGTCCCATCTGCCACCAGCGCTTCAAGAGGAAGGACCGCATGACCTACCACGTGCGCTCGCACGACGGTGGCGTGCACAAGCCCTACATCTGCTCCGTCTGTGGCAAAGGCTTCTCCAGGTGGGTCCTGAGATTTGGATTAGTCTTTTGTTTCCAAACAGGTCCTCGGACCCACACCACCAAGTTGGTCCAGTTTTGTGTATTCCCAGCACACAGCATACCCTGAACCAGGTATTGTCAGTTCCTGATGGTTCAGACATGCTGGGAGCTGGGAAAGAGCAAACATGTGGACAGTCTTTCTGTGCCTGCAACTTATTCCTGATTAATGGTTTAATTAATGATTGGGCAGTGGTGGATCAGTGGTTAAAGGCTCTGGGTTACTGACCAGGAGGTCGGGGGCTCAAGCCCCAGCAAAGCCAAGCTGCCACTCTGCTCCGGGGCGCTGTATCATGGCTGACCCTGCGCTCTGACTCCAACTTCCTAACAAGCTGGGATATGTGAAGGAAAAAGAATTTCACTGTATTGTAATGTATATGGGACAAATAAAGGCTTCTTCTTAAAAATTGTCTAGAAAGCAAACAAACACCCCTGACCTCCTGAAAAACACTCACTGAACATCATACAAAAATGACTATTGAGTTTCATGACACAGGTTTCTGTTTCTGTTGTGGCACCTGCTTGGCACATCATTTTAACATGCTGATGATTCATTTCAAACTAACTGAGGTGGAACTAAATTAAAATGAATTTATTGTTTATTCTATTCTGTTACCTATTCTTACAATTTAAAAAGAGAAAAGGTTTCATGGCAAATATGTAAGCGCGTACAGGGACTACATATTGTTATATTGCACAAGCCTGCTATATATTTAGAGAATAATGCTGGCACGTTTGTGCAGTGGCTTTGTTTCCCCTAAAGGTTTCTAGGAGTCATAACAGAATTGATTAGCTTTATTTTTGGTGCCTTGTGAGAATGCCCTTTAGCCAAGAATAATGCTTCTCTGTCATGTGTTGCTATTCGCTTTTGCAACCATGTTTTATATAGTGACTCTCCTTTATAGTCACCACAAAGCATTTTGTCTCTATATTTTTAATTTGCATTACATCGTTACTTCTTCATTTTTATAGAGTTAATCCCTCAGAGCTGGTGTAAGCCTTTGTTTTCACTTACATGTTGTTCTTTTCTCTTTTCCCTTCAACAGGCCAGATCATCTCAGCTGTCATGTTAAACACGTCCACTCTACAGAGCGGCCTTTTAAATGCCAAGTAACGGTAAGAGGCCACTCTCTGTTTCTGTTGTACTAAAACAGGCTCCGGCATTGGTTTTATTGGGTATGTTTGTACGAAGCCTCAGTTTTCAAATGCTGAAGTCAAATATTGCATATCAATACTGCTAAATACAGTTCCTGGGATATTCCTTTTGTGTGGCTGAAAGGTAATCTGCAGGACAAATTACATGAAGATGGAATAAAAACAAAATGCAAAATGGCATCTGGCAGTTTTATCATTTTGTCATATGTTTTATCAGTTATAAGGGCAAAACTATTATTGCGGAAAGCCTCTTACTTTGAAAAAGTTTTAGCTGTAGTCGTTTAGCTACCATCAGCTGATTGGCTCCATCACTGTGACTGCACCAACAGCGGTGCTCGTACAGTACCGATGCTGCAGTGTAACTCTGCTCTATCTGTAGTATCATAAAATCACCTACGGAACGAACTAGTCAACTTTGGCTAGTTAAAATATAAATTCTGGTTGAAGGGAAGGGGTTGGTCTGCTGTAAACTCAGTGTGTGCTGCTGTGGACCGCAGGAGGAACGTAGGGGCTTTTCCAGAGGAAACCTGCATCTCATCTCAGCTAGTGGGAGTAAGCTATCCTGTTAACTCTAACTAGCAAAAAGAGAAAAGTGAAAAAAAAGAAAAGTGAAATGTTTAAGGGAAAGAGAATGTGTAGATGTAAATTTCTTCCGTCCATCTGTTCTGAATCCATTTCCTCTTACCGATTGTACTGGACTTCACACTCTTTCTCTCCCCTGATTTTCCACCCATCACCGAGTAGCCGGACTGTTGCTTTTAAAGTTCACAGATGCCCATGATTGGCTAGTGTCACTGTGACTGGCAGGGGAGAGAGTAATGCCATCCCTCCCACCCAGAGAGCATGGCCAGTATTGCTCCCTTGACTCTGGTGCACACAAAAATCCTTGTTTTCCAGTTAAGAATTTATTATACAATTCTTTAAATTCACAAAACAAAACACAAAGCCAATAAACATATTACAGTTTATGCAACAGTACAAAGTGCAGATGACGCTGATCCTATATTCAAAATCTCATCTCAATCTATCTGCATATCTCAACAGACAATGATGGCTCAAATAGCAGAGAGAAGAAGGAAAAAAAAAAAGAATGATTCTGTAATAAGCTGTTATAACATGATATTTATTTTCATGTTAAAGTTATACAAGGACATTTTTGTTTTGTTTATATGAATACAAAAAGCTTCGTTTTTTTATTTATTTAAAAGCTTCATTTGTAAGTCATGTTCATTTGTAAGGTTTGTATTTCTTCCTGTAGAATGTTCAGTGTGGTCATTTTACATGGCCATCTTATGTGAACTGAACATAACACATTTAACACAAGCTTAGTGGATCGTCATCGGCCGATGATGACAAAGATATATTTGGGCATTTTCAGTTTTACTTTTGATGAAAAACATTTTAATTTCAGTGCGTCACTGCTGTATAGGATTGAGTACACCGGTAGGTGTCCCTATAATATACTTTGTAGTGATAATGTATTTGCAGTGCATGATATTACCCTGATATTTTAATTCAACCGATTATTGTGGAAAATATGACCAATGTACACTGAAATGACTGAAATCACCACAAAAATACTCCGGATAATATCATGGATTCCAAAGGTATCACCACTATGAAGTATATTATAGGGACACCTACTGGTGTACTCATTCCTATAAAGTCAAAAGTCAAAGTCAACATTATTGTCAATTCTGCTATATGTACAAGACACACAGAAGATTGAAATTTCGTTTCCCTCAGACCCATGGTGTGAGAAACCAACATAACAAGACAAGTAATAATAATTAAAAAAAAACGTAAAGTAAAATACAATAAAAAAAAAAAAAAATACAATATGTACACTATAGACATTGCATAGATATTTACATACTCACATGTGCCGTGAATGTCTACAGTAGTGATGCACAGTAATGATAAATGCCCTGACAATTCCCTAGTATATTTTTGTTATTATTTCCAAAGAACAGTCCAGTACTAAGTTTTAAAATCAGTGATATTTCTTCAAAGATCGTGATGGTTGTAGCAGTAAAAGTGGCATTTTTGAGAAATTAAAGTTTTTATGACTTTTTTGACGCCATACCATGCCCAGTAATTTACAGATCACTCCAAAATGGTCTGGTTTAATTGTGTTGTAGTTGTGCAGGTTGAAATAACAGCGCAGCATGCATGTCAACACCCTAATTGTTTGTCTCTCTTGATCTGTCTATCCATGTGTGTGGCAGGCCTGCACATCTGCTTTTGCCACCAAAGACCGCTTGCGTTCACACATGATCCGGCATGAGGGCAAAGTCACCTGCAACATATGCGGCAAGATGCTGAGTGCTGCCTACATCACCAGCCACCTGAAAACACACAGCCAGGCCGGCTTCACCTCGCCCTGTAACAAAGGTACGCCAGCCCTCGCCCCTCACTCCTCCTCCACCTCCTCCTCTACCACTTCCTCCTGGCCTCCGCTCGCCTCGGCTGCGCCAAACCAGGACGACACACACACAGGTGGGCATCTCCCTCTGCCGTGGTGATGTCACTTCCTCAGGCAAATCACTCCTGTCTTCTGCTACAGGGATCTGCTTCTCTTGCCCCAGCCTGTAGATTGCTTACTGCTAACCGTTCCCATTCACTGCTAGTAGTCAGCCAGTTCAAAGGGGTTTTTTAAACAGATTTTTACATATTTTTGTTTGCATTGTTCAATAAATTTGTTGACTTTAGTAGTAATAATGGTTTTCATGTTTGATATTTTACGGCTCTTTTTTTTTTTTTTTTTTTTTGTAATGTTTTTAAACAGTAGAAGAATTCTCAAATATAAAGTCAAAGAAATCCATACCCACTCTATTTTCCCTGACATTTTAGAAATATATAATTTTTTTTTTTTTTTTTTAAATAAATAGTTCCCCTATCGTTTTTAATGTAAGTACTCTTGGATGGCTAATTCTGATTGTAGTGATTGATGTTTGGGTGAGAAATCAGTAACATCTGATTCAGTTTGACGTGGAAAGAAATACACGATGACAGATGCCGCAGAACCTGTATGCCAACAAAACTATGGTTGATATGTTTTGACAAGTTTGGTGACTATTGTTAAATAAATCACTGAGGAATATGATAATACCTAACAGACGTGCTATTTGGTGTGGCAGAGGGTGTGTCTAATTTGCAATTCATGCATATTAATGTATTTGTAATGAGGATATAAGTGGAGAGATGTTCCCAGGCCAATTTTAGTAGGTGTAGGTTTTTTTTTTTCTTCTTATTTTCATTACATTAAACATTGTTATTTTAGATAACACTATATGGCCTAAAGCTTGTGGACCTCTGACCATCACACAGCATACAGAGACATTCTTATGTGCATCCAACTTTGTGGCAACTGTTTGGGGAAGAACCACATATGGCCATATAGTGTAGATTATGTTTCATCCTTTTGATGACACATTCTGAGGTATAAATTAGTCTTGTTTTTCCTTTGTCTTCCAGACACTAACAACGCATGCAATTCTGCCTCAGCCACACCAGTCACTGCCTCGGCCACCGCCGCCAGCACTGCCAGCATGAATCGTGGAACCATCAGCAACCCTGTCACTATCTCCTCCAACACAGTGAATATCACAGCACCGGTGAGCCTTCAGCACCCGGTGACCATCACCGCTCCAGTCAATATCGCCTCGGTGAACATCCCTGCCACAGCAACCGGCATGAACATCGCCCACCCAGTGGCCATCAGCACCCCCATGCCCATGAACATCACTGGCCCCCTCAACATCGCCATGAGGCCCATGGAGAGCATGCCGTTCCTCTCACAGGTTCTGCCTTCCTCGCCACCCTGGTAGAACCCGAATAGCTTCTGATTACTCATCCAACCCAGTGTGTCTTATTTTAAATCCTGTTCTGGTCTTCCATTAGTAGCGTGCTGTGAAGAAAGGACAAGCAAGGACGTAAGGTAGAAGTTCCAAGCTTAGTGTGGATAGACGGTAGCAGCAGATGAGGAAAACGTAAAGATCTAGTTGGTGTTAGGTGTTGCTCTGTTTATCCTTAATTTGGCTATTGGCTAAGCAGAACCAGAAATGTATAGAGTTTAGTGAAATAGCTTAAGGAAGAGGAAAAAAGGTAGTGTGGAGTGGATGCTGGCATGCTGTACGTTTGGTGATTTCCCTTTGTTAGTGCCAGAAGATCTCAGCCAGTGGCCAATTGGAGAGGAGCAGATTGCTTCATCAGATAGTGAGCATGACTGGGTTTAACAGTTTTTTTGAACTGTGATGACTTTATTTTTGTTATTTTTAGCTTGCTGATCAGTATTCCCTAGTTTTATTGCATTGAGTTATGTACTACAAAAGGGACAGGAGCTTCCATTTGTGGGAGATAATTATTTTTAATACTATCTAAGTAAGAGGCTGTTCTGGTTTTACATTCATTGTAAGCCACTTAAATCTGTAGCTATTATTCTAGTTTTTAAATATTTTCTGGAGTTGATCATTCCTGGTAGAAGAAAGATTATGTACTCTTGTTTTGAATAGCTGGGACATATTTCTGCTTAGTGGGTGTTGGACATTTGGAAATTTAACACAAGTCTTGCACTGAAAACATATCTGATTGGTGATTATTCTAATGGCAGTATTATAAGAAATGCTTTGGAATTTGCGGAGTTAAGTGTCTTGATGTAGATATCGGGCCATCTAGCAGCCACTTTCACTGAAAGGAGTTCACGAGACCTAAACGTGATCTTTTTAAGAGTGTTTAGTCAATAAGAGGTCTTTATTCTTCTTCCTTTAAGAATGAGGGCTGTACACGCATGGGCCGCTTCTCAGGGTCTTTACTGAGAGAATCCCAATCACTTTACACTCATGTTGGTAAAATCATACCTAACACACTTCTGAAGTTTTCACCTCCTTAATACACTAAACCATTTTATCTTTGTTGTCGTCCCATAAAAGTGACATTAACTGTACCTGGGTGGAAGATGCATTTTGTTACATTTATTAGGTTGTTTTTTTTTTTGTTTTTTTTTTTGTTTTTTTCCCCTTCCTTCATTACAGTTAAACCAAAACTGCCATCTGATGTTCAGGGTTTGTTGGCTTGGTTTTTATCAGTGACACTTTTCTGTGTTCCAAATGACTGTAGGAAGCTAGGAACGAACAAAGGCAAAGCGTTTCATCCATTTTGGATGGCAAAAGCAATATCGAAGTTGCACTGCTAATCCATTCCATTCGTTTCTGATCAGCGACATGCCTTTAACTTCAACGTCTATTAAGTTTCACACGTTTCCGCATAGTCCCCTCTCATGAGAATGTACTCCGTATGATTACCATGAGTCAGGATGAGTAAGAAAATCAGCTGAATGTGCCCATAAAAGGCACTGTGTAGACAGCAGAGTAAATGCTCAAATGTGCTTTATTTTTATTTGACCTGACCGGAGCTGGGAAATGAATTTAGTAAGCAGTAATTACTTAAGTACTTAAATGTGATTCTTTGCTGATCAGACATGTAATGGATTTGGGAGTTAAAACAGATCTGGACTGTGAGTTAAGCAAAGCTTAAGAGCTACTGGATGTTCACTTTTTTCATGAATTATTTTGTCTCCCCATTTCAACTTTTAACAACCTTTCCATGCATTGCATGAACTTTCCAGGTAAAAAGTAGGCACCTAAAACAGTTTTCATTGTCTCGATGTCCTTCAGAGAACGTTGCCTTGTTTTAACAGGGGTGTCTCTTTTCCCTACACTTTGAGAACTGGAATTTGAAGAATGGGACTGATGTGAGTGGTTTAAAGCATTACAGAACTTTTCGAGTATGCTTGTGATCAATTTATGGCCCTCCAGTGGCATCACTTCTGTGCCTGATCTGAAAATGCCACATAGGAACATGACTGTCCTGTTTACCAAATCTCTGTGAAGAGTTTAGATCTATTTTGCTTTGGAGATGATCACATATGAGGAATTATGACTTTGTCATGAGCTTTTTTTCCCCCTGAAGTATTGTTGTTTTTCTTTTTTTTTTATGCCTTATGCACCAACAGTATCTTTTAATGAAATGTTTGATTATTAGTGAGGGGTGGGAGATATTTTAAGTTTTACATTGGAGAATAAAACGGTAGTTCTGACCTTTTACAATTTGCTTTGATGAATTGGCAGAACCATGTGAATGCCAGTGAATGTATATCTTTGTACAAAACAGTTAGCTCAGAGGATGTTGTAGGTATGGTAGACAAGTGCAAGGAAAAAAAATAAAAATAACCTTTTATAAAACTTTTTGTATTAGAACATTAACATTGATAATTTTGTATATATGAAGACTAGGAAATTTTTTGGTTAGCAGAAAGGTGAAGCATTCCTACATTTTTTTTAAATGTATGTATGTATGTCACAAACAGTTATGTAAACAATGTTTTATGTGCCTTTTATTTGGGTTGTCTAAATAAAAGAAAATTGTAAAACATGGATGTAACTCATTTTTGCTCATTAATCTGATCTATAATGCTGACCTGGTCATTCATGGAGTCCAAACAATGACTTGAGTGAGTGGGCTTGCTGCGGTCCGTTCACACTGACAGAATTATTTTGTTAGTACCTTTTCAGAACAACTTGTTTAAGTTTCAGACATGATTCTAGCATGATTCTAGGGATTTATGGCAGTGCTTATGAAGGATTAGGGTTTGCATTATCCTAATTAACCAAGCTGTATGGACATGGAGATCCTGTCCCCAAATGATGATCCAAGAATATGCACACCCCTTCTACTTCATCACTTATTTTCACTTATGCCACCAACTCAGTATTAGCTACTCAGTATTAACTAGTATTCTTCCAAATCCTTTAATGATTTAACAATTGATCGATATTGAAATTTAAAAAAAATAAGAAGTTAGAGTTTCTATTAGATGTATGACTGGCATAACAAGAAATAATGAGTTCTGGAAAATGTTTTGTAATGTGCAGCTGATTAGGAGTTTAATATAATCCTATTTAATTTAAAGCCTGACAAAATATCTGACTAAAAGTAGTTCAGAAAACATTGGGAATTTTATAGTACAGTCTGCATTACATAAGTAACAACCCAAATATAAAACCATTAGTTAGTCAACAAAATGAAGTTTTCTAGAAGATCTTTTATTAGATATACTGTAAGTGCTGATAGTATGTACAAACACTTGTTTTAAAGTTTTATTTAATCACTGTCCTGGCTATCATATGTTTAAAAAAAAAAAATACTGTATATTATAGGTACATATAACTTCTTCTTGTGTGTCCCAAATAATTAATGTCATATATAATCATAAAAGATAATAGAATAAACTGTGTAAACAATAATCATGTAACAGAACGTATAAGTCAAGAAGGCTCACTTGAGTCCTAAGTAACGCATGTAACCATGAGAAAGGTCATCACAGACCAGCATGATCTCATATCCTGTTCCATTTTCTAGCTCATTCCTTCAGGGGTGAGATGTCATACTATCAAAACAAACAAAACAAGCAAGAAAAAGACATGGAGACAGTTTTCTCCCTAAGCAGCATTCCTGCTCAATAATGTACTGCACAAATGTCCTCAGCACTAGCATTAAACTGCTACTGCTGGAATACATTTATAACAGCTATTACTCTCAGTCAAGTGTAATTACTCTTAGGTTCTGTTTCCTGGACACAACAGCAGCTCTGTTAAGTTGCACAAGGGAGTTTTGTCAGAGCTTCTGCATGGAAAATTGTTTATCTTTAAACACTTATTCATTACTTCTATTAAATTGTCAGCTATGACAGAATACACTGACTAGACCTTAGAAATGTTGCACACCCTTCACGTCGAACCAATCCATAGAGTTATGTAAACCAGCCGTAAGCTGAATATTAGCTGTAGTTTGCAATTCAGATCAAGACTTGTTAGTTGAGATGAATTTATGTGTACTTTAAAACAGGTTAATGCTAGTTAACAGTTACATAACTGCTAGTTGCCAAACAAGCTTGTGCATAGATTTGTCACTTGTACAGGTTGTACACTGTTGCCAGTTTATTACTCACTGTGCATTTATGATAGTGGTGCTATTTGTATTGAATTTAATCTATTCATTTATTCATCTTCAGTAAGCATTTTATCCTGGTAATGGTTGCAGTGGATCATGGGAACACTGGGCACAAGGCAGGAATACACCTTGGAATTTGCATTAAATTGCTATAATTGCTTACTTCTTTTGGGCTGAACTTTACACAGAAGAGACTCTTATTCCCATTTTTACTCACTCATCTCAGGATTGCTATAAAATAGATGGGGATGATTCAAAGGGACCCAAGTGGCCCCCAAAGGATCATAATTAATGAACATTTTTTGGAGAAGGTGGCACAAAGTTCCTTTGTTTATCTAAGGTACTGTATATGATGTTGTATGCGTTCCAAGCTGGACATGTCTCAGCTTCTTTGTACTGATTGGCTATTTGTGTGACCACGTGTGAATAATGAAATGATATTTATAATGCTCTTTAGCAGTATAGTTGCATTGTGTTTAATAAAATATATGAGACATATTTAGGGGTGGGGCAAGATGCCAGATCTGGTCATAATTATAATATTAACACTGGTTCTCAAAGTGGGGTCCGGGGACCCCACAGGGGTCTGTGATTATTTATTTTGTTACAGCCATGGAAATAACAACACCATTACCAAAGTCATATTTATTAATGAGCTCTTATAGGTATTAACCTTTTTTGACTGATCTCTTGAATTAAACAGGTTTAATCCAAACCATAATAACAGGAAAACAAGCCAACCTTATAAATAATGTCAGCTTGGACATAATGTGTCCTGTCAGTGGAAAGTTCAGGAAAATAAAGCTCTATGGCACGAATAAATTGAATAGAATATTATTGTAAACATTTAAATTATGAGCCTAATTTTAATAGTTTATAAAGTAAGTATGTGCTGGACGGTGGCTTAGTGGTTAGCATGTTTGCCTTGCCCCTTTGGGGTTGGGGGTATGATTCCCTCCTGTGTGCATGGAGTTTGCATGTTCTCCCTGTGCTTTGGAGGTTTTCTCTGGGTACTCTGGTTTCCTCCCCAGTCCAAACATGCATTGTAGGCTGACTGCCATCTCTAAATTGTCCATGGTGTGTGCGTGATGGATTGGCACCCTGTCCAGAGTGTCCTCTGCCTTGTATCCTGAGTCCACTGGGATAGGCTCCAGGCTCTGCTGTGTAGGATAAGCAGTACAGAAAATGGATGTGTATGGGATATGTATGATTTTTTTTTTCTTTTTACATCTTAAAAGGTTTGAGAACCCTTGTACTATAGTGTTCAGTCTGCATCTACATTACGTTTAACTTTGCAGCATGCATTACCAATCACACAAGAAAGACTTTCAGGAAAAAGAAGGAATATTTTTAGCAGAATATCTTGTGGAGATGTAGTGTTGTAGTAAACTTTGGGGACAGGGATGCATTTGATGTGTGTGTCCACTAGGCAGCTGTCTGCTTCTTTGTTCGTCTGAAAGTCTGATTTTAACCCCCACAGTCTCTTCTCCTGTGTTTGATTCACCCTACACACACACGCACGCACACGCACGCACACACACACACACAGACACAGCAATGTCGCTCCCTCGCGGGACTTGAGCAATGGGAAGTACACACACACTTGGTCTGGATCAGTGAAGGTTTAAACGCATCTCTGTCTGTGTGCAGCTTTATTCCGCTGAAGGAAACGAGGCTTCATTGGGAATATTTTCCCGGCAGGCTGGAAAGCTGACGCTGAGCCGCTCACCAGCTGCTCTCTCCCAGTAAGTAGCCGTGTGTTTGGATGTTAGCTTGCTAACCTTTTTATTTACAGGGTTTCTCAACATGCTGCAATTATTATTGCTGAATATTTCATTCCCGAGTTCCGTTTGCCAAACTGAACAGCCTTATATATATTTTTTACTAATTTCCTAATTATCACACGACTGTTTTCCAGCAGAAGTCGTGCATGTGTTGAGCTTCTAGTAATGCTGCGGCCTCCCTTCATAGCTCTCCGCTGCTTTATGTGTTAAACAGCAGCTACAGTTGAGCCCGGAATGTCTTCTTAGCTTCTGTTCCATTTTATAAACAAACCTTGTACGCTAATGGCTGCTAATGTCACTTTACAAGGTATTACCTTAAACCAATCTCTTGACTTTCTCCACGGTCACTGGGCTGAATCCTAAATGCATTCCCATTAGATATAAAACGCCCCACATAGGCTACAGAAGCCATTATTTCATACTCATATGTAGTGCACTCGTATAAGGAGTCAGGAGGGGTTTGGAGTTGAGCCCTTGTCCCGGTCTGGCGCTAATGCTAGCTAGTGAAGTGTTAGTGTACACTGTAGGCTGTTACATTTACAACACTGGAAGAGGCACAAAGCTGTGCAGTGGGTTATTTAATTCATCTAACAGATTTAAATGTAAGATAAAAGTTGAAAAGTGCTTTTTCATTCATCCTGGATTTTATGTTGCCTTTCTTCAGAGGTCTAGTTTGTCCTTTGATGGGAGTTTTTCAGTTCTGTTGTTGTTGTTGTTGTTGTTGTTAAACTTATCTATTGAGAATAGTGCTGCTGTCTATGAGAGTTATATGCTCTATTATCTGATCTATAGTACACTCCCCATCCCCTTATGTCCTGTTTCCCCTTCATGAATTCTGTATACTGAAAATCTACCACTTTTTTTTTTTTTTTTTTTTATAAATAAGTGTCATGAATTCTATGGTACTTCTACTGAACTTGGTTGTCAAAAATATATAAACGTCCATTAGATTCGATCTGGATCATTTGGCTTTGTGTTTTTTTGGGGCTTTGTGTTTTAGTTTGGAGTGCATTACAAATTTATGAGGTCTTTTAAAGTCTTGTTAGACAGACATCTGGTGCCACTCCCATTCCTCATTAAAGGCTATGGGTTTGTATATGGCCAGTGTCCCTCTTTTTGTGCTGCTGAAAGACTCCAGAAAAGCTAATAGCATACCATCCAGAACAAAAATCAGTAGAGGACATAGAGGATGTCTTTTCCGATTACGCCTGCGACAGGAACAGGATGTTGGTGGAACCCTTTTGATAACCTCCCTATTCACTAAAGATCAGTTTTTTTTGTTTTTTTTTGTTCTCCCAATATAGACCTAATTGTAGTTCCTGGAAAGGAATACGTGCTCAACTCTGCCATGCACATGACGCTGAGGCAAGCGGGTCACCATTGTTCCTGTTTCTCTTTTTCTCTCCCTTTTCTTTTTTAGAAAGACTAACCACCAGGAGCATTGTTACTCTATAAGTATTTTCCCCCATGCTTATTTCTGCGTTTTGCACGATGGGATTGAAATTTCCCTCATCTTGTCATCTTTTCTGCCGCTTTCCTGTTTTTGTTTTCCTGTTTGTCACTTTCATTTGCCTTTGCTCTCCCCATTCTTTTCAGATCCCAAGTTCTTGTGACCACATTTTATTCCTCTTTTTCATCATTGTTCATCCTTTTTTCCTTCTATAAAATTCTGGAGTGATATTTGTAAAATCTTACAATCTGAATATTGTTTCTCTACTATTCTCAGACACTGGCTTTAAAACTAATTCCCACTAGGTAATTACTTCACTCCTAGGCCATTTTTCCTTCCTGGGCCTTTACATTTTCAGTTATTTGTATCTACTTGGAAGGACTCCAGTATAGGAGAGGAGAAACATGGTTATTTACACCTCTTTTAGGTTTCTCTTTTGGCACCAAGACACAAATTAGAGTGTCTCTCTTCATACTACTGAGCCAGGGCATTACCAAGATGTGCTTTATGCCACTTACTAGAGAAAAAAGGGCCCGTTATCGTCATCAGTGCAATAAATGTGTGCGAAGTCCCGCTTTACTGCTCAAATTAAAAAGATCAGCAGACAAACGAGGACAAGGATGGAAATGAAACTAAATACTGTGGTCTTCACACAGGGACTAACTTCAAAAATGTGTAAAATGTACTCCCTGCAAGCACTTCCTTAAATAATAATCAGAGGCACAGAGCGACTGCCAGTATGTTACTGTCTCCTCTTTCTCTTTTCTTTTTCTAGTAATACAGTAAAACAGTCAGTTTCACTACAGCTTACAAACTTCTTGTGCATTTCCCTGATCCCAGATCAAAAATAACAGCAGTGTTATGCAGGGTTATGTTTGTTCCTGAAATCTTTCAGCAGTGCGCCAGTCTTTCAGCCTTGACTGTACCATGTCATTATATTCTGTCTTAGCTCTGTTTTGCAGTCGGTTAGCTCTTGCCCGGATGCCAAGTGGATACAGTGGAGCAGCATGGTCTGTGTGAAGAGTGTAAGAAAAAGTGTGGAGAATCTCACGGCTGCTTTCCAAGATCCTTCCCAGTCCGCCTGTTTAGTTCATGAGTTTAGCAAGCAGGCACATTTCTCTTTCTGACTGCTCTTTTTACGGTGACCCGTCAGTACAAACCAGATGAACAAACCGCTCACACAACAGCAAATCAGAAAATGCCACAACAAAACCAAAAACATAATTCAGAAAGGCACCAACATTAACTCAAAATGGAAGGCACGGGTCCGTATTGAACATCACATGCTCGTCGCTGATTCACAAGACGTGTGAATATCACGAGGAAAATGAATTGGACTTTTTCCCCAGTCTGTTATCTAGTTAGTGTAGTGAAAACGATGTAATGCTAAGTTACTTATTGTGGTGAGGAATAATTCTTCTTCTGAATAACTCAGCTTCCTTTAGGTAACTTCCTTTTTTTCCGCATTCACAAAGTCATATTAATGTCGTGAAAAGCTGACAGCACATCGAAAATAACATCATATAAATGCTGATGATGAAAATAAGAATGAATAAAGATTCAATTAGGCTCCCGGCTCTCCGATTTCTGCAGTCTCTTAGACTGGCATACACTGTAGTCAATCAACAACGATCCCGATCACGTGATGGTCAAGGACCTAAGCAAGGACCTACCTTTTCCTTTCTGAGTTAATGTTGATGTGTTTTTGTGCTTTTTTTTGCACATTTGTTGTGGTGGTTTTTTTTGTTTTGCTGTTGCATTTTTGGTTTGTTAATGTGTTTTGCACTTACAGGCCATTCTGTCGTTTGCCTGTATTTTTACTGAATTTTACCTGACGGTTTGATCAGTTTGCTGTATACATATCATATTACTTCTGCTTGTCCTATTTTTGTGTCTTGGCAATCAGAAAGTCATCCTGTGAGGCATGGAAGAAATCTAGCAGAGTACTCACATTTAAATAAATACGTATTTGGTTTGTGCAGTGTATTATGTCAGGTCCCTGTTTCTGTTTTTCTCCTTGTTTCTTGCTCTTGCTGCTCTGTTCCTTCTGATCGTTTCCTTTTCTCATAATTTCTGCTTTCATTGTGGAATTAATAGCCCAACAGGCTCGCTTGCCTCTGGTCTCTTATAATTCTCGCTTCCTCAAAGTAGCTTTGTTTCTGACACCAAGCTAACTTTAGGGATAAAGAATGTGTAACAGAGTAGTTCCACATTTAAAAGGTTTTGATCAAGACTAAATTGTTTTGCTTAACTTTCCTATTCATGCCCGCTTGTGCAATTTGAGCAGTTTTAACGTTGTAATGTGATGCTATGTAATCAATCTGCTTATGCTGACGTTATGTAAATGGCACCCTTCTCTGATAAAGCACATCTTAATAGTGCCCTGATGTGGGTGTGTGAAAACTGACATTATCCGCTCTGTTTTGCCTTTGACAGCTGTTGAAACATGCTGATCTACAGCCTGTTTGCAGATGCAAGGGCAGGAGGCAGGAGTGCCGTTCCCAGTGGGGAAGTCGCACGCGACTCAGAGCTGGCACCGCTGTAAAAATTGTAGAATGGCTTTAGTATAAACATAAAAGTTAAAAGAAATTGATATGTTGGGCCAAGAATGTTCTCTAATGTGGTGTGTTATTGTTCCTCTGAGGTTTGTGCTGTAATTGTGAAATATGATTCGGCTAAAGCTGAGGACATCCTAATTCACTCCTCATGGCCTCATGATTTTTGGGGCATCTAAGTCATTTTTAGAGGATTCATTTAGAGATTCATTTGCTATCCAGTTACACCAAATACATGCAGTGCACTTTCATTTGTATCCCAGCACAATTTTAATAAGAAATGTAATATTTATATTATTTCGGGACATATCAAGACAGGCTGATTGCGTAATCCCAAGTTCCATAACCCTTTAGAATGAAGATGAAAGTTAGAACTGAGATAAAATCCAGTGCATCTGTGAAATCAATGGTTAATGGTGATGCTGGCAAAGTTTCTGACAAAGTCTGCATGGTATTAAATTCTCCAACATCTGGCAAAGTCTCTTGGCCCACTGCAGGCCTACAGACAGGATGTGATGGTTTTTTTTCTTCATCTCCCATAACTCATGTCACACACTGAATCTGGGCTTTTTCTAAAGTAAGCAAGAGGTCAACCTGAGTGTTGGATGAATTGGCTGAATTTTAAATTTACTGCCTCATGATGATTGAGGCATGAGGATGATTTTTTTCATTATTGCTTTTAGTCCTTCCAAGTGTTCTGCACCAGGTTCCAAGCAGTTTAATATGAGTCCATCAAAAGCCCCAGAGTGCTCGGGCTGTTTGCACTAGTGTTTAAACAATCAGTGACTTTATTGCCTGTTGTACCTAAAATTATGCTCTGATGCGCTATAGCCCTGCATTATTTTCTCTTTGCAACTGCTTTTGCAATTATTCATTTAGTAAATACTTTTATCCAAAACAAAACCAGGAAGTGACTCATAATAAAAACCTTACTTAACTGCTTGGCTCTGTGCTTGGCAGAACCTTACCATTTTTACCAGGTTTTAAATTTGTGGTCTGTGATGACTGTCAAGCTGAAATACATGAATTACTACTTGATACTACTTATATAGCCAAACGTTTTGATAAATTACATTAGGCAAAGCAGCAGGTTGGTTTGTCTAATCCTTACAAGCAATCAAAGAATGGAGATTAAGAGTTGTCTGCAAATCAATATTAAATTGCCACTTGATATTAAACTGTTATCTGACCAGCAATAGTGAGACTAGCAAGTTGCCTGTAAACTGAAGTTCCAGGTATGTGTCACAAAATCTTATAGTGAATGAGCTTCAGTGTAGCGAAGTACTCAAATTATCATGTCAGTGCTAGTAAAAATCAGCATACGTAGTTTTACACATTAGACTTCTGGGTATTGATGGAGGGTCTGGTAGTTTTTTTGTTTTGAGTAAACATAACTAAGAATGCCTACTTTAGCAAGAACTGGCCATTGGATTAGCATTGCCACTGACTAACCACAGACTTTTCCCATGGCTCTTCAGCAAATATGGAAGAGTATCTTGTTTCTATATTTATATATATATATTTAGATTTTTATTTTTACCTTATGCTCGCCCAATTTGGTCATTTGCCAATTCCCACTTAACTCTGCCCAATCACACCACAGCTACCCCAGAGGTAGGGTGAAGACTAGCCTGTGCTTCCTCCAAGGCACGTGAAGCCAACAACACAGGATAGCTGAACACGCTTGGAGGAAATCCCTGACTGTGGACTTCTTCCACATACGTGAATTCACAGACACATGCGATTGGCTAGTGTTGCTTGCATTGACAGGAGAGAGAGTAATGACATCCCTTCCACCCGGACAGCATGGTCAATTTTGCCTTCTTGGCCTCCCTGCCACGTGATCTCCTGATGACAGGGTAAATGCTTTTCTGTTGCGCCACTCAGAAGCCCTGGCACGATTTTTTTTTCAAATTCAGTGACTATATGATGTTCTTGTCATATCACGGTGCTCAAAACTTTCAGTGTCTGAGCTGGAAACTGCATCTTACTTAATCAGTTTGTTTCGGTTTATTCCTTCTTTAAGATGTTGGAAAGGTATTCAAACCTTTTAAACACAAGCTCAAAGGATAAATATTGGGAGGTACTGGAATCCCCACCTTCAGAAATCAAATCAAGTCACCAAATGGTGAAGTCTATAAGTGACAAGCTTTTCCAGAAACAAGTCATTGCAACTAGTGCTTGACTGTAGTACTGTAGTTTAGTTCAGTGCGGCACATGATGCTTTTCTCCCAGTATTCTCAGAGTCACGATAGCTGATAATTCTGTATTCTGATGTCATTGGCTAATCAGTCAATGTTTAAATATAAATTAAATTATACAACAGTTTGTTCTGGTCCAGTAATTTGATTGGACAAGCAGCATTCCAGTAGTGCTGATATTTAGTATGACATTTCACTGTTCGTATCACATTGCTTGTCTGTGTTCACTGTTCGCTACATAAAATTTCAATTCTAGCAGTAGTTCATTACATTGAAACTGTTACTACACTTATTGAGGACTGTCAGTCAGTCTACAGATTGCACTATCTAAGTCTGGCTTCTTTGGGAACTATTTTTGTTGATGGAGCAAAAATAAACAAAATATTTGGCCATATTATGTTGGAAATGTCAGTTAATTTCTTGTTTATAGAATTGTCGTATAAAAACAATATCGCACGAGCAAAATTGCCCTTGTACTGAATATCAGCACAGCTATGATTACCTGCAGCCGAATCACAGCCTTGCAGTTATTCAGTGCAAAAGCACTCTTGCTTAATGAAACTGTTAAAAGCAGCCTGGTGGTGCCATGGGTAGCGTAATTAAAAGCAGCCTGGTGGTGCCATGGGTAGCGTAATTAAAAGCAGCCTGGTGGTGCCATGGGTAGCGTTGCCCTCTCACGGTTCCAGGATCCCTGGTTCAATCCTGAATTCGGGGTACTGTCAGTTCAGAGTTCTCCTGGTGTCTGCTTGGGTTCTCCAGTTTCGACCCATTTCCCAAATACATGCTAGTAGGTCGATTGGCTATTGACCATAGATGTGATTGAGTGTGTGAATGTGTGTGTGCATGGTGCCCTGTGATGGACCGGCGTCCTGTCTAGGGTGTATTCCCACCCCACGCCCAGTGCTCTCGGCATGGGCTCATACTCCAGAATAAAGGAGTGTGTGTTATTTGTGTACTACTTTTTTGCCTCCCCACCAAATGGGAGGCTTGCTGGCAAATTATGTGATGTTTCAAGACAGCTGTGGGCGCTCAGCTTAGCCAGTACATTTGAATCCTGTTCTGAGCCCTGGCAAGTCAAGAACTAACTAAACTATGACTATCTGGCAGACTTTTAGAAACGAGAACATAATCTTGCTGTGAAGGATGGAGATAATTTTTCTCTTGACCAACTAGGTCTACTCTAAAAAGTGTCCGACCCCACACTGATTTCAGGACACCACTTAGCCAACAACTTGGTGAAGTTTTTTAGGCTCCACTGCTGGGTAGGAAAGGTGTAAACAGGGAAACATTGTATTTATGTCATGTGCAAAAGCAGAAGGATTGTAACTACAATGGAGGCACTTGTAATTCATTCTGTCTGTGAGTTTTATGTGTCCTGTAGGTTCCTTTTGTTTAGTCAGCAAAGCTTAAATGGGAAGAGAGACTACAACATGGAGAAGTTGAACCTTTACTCTAAAGTGAACAAGAGCTCCTCTTTCCTGTTACTGTAATAAGTTAAGACAAAATGTTCTGGATTCTATTGCTAAAAATAGCAGCGTATAAAATTCAGATTAATATACCATGTAAAATGCTTAGCACTGGCACAGCGCAGCTCTTGGTACTAGTGTTTTTCTGTTCTTTTTTTTATGCTTTTTATCAGCCTGCTGACTGTGTCGAACAGTAACTAACCATCTCAAGTCAAATGAGTTTATTGTCATTCCTCGATAGAACTCATGCAACGGAACAAAATGTTTCTGCAGGACCACGACGCAGCACGGTACACAGGACTACATAAAGTGCCAATACACAACACTGCGACACGAGTAAATAAATACATAGGACAATAAATACCATTATATCCTATAGGAAAAGGAATGAACTAGACAGGACAATAGAACAGTACTAGATGGAAGAAACAAGATTACAAGAATATTATTGGTGAATTAATCCTCTAAAGGGTTTACAAACTTTTTTCAAATATAAAATGACCTTAAATCAAACTTGGGTTTTGGTAGCCTTTCTCGCTAAAGGCATCTTTGTGTGTTGTGAAGGTATCATACTCCCTGACCAGAATGATTAATTAGATGCAGTTCAGAGGCCATTAGTTCAGAAGGGATCTCAGACAATATCTTTTGATTCCAAAATAACTCTCAAGCCAAAGGCATGGCCAGGCAACTGCAGCTTGCCTCACAGCTTGCCTCACAACCTCAAAACACAGACTACATATTCTCATTTTGCATCCTGTTTACATCACAAACATGAGGTTGGCAAGGCACACTGGGACCTGGCAGTGCCATGTGGGCCTGGCTTCATCTCAGCCTGGCTTATTGTTTCCCCAGAGCCGGGATTTCTCTACCCAGTACTGGAGGAGGGTGGAGAGGGAGACTGACTTGGCCGAGGGGAGCAGGACAACATTTCAAGGAACTTGAACTGGACTTCTACAAGCTCTCATGCCATGCATTTTTTAAATATTTTTATTCTCCTGGACGTGGATAGGACTTAACAAATGGATTGAATTATGAAATAAATGAAGGTAAAACTAAATGCGCTGTTGTGTTGGTAAGGGTGTTGGTTATGACACTTCCTCCTTTCAGAGATTAACTCTTAAAATTCATCTGTTCGTCAATTGTGGACTCAGTATGTGCTCAACAATTACTACAAATCAGGCAACACACAGTATGTACAACATGCTATTTTATAACAGCTTGAGTCGTGTAGAATAATAAACATGAATGTTAATTAGATTTGCATACTGTCACTCTGTTGTGCTGAAATGCCCCTCAGATAAAATGCACTATGTAGCTTTATATTAACTTGCTTTCAGAATTGAAAGATTTGTATGAATCCAAACACTGGACTGTACTATGTTTACTTGCTGGAAATGTCTCTTAGGCAAATGGTGCCGTGCAATTTTTTATTTATTTATTTTTAAAACATTTACGGCATTTGGCAGACGCCCTTATCCAGGGCGACTTACATTTATCTTATTTATACAACTGAGCAGTTGAGGGTTAAGGGCCTTGCTCAAGGGCCCAGCAGTGGCAGCTTGGCAGTACTGGGGATTGAACTCATGACTTTCCGATCAGTAGCCCAATGACCTAACCACTGAGCTACCACTGCCCAACATAAACAAAAACATAGTGGTTTCCTTACTCAGAGTGCTTATCATTGCAGCTGTTGCACTTTTGGTCTGTGCCATTAAGCTGTAGCCTTATGTGGAGGTTTAATGCCACACACTGGTTAGGCCTATTGCTAATCTGGGCCAGGATAATGTCATTTGAGGTAACCTCAGCTAAACTCTCACTTTTGTGTGACCTATATCTTGCCAAGCATTTTTTTAAAATATTTGGTTAGTAAAAGTATTGATGTGTGTATCCTCACTAAAACTGAAAAACTAGTGACAAACACATTTGTAATGTTTGTCTGTTCCACTTAATTCACATCTTTTTCCCCCAAATAATTTACTTGCTTCAGCAATGCCATTTTGATGTTGCTTAAAATATTCTCCAAGTGTACATTTGCTACAAATTTAGCTGTTGTACAGTGGTGGCTCATCTGTAATACCAGGTGAGGCAGAGCCCCCACCATTTATATCAGCTGTTAAACAAATGTTAATCTTCATAAAGTCCTCAAGTACAACTCCAATACATTTTTTAAATTCTATGGAAATACTAATTACCTCTTTTATGTGACCGTCTGCTGTTTGACAGATATAAGCCTGTGTTCCTTGCCTTACTAGACATTGTGCAATCATCACTTAATTATTGCAGCTTGTGGTCAAAAATGGGAGCTACAGCAAGTGCTAAAAGAGGTCCATTGAGGCAGGAATCACGCTGCCCCTTGCTTGAGGGAGGAACAGTGGACGGGACTGCTAATGACAGGGTTGCCAGGGTCACATTTCTTTAAAATGCCAAATTGGGCTAGTTTAAAATACAAGATCTTAAAGCAAGATACAAGTTTTATAGCAAGTAATCAATTAAATCTAATACATTTTCACAAACAAAGGCAAAGTGTAAGTGCAGACAGTGTGTCTATGATGCACAGGACCATTTCTATTGTAAGATATATCTCCAATGTTTAGGAGAGGGAAAGGGGGATTATGGAGTGGATACATCTGTCCATATGAAATGTGTGACCTTGTTTCCCACATAAAGGCTGATTAAAAAAAAAAAGAAGAAAAAATGCCTGAATTTTTGGGCTAGTTTCAGGACTTTTGTGTGGTTGTGAGATGTCGTTGGGCTGGAAATTTTGCTGAAACCTGACAACCCGAAAACTGAACCTGACAAACGCCATTTTTTTACTACAGTTTTATGAACGATTCTTGGTTACGATTTCAGGGTTTTTTTTGTTTTTTTTTGTTCTTACATTATTGTTTATTATTTTAAATAATAAGTAAATTGTGTAATTTTTCAAAGTTTTTTTATTTATTAGAATGGACTTTGGAAAATGTAGATGTGAAAAAAAATAGTAACAGCACCATCTATAAAAAATAGTGCAAACAATGTTTTTTGTTTTTTTAAATAACGAATATTTAAAGAAAGGATTAAAAAAAAAGCATTGTTTGCACTGTTTTCTATAGATGGCACTGTTACTATTTCGCACGCACAACTTAGCGAACACTTCTTTCACGACGGAGTAAATGGGGACCATGAAATGCCACTGAGAAGCCAACTTCTCAAGGGGTATTCTTCTCAAATCTGAAGAAGTCTGAAGAAGCTAACTCCCATTAACGGAGTGTCATGAAATCAACATGGTTGTGCACAGCATCAGAAATAAACAAAGTAAAACTTCTTACCTTTAAATGAGTTATACTGTATATACAAGTATTAGCTTTAGATTAATCAACAAAGAGACATATTTGTTTGTTAAATCGAAAACACTGACTATACAGTTTGCTGTTTGAGAAAGAAGATATACATCACTCATCCGAGTTAGCTGCCTAGCTTGTTCCTAACAAAATACGAACATGGGGGCGTCAACTGTCGAACGTGCTGAGGTCAAAAATGATGTCATTCCAACTGGCACATATATATAAACATGTACAATCTCGATTAGAACATTTTGAAAATTGCAATAAAACATTCATTCGAATTAATTGAATTAATCGTGAAGGTTGCCCAGCACTAATTCAACATGGATATTAGTTGTTTAATATTAAATAATTTGTAATTTGCAGCCGAACGTATACAGCAAGCAATTTGGCTACTGCACTGCAGCTTGAGGAAGCAATGTTCTGACTTGGACTCTCTAACATCTGATTAAAAATTTCCGTTTATTAAGTGAATTTAAGGAACAACTTGATTCGTCCAAGCAAGTTGCTTTATAACTCTCCCAAGGATGAGTCGCTAAAGAGATGCTCCCCAAGGAACCTTAATCTGCACATTTTTCAGTTTTCATGCTGTTTTATCAGCTTGTGGAGAGAGTGACTCATTAGAGGCTTTGTTTTTTTTTTTACTGTCTTTCCATCTGCTTCGCTCTCTGGAGAGGAGAGCTTCTGTTCGGTAACAGTTTGTCGATTAGTCTGTAGTCAGGAATCTTAAAATTAACTTTCTTGAGCAAACCGATGAGACACTAAAATACAAAACATTTCCAAATCCACTAGGTCGGAGTTTAATTTTGGTATGTCTTCTGCTGACTGCTCTCTTAATCATTTTATTTTCCATTCTGCATTCATAGGTCCTGATGAAGACTCAACTCTATTGGAAACTCTTGGAGACTTAGGCCACAGTATGTCGAATGCCATTCTTTCTCCTTGAAGTGACTCCATTACTGCTATATTGGATGCAGTTGAAAAAGGAAGAAATATGCTTTGTCTTGCCTCAGTGGATTAACTTAATTGTGCAGAGATGAAAGAGTGAATAGGTTTGAAAAGCTGTCTTGCTCTTAGACAATACAAGTGGGTATAAGAAAGCAAAAAAGTTGGAGTTTGTGCCATCATTTCCTGGGTGACCTAGTTGGTCAAGATGACCAGTCTGTTTCGGCGAAGCAGCAATGGCGGGTCTCGTGGAGGAGGAGGGGCAGGAGGAGGAGGAGGAGGAGGAGGAGGAACAGGTGGAGGAGGTGGAGGATCAGCCACAGGAGAACTGAACAACAGTAGGCCTAACCGACAGGTGCGGCGGCTGGAGTTCAACCAGGCCATGGAAGACTTTAAGACCATGTTTCCCAGCATGGACTATGAGGTGATCGAGTGTGTGCTGCGCTCCAACAACGGGGCTGTAGATGCCACCATTGACCAGCTTCTGCAGATGAGCATCGATGACAACGGATCAGATGACAGCTCAGACTCTGATGACAGCATCCCACCTGAGGTAGCAAGACACACTCTACACACTGTCAGCCGTAGCCCTCTCATGCCACACAAGTCAGGTTGTCATTTTGCACAGTGATCACCTGTTTCTCTTAAGTAATATTCAGACGTAATAATATTTTCGGACACGTCTGTAGCAGTAGTAGTAAGATTTCTAGGGGACATTTACTGACCATGAAATATTCTCACAGGATTCGGTCTGTATAAATCACAGAGTTAGGAGTGTCTTCACATATACACATGGTTGTCACAGCAAAAGTTCTTTGCATGTGGATGTGCATCACATCTCTGGGATCGTCGGGGGTTCAACCCCCAGCACCGCCAAGCTGCCACTGTTGCCTTTGAGCAGGGCCCTTGGATATAAATTGTTCATTAAATCATTTGTAATTTGCAGCCTAATGTGTACAGCAAGCCATTTGGCTACTGCACTGCATATTGAGGAAGCCATGTTCTGACTGAATTTAAGGAACAGCTTGATTTGACCAGGCAAGTTGCTTTATAACTCTCTTAAGAATGAGATGAGCAGGGCCCTTGGGCAAGGCCCTTAACCAAGGCGATTAACCCTCTCTTCTCCAGGGGCGCTGTATTATGGCTGACCCTGCACTCTGACCCCAGCTTCCTACCAAGCTGGTATATGCAAACAAATGAATTTCACTGTAATGCATTTATGACAAATAAATCTTCTTCTATAAGCCTTTTCTATAAATTGCGCTTGATCATTACTAGGTCATATGGCCATAACATGTACGAGGGTGAATCGAATGAAAACTGGGACACTTGCATTGAAGGAAATCGAGACTATGTAGAAAAATGATACACTTTTTGACACATATTTGCGGTAAATAAGGAAAAATTAATGGAGTTTTATAATGACTCACCCTTGTATGTAAACTACACCTGTGCTAGGAGCTCAGTAACTTATCTAAAACCCCCGGAAGCATCACAGCAGCTCCTTTTAAATGTCATTTATATTTTACTGTTTTGTGTTTTTTAAACGTACAATATTTTGCGTCTTGATTTAGTTTAGATGGGATAGGATAGAAAAGACTGTCTTTTTACTGAATAAAAAGCACAAAGCCTCTTTTCCTATAGGATGTAATGGAATTTTTACCAACATGTCAATTCAAACAGGATATAATTGACCTGTGTTTATTTCTACTGATCATTGTATAGAAGGTAAAATACTGCGTAATCTTCACAGGTGTGTGCACGGATTTAGACAGGACAGACATACTTGAGTAATAATTAGATTACCCCACATCCCCATGTAAAAGTAATCCAGTCCGAATAGGAGTCTAACTGCCCTTCATATATTAATACTACATTAATGAAAAGAAAGAACCTGAACTCATGAAAAATTTATGCAAATCCAAACAAGGGTAGTGAGGTTGAATTTCATTTAACTTGCCTAGAAACGTTAACACACCCCTATTCTTAGCTGTTACAACTTTTCATACAAATTGAGTTGTGCTAAATAGTGAAAAATTAGCATTTGTGAGGCCATGTTGGAAAAATGTCTTCATTCCTAATTCCAGTTAAAAAAAAAAATTACCTTTTATTTTTAAATACCTGATTACATTTAAGTTTGGGCACTTTTTATCTTTCAGTTGACACTAGTACACATGCAAATTTTTGGCTACTCGGGTTACATTCATGCCTTTTTTCCACCGCCTTCTACTGCACTTGATATTATCACAAGCCTGTAAAACTGTCAGAGGTTGATACTATATTTAGGCAGAAACAACATGAAATGGAAGAAATAAAGCTAGACAGTAACTCATTCTGGAGATTTAAATTTTTTAAAAAAATGTTTTTTTTTTTGTTTTGTTTTTTAAACATAGTCGGAGACGTACAGCACTTTCAGACTTTGTTGGTGCGGAGAGACGTTTTCCACTTTAACCCATGCTGTGGCCTGTCTCTGGCTCTGCCTCCTTCACACTTACATTTTTCATCATTCATCTATTTTTCATAGCTTAGTGAAGGCACCGGGCCATGATTAAAATCACGGGATTTGTCCGATTGAACGTAGTTTCAAACTCTGACAATTTAATATTATTAAAATAAGAGCATATTACTCTAGTACATGCATTTGAGTCTTGATGTAGTTATAGGGATTTTATAAGTCCATTTGAAGGCTATCTTTGATGATACAAATCATTGTAGAAAGGAAAAAAAGACAGGTAGTATTATAGTTTTGGTTTATCTGGTATTGTTAAGTTTTGAAATCTAATGGCATATCCTTTTCATGTCTCATCTGTGTCAGATTCTGGAGAGGACCCTCGAACCAGACAGCTCAGACGAAGAGCCACCTCCAGTCTACTCTCCACCCACATATGATATGCACATATATGACAGGCAATATCCCAATGCCCCGCCCACTCCTCCTCCCAGGTAAAAAAAAAAAAAAAAAAAAAAAGAGGCATAAAGATTATGCAAATATGTTATCGTAACATAAAACATGAGAAATATTGTAAGCAATTATAAGTTGTGATTCTTCAGATTCCAGAATAAAATGGTAAAATTGCTTCACTTCTTTGGCTCTTCGTGTAGTGGGGATAGATAACACATTACTCAGTTCTTTCCTGCTCTTTCCCTACTCATGCCCCCTGGTGTTCAGGACTCGTACTGCTGGTTCTAATCAGCACACAGTTGGCTTTTAATTTTGGGCTGTGTGAGAGGAATAATTACCGTTGTGCCTCAGGTAATCAGTGTCCTTCTAAATCAGTTTAGCTGTGGTACAGATACCCATAAATTTAGATGAGGTCAGAGTAGCTGATAAGAATAAAGTACTTTAGATGTGGGTCAGAGTAGCTCAACAAGCTAGTGCTGAGGCACTGTTGCTATAAGTGGCTTGTCATACGAGATGTGAAATATACTGGAAGATGAATTAACTTTAATTAATAGCGTTGCTTTTTCTGTTGGCAGGTGGTAAATTTATTTCTACCAGCATGATGATACAATTATTTCTATGACACTTTAACTTCACTAATTTTAATACATTTCTGTTCATACTGGGTTTTTGTATGGGAAAATGTTCTTATAATGGAACTGTAATTTCGCCATTATTACATTAACGCAGTGTTTAAATAGGCTGAATTATTATTTTTTTTGTTATCATTGGCAAAATCTTTTGACAACAATTTTGTCTGTAATTCTGTTGTAGCTAATAGAAGTTGTTTAACCAAACAGCCAATGTTAATTCAATCACTTTTCCTTGTATATCTTCATGATATTCTGATTTGTAATGTAATAATGCTGCAGTCAGCTTTACTGTTGTTACTATGATTTTTCACGGGTTGGTGAAATCCACCTAGAACATGAAGTTCTGTTTGGATCTGTTCTTCTTTTTGAGTGTGCAGTGGAAAACCACCTATTTACTTCTGTTAATTAACATTGTTAATTAGTGTATTCATTGAAAGAGGAAGCTCAAATTGAAATAAATAGTGGCTTATGCATGTTAAGTAATTAAATTTTAAAGCCTGATGAAATGTTGCAGGTTTGAAGTGCAGCCCTCAGTGGGACAACAGCACACGCGGAGTTACAGGAACTGGAACCCACCGTTACTTGGCAACCTGCCTGATGACTTCCTTCGAATCTTGCCCCAGCAGTCAGACAGTATACAGGTGCAGAAATGCACATTTACCTCATAAATGAAGCATGCTATTTTATTTTCCTAATGTTGATGGGCTCTTTGTTTTGCATATAAATATTTTTCTGCTTCTGTAAGAACAGCACCTGCCCTTTAATTTCCTCTTAATCTGTCCCATAGTGTATTGCATCTCCATTACATTTGTTTCTTTAGAGCTCTCAAAGCAGCATGGGTGAGCCATCGTCCTCCCTGGCATCACTGCCTCAGCGGGCTGCCTGTGTTGCCGGAGCATCTGGAGCCTCTGAGCAGGAACGCAAGCTCAAACAGTACCTGGAAGATGAGCGCATCGCTCTCTTCCTCCAGAACGAGGAGTTCATGAAGGAGCTGCAGCGCAATCGCGAGTTTCTCGTCGCACTGGAACGAGGTGCACAGTCTGTAATGTGCTGCGAGGTGCACAATATAGGACTGCTTTCACAAGGACATCTTTCACTGATTTAAATAAGAGGAATGTGTGATGGTTAATACACATCAGTGATAGGGCAGGGTACTGCATTAAAATTGCACCCCATAGTCAGTTTACAAGGTTCACTACAGCTGAACTTTTGAAAGATCATACTGTGACATGGCCATCTGTCAGCCAATAGGAGATATTGGCACAGAACTTCATGCAAGTGTGGAGCAAGATGGGGAGATTTGTATAGTCCAATGGTCCAAATCTATAAGGACAGCTCAGATAGCTCTAAAAGAGTTAACTAGTGCCCTGTGGGTGCTCTGTTCTGTTCTGTTTTTTGTTGCTGCTGTTGTTTTTTTGGGTTTTTTTTTTTGAGACAATAGCAATTTGAGACAATAGCAGGAATATAATGGTTTGAATTTGTATTTCTCCCCCAAAAAAAACATGCCATACCAAATCAACAATGCATTTCAGTGCATTTTACGATTGTCCTTCTGAAAGCAGTCAAGAGGTCCTATGATCCCACAGGTACATCATAGACACTGCATGGATATAGTGATGAAAACAAATACAACTAACTTTGGCTTTACAAGGCCACACACAATTGCTACTAAGATTTTATTCATATTTGGACTGAAATATAGTACCAAATGTGGTAATTTACTACTTGAGAACTGAGAAATAAAAATTTAAAGCATCAGCATATCCATATGCAGTCACCCATTGAAATGGATTGTCTCAGCTCAGTCCAAAGAGTAATGTCATGTAGTATATAAATACACACATTATTTAATGGGTGTAGCAATTTTTTTGTCTGTCACATATCCAGTGCTGCCACTGCTTTACCTGCTTTAACTCAGATAAGCCTGTTTTTGCTCAGATTACTGGTGCTTTAGATGTCTATGTCCAATATTTCCATTTTCGATACAGTAATGACAAGTGTTAGGTTACAATTTTGGAAGTGGGTGGCAACAATATGTGCAATTTATGTGTTGTCATATGAGTTCTCACCGCTGATGTCCTGGAAATCAGATTAAAACAAGTTGTTGATGCTCGTTTCTGTACATGATGCAGTAAATCCCATAAAGTAACAAAACATGTGTTACTTTAATTATCGAATGTATGTACAAAATTGGCGCTTGGCCTCACTCAAGGAATATATTTTAAACTTTCTCTGTAAAGCAGTGTTAAAATGTATTGCATCAGCATTATTATCATTGTACTATTCAGTTCAGTTTCAAAGTTATGCAGAACATCACAGGCATGATGGCAACATGGATTAAAACAAGTTGTTTCCTATGTCTCATGCGACATGCATCTGTGTTAATCATATGCATTCACAGAATAAAACATATTAGTGACTTAGAGAGAGAGTTTTTGTCACTGATGTCACTAATAGAAAAATTTTTCAGAATGCCGAACACCAAAATGTCAACATTTTCCTTTTCATTTCTAACACAACATCTATCTTGTCTGTTTTAGATCGCCTGAAATATGAATCAAAGAAATCTAGGTCAGCTGGTAACTCTACAGGTAAATGTCCTACACCTGTGATTGGAATTGTGTGCTTTTATAGATATGTGTACAAGTTTGTGACATCATAGATATTTTAAACAGTAGGCATAGTGCATTTTCAGTGACATTGCATATTTTCCACATGACAGGTGTCCACTACACTCCTGGATCATTCGAGGCTTGCACAGTAGTGTCAGATGACGCTCTGTTCAGAGACAAACTAAAGCATATGGGAAAATGTAAGACACTTTCTTCTGGCCAAAGAAATCACAATTCCAAAAATACAGTGTGATCCATGATGTAATGTAACCTAAACATCGCTTCCACAGCAACCAGGAAGAAACTGTTTGAGATTGCCAGAGGGTTTTCAGAAAAGACAAAACGAAGAAAGGCCAAAAGAAGGACCCTCCTGAGACATCATTCATATCCTTCAAAAGCCTGATTTCCAACTCTGAACATTTTTAAGACGACTATATATGGACTAACAACAACAAAAAAGAACTAATTCATCATTAGTAACTGCTTTATCTTGGTCAGGGTTGTGGTTGATCCAGAGACTATTCCAGGAACACTGAATCAATCCTTTGCAGTGTACCATGCAAACACTCAGTGACACATTCATTCACACCTAGGGGCAGTTTAGAGTAGCCAGTCCACCTACCTGCATGTTTTTGGGGTGTGGGAGGAGACTGGACAACCCTGAAGAAATCCGCATGGACACAGGGAGAATGTGTGAAACTCCACGCAGACAGTATCCAGAATTCAGGATCGAACCAGGTAGCTTTGAGCTGTGAGGTGGCAAGGCTATGTAAATTAATAATAGTGTTTGCCTTAACAGTCTCTCAGACTGGGCACTGCCAACTCCACTGCCAATCTACTGGATGATGTGGAAGGAAACCCCTGCGGTAAGAACATTTCTCTCTCTCTCTCTCTCTCTATGTATATACAGTATGTATATATATGTATGTATGTAATGTCTGTGTGTATATAGGGTACAGTTTCAGCTCACAGGCCTGTTGAGCATATAAAGATACATGAAACATTATGCTGAGGGACAGAAGACACATTATTTAGTCACAAATCATCTGTCTGTCTGTCTGTAGAGGAGGAGAGTCAGCTCAGAAGATTGGCCATGCAGGAAGAGGAGCGGCCCCACCGGGAAGCACTTTCATGGTGAGAGGTCATGCCACTAATCAGAGAATGTAGTCATATTTCTTGGGGATTAAGTGGCAAATTTATATTTGAACAAATAAAGCTATGCAGTACTAGGCAGAATGTCATATTTTATTTTTGTGTTGTTTTATTTTTGTGTTGTTCTTTGTCTCATTTTAGATAAGCATAAATATAAATATTCAATATTGGTTCCATGTACACTGCCAGTCCGAAGTTTTGAACTCCTGGGGTTTCTTCTTTATTATAGCGTAATCAGTATTATTGCCACAGACCAACAAAATAATGCAGAATAACAATAAAGAAACCTACATCTTTGTAAGACTTATTATCTTCTCACTTTCAGTTCCTAATGAAACTTATTAAATTACTTATTAAAAGCCGGCAAACTTGGAGGGTAACGTTGTTAAGTCTATAGATAAAACATTCATAAACATGCTACTATTAACTATATAACACAAATATGAGGTGTGATGCAAGTGCATAATTAGAGTGATAGACATTTTCTAATTAGATTAGATCTAGATTGTTCCAATAAAATGAAGTCATTTCTAACATTCCTCAGTTCTATAAACATTTAATAGTAAGCCTTTCTTGATTGGCTTATTGATTCATAAGTGAGAGTATTTAATTAAAAAAAACAACAACCTTGAATTCATTAGTAGCATTATGACATGGATGTCCCTGTTTTTTAAAGATGTTTTGTCATTTGTGCTGCTCATTTGTGCGCTTTACTGCTTTTAAACAAACTGCACACCATATTGGGCATGAAGTACTGATGTGGGAAAACTTTTGCTTGGCAAAACTGCCATCTCTCCAAGAGAGACATTCTTGATTCAGTCTGCTGAATATCTGGTAGACACAAACTGAAGAAGTTGTTGCCAAACCTCTAAGTGAAAACTCTTTCCAGTGTGTGTTTTCCATCAACCATTAGGCATTTTTCCATCAGGCTAAAGTGTTTTTTGCAGTACAAAAGAAAAAAGAAACATAAGAAGTTAAACCAGATTCACTAGAACCTGAAAAGGTTTTTTTGAAATGTTTCATGATCTCCAGAGGTACATTAACAGATACTAAGACACTTTTTCTTCTGTTCTTCTTTCAGTTGTAGTTTCAAAGATGAGGTTTACTAACAAGAATGATGTATAAACCTTTGACCTTAGAGATGTGTTGTGCTTGGCCAGTATGATTTTAGCTTGACTGTTACCCTAGGTGTTTCCTTAAACTGGTGAATTTACATCTAGTACATTAACAAAATTCAGGAGTTGCATGACCTTTTGAGTAGCATTAATTTACACAATTATTCATTCAAGCAATTCAGGTTCAGGTGCTGGTCAGTTTGATTTAAGTCTAGAATTTTTAGTTATTTGCAGTTAATTTTGTTCTGCAAGAAAACCCACATAGCCTCGTAGAGCTGGGGATTCAAATTAGCCATTGTTAGCAAGATTAGATTTGTTATTTGATAAACAATAATGGCATACTTAACATTTGGGTTAGTGAGAGTGAAATCTCATATTCTTGTTCAATATGCAACTGAACCTTTTGGGAACATAACATAGTGTAATAGCTGTTAAATCTGTTATAATCTCATAATTCATAATTTATAATTTATAACTGTATTCACGATCACTTATAAACAACAAGCTGGGTAAATATTTGATGGCAGTTTTAAGATTGTGTGCAAAACGTGTAACAAAGTTAAACCCTGTTAAGACCAAGGATACAGTCAAAACTGCATACTACTTTTCTAAATAGTAACATGAGTAAAGTGTATGGTGATGTGTAGTTTTGGACCTGGCCTAAGCACTTTCTTAAAAGATACACTCTATAGAAATAAGTTTGTGGACACCTGACCATCAGACCCATATGTGCTTTTTGAACATCCCATTCCAGATTTAGTCCCCCTTTGCTGTTATAATAACCTCCACTCTTCTGGGAAGGCTTTCCACTAGATATTGGAGCATCGCTGTGGGGATTTGTGCTCCTTCAGCCACAAGAACATTAGTGAGGTCAGGCAGTGATGTTGGGTGAGGATGACTGAGGTGCAGTCTGTGTTCCAGTTCGTCCCAAAAGTATTCAGTGGGGTTGAGGTCAGGGCTCTGTGCAGGCTACTGGAATTCTTCCACACTAACCTTGGCAAACCATGTCTTCATGGAGCTCACTTTGTGCACAGGGGTGTTGTCATGCTGGAACAGGTTTGGGCCCCTTTGTAGGGAAACTGTAATGCTACAGCATCCAAAGACATCCTATATAATTGTGTGCATCCAACTTTGTGGTAACAGTTTGGAGAAGGCCCACATATACACTCACCAAACACTTTATAAGGAACACTATAGTAATACTGTGTACGGCCTTCTTTTGTTCTCAGCCTCAAAGCATCATGGCGTGGATTCCACATGAATCTTCTGTTGAGATTCATATCTTTGAGGTCCATGTTGACATGATGGCATCACGCATTCCTGCAGGTTTTCAGGTGCACTTTCATGCTGCAAATCACCCGTTCTACCACTGGATTCAGATCCAGTGACTGGGAAGGCCACTGAAGAACATTGAACTCATTGTCATGTTCATGAAACCAGTTTGAGACAACTTTTGGTTTGTGATATGGTGCATTATCATGCTGGAAGTAGGCATTAGAAGATGGTAAATTGTGGCCATGAAGGGATGCACATGGTCAGCAACAGTACTCAAATAGGCTGTGGCATACAAGCAGTGATTGATTGGTATTAATGGGCCCAAAGTGTGCCATGAAAACATTCCCCACACCATTACCACCAGCCTGGGCTGTTGACACAAGGCAGGTTGGGTCCATTTATGCTGCTGGTGCCAAATTCTGACCCTACCATCTGTGTACCTCAGCAGAATTTGAGCTTCATCAGACCAGGCTATGTTTTTCCAGTCTTCAACTGTCTAGTTTTGGTGACTCTGTGCCCACTGCAGTTTCAGCTTTCTGTTATTGGCTGACAGATGTGGAACTTGACATGGTCTTCTGCTGTTGTAGCCTATCCAACTCAAGGTTCGACGTGTTGTGCATTCTGACATGCTTTTCTGCTCGCCATAATTGTACAGAGTGGTTATCTGAGTTACTGTAGCCTTTCTGTCAGTCTGGCCATTCTCTGTTGACCTCTCACATCAACAAGGCGTTTCTGTCCGCAGAACTGCCGCTCACTGGATATTTTTTCTTTATTGCACCATTCTGAGTAAACTCTAGAGACTGTTGTGCGTGAAAATCCCAGGAGATCAGCAGTAGTAGAAATACTCAAACCAGCCCTTCTGGCACCAACAGTCATGCCACAGTCAAAGTCACTGAGATTTTTCCTTATTCTGATGGTTGATGTGAACATTACCTGAAGCTGCTGGCCTGTATCTGCATGATTTTATGCATTGTACTGATGCCACACTCTTGGCTGATTAGATAATTGCATGAATGAGTAGGTGTACAGGTATTCCTAATAAAGTGCTCAGTGAGTGTAGGTGTGATGGTGAGGTGTCCACAAACTTTTAGCTATATAGTGTATAAAAGATGTGCTCTCAGTTCTGCCTCATAATTTTCCACCAAAGTAGAGCGGAAAAATACTGTGGATTGAAATTTTGCTTAACATGTGTTATTGATCACATTTCAGATCCCTCCTGTCAACTGATACATTTAAAGTATCCGTGGTGAAAGCAGAGTAACCCGTGCCAGACTGCCTTGTGGCTCTGTGGTTCCATGATGATGGTGCGAGCCAGTCATCCCCAGCTCCGCCCACACAGTCTCCACTCACACAGGTTTCCCTAGTCACAGGAAGGGACTAGAATTCTAAAGCAGCATTGTAACGAGTCTATGATTATTGTTATCTGCAGTATATTAACTGTATAGTAACCCTTTGTTAATATATGATTTCATATGTAAAACTGAACAAATACAGTATTAAATTTCTGTCTTCCCTGTATAATGGATAAAAAAAAAATTCAATTTGTGCTAGCTACTTTGGATGTATTCTTCCTTTGATTATTTATGGTTTAAGAAGAATTTGGCTTGTTACATATAATTTTTATATCTTTGCAAAATATTTATATTTCTTCAAACATACAGGTTGACCAACCTGATGGGTATATGACCTTGGAAAGTTTTCTACGATGTCCAAGATTCCAATCCTTTAATTATACAAAAGGTCGCCACATTTGCTTATGTAATCCATTTGTAGTAACACCAAAATGCCTTTTAAAATCTGTACTCCATTCTGTCTGACTATAATATACCAAGGCAAAAAGGTTCAAACTAAATGTTTGATGATGATGATGATGATGATGACGACGACATGCCTCTTTCATGTGCAGAACGAATAGCCAGTTTAGCCTGTGAAAGTGTCCTTTTATCCAGTAGGCATGAACTTGTCCAGATTCTCTACTTGTCCAGAGCCGAAGCATTATCTTACATAGCCAAATGATGTTACAGTGCTAAAATAATTCTTATTGTCAAAATGTAATGCCAGAGTTTTTCAGATGAATATGGGAAAGGGCAGCAATCTGTGAATGGATTTCTACTTGCACTGCAACTTGCATTACATAATCCTGTTAAGATTCTTTTGTAGTTTTCCTACAGGAAAGCCAACTGTAAAAAAAAAAAAAGAAAAGAAAAAAGCCAGTATTAATATGATTTTAGCCAGTAATGCTTTTTCTAGACTGTTGTGTTTAGGATCACCTGACTACTATATTGAGGAGTTAGGTGCACAGAACAAGTTGAAAGATACCATCATGCTATTAATGTGGTGTTGATATTTGACTAGATGATTTTATTTCTGTTTCAAGCAGTGTGATTTTATTGCAAGGGAAGATTATGAGAATGTGACCACCTACACTTGTATTTTAGTTGATGCTTGTATAGCAGGTTCTCTGTGTTCTCTATTAAGGCATAAATTCTCTATTGAGTAGAATCACAGGAATACAATAAATTGTATTTTTGTGCTATTATGCAATGGACTCTTAGTAAATGTAACAATGTATCTCTTGGGTTTTTTTTTTTTTTTTTTAGCAGAGAACATTTTTCTACACACTGTTTGGACCTTTATTCTATTATTACTGGTTCTAAATAGCAGGTTTCTCCATATCCAGCCATAGGAGGCATTGCACAGTCCAACGTTTACCATGTTCTTTACACTCCCAAGTTTTCTTTCATGAGATATGAGTTAATAAACTAAAAACACAAATCATATGAACAGAAATCCTATGTGATACTTAACATGGAATATCCAATACCTCTTCTTTGAAATAGTTGTGGGACACTGAAAAATTCCAGTTGACATTTTCTAATTTTCTTTGACATATTTTCAAAAAGGAGAGTATTAAATTATATAAATTGATTCTTTTATTTGTTTGGTTAGGAACACTTATATTATTACATTTCTTTAAAAAGTCATTTAAATGACTGCTCTTAGCCTTCATCACTTTATTACTATTAAAATTGTTTTCTCTGATTTTTTTTTTTTTTTTTTTTAAGAAGTTCGGCTTCTTAAAAGCAGGCCACCCTGTTTTAAAACTCTCGTAGCATTCTACTTGTATGTTACTCCTCACTGTGTGACCATTCATTCACATAAATTCAGTTCACATCCCATATGATCTATTCACACTAACACATTTAATCTCTCAGGGAACTTGCTCTCACCTAACCATTTTGGTACAAGCACAGCTTGAATGGACATAAAAATGAATAGTAAAAACAGCAGTTTGGAAGCTTAATGTAGCACGGTCAAATATGCTTCATAACGCAATAAAAATTTTTAATCTAACCAAAAGATTTTTTAAAAATATAATGTTAGTATTTAAGGATTTTTTTTGTCCTCTAAGATGTTATTTTCCTTTTCCTTTTGGAATGTTCTTGAATTCAGGCCTAAATTTTCACCAAAGTTACCTTTGGTCTTCAGAAAGGGTGAAGTTAGGTTGAATTTACTTTACAGCGTGGTGAAAGTTGTGCAGTAATGCATGGTGTAATGATCAATACAGTGTACTCTTCGAGTGTTAGATTAGATGGAATATTTTCTTAATGTTAAATTGGGTTAGTAAATTGAATTTTAACATAAAGTGGTTATTATTATTATTATTATTATTATTATTATGGGAGAGAATTACATTTATTTCTAAGACTATGACTGTATTTGCCCCACTAATAAGTGTAATGGTTCTGTAACCCATCATAATCTCAACACTGTCTTCGGATCTAACGTTTTCTTACAATCCTGTTACCTTTATTAGTTATTTAAAAGGAATAAAATTGTTATATGTTGTCCTGCGGTGTCATTATTTCAAAGACATCCTATACAACTGTGTGTTTCCAACTTTGTGGCAGCAGTTTGGGGAAGGCCCATCACATGTGGGTGTGATGCTCAGGTGTCCAGAAACTTTTGGCCATATAGTGTAGTGTACCTCACACATCATTTTTATACATTTTCACGGATGTTGTCTTTACACAGTAGGCCAGTAGGGGGCAGTGCAATCACACAAACGCCATTCATTGCACAGCAGTAGGTATCCTGGGTTTGGTTACTTCAGTAGAAGTTTCTCGACAAGCCTCGAATACAAACCATCTTCTGGAAATGTTTACAGTATTATCTTTTTAAATAAAATGTATTAAATGACTAAATATTTTAAATGTTTTTATAGGAACCTGACACATCCCCAAACTAGTGTCACTTTATCAGACACATGAACCAAATATATATAAACTGCCGGCCAAAAAAGAAGTCGCTGTTTAGATTTTAATACACAAACACATAAGAGTCTATGGATGGATCATTATTAGAGTGATTATAATGTTTCTAGCATGCTATATGTTTGGCAACAGTTCTTTTAATCTTAAAAGATGAAGTGTGTAGCTTTTTAGTTCTTTAATAACCATGTAGAAGGACGTATCATGGCCATATTCCAGGATGACGGTGCCAAGATTCATCAGGGTTAAAATAGTGAAAGAATGGTTCAGAGAGCATGAAGAATCGTTTTCACACATGAATTGGCACCTCTGAGTCCTGACCTTAACCTCAGTGAAAGGCTTTGGGATGTGCTGGAGGAGACTTTACAGAGTGCTCACCTCTTTCATTGTCAGTACAAGATCTTGACCAAAAATTGATGCACCTCTGGATGGAAATAAATGTTATGATGAGTGTAATATAACCAAATATTGGCAAATACGCGCTTATATACTTTATAAAAGCAGGTTAAAATGCAGGTATATTTCTTGCAATTTATACTGCTATAATGAATCTTTTTTAAATCCATGTTACTTTTTTAATACTATTATTTATCTTTGTAATTTTAGATTAATTTAATAATACTTGTGCACAGTTCAGTTTGTTCATAGGCTACTTACCGGCTTATATAGACTTGATGATTTTGTATGCTGAAAAAATAATTTTGTAAGGTGAAAGCTTTAACTAAAAGTCTGACCTGAAATCGAAGTTTCTGGAAGAGCAGAGTAACAGAGAACCTTAATATACATGTAAAATATATTAATACACAGTATGCAGCATACATAGATAAATATAAGCATTAAAACAGTTTAGGTTCAACAGAATTACTTATTGCTAGCAAAACCTTCAGTATCTCTTTATTCTGCTGGGATCGCAGTATTGAGGTTTTCTAATTGATTCGTTCGACATATTGAACTGAGGCAAGCTTCACTTTGATAAGATGCAACAAGCCGTATCAGGGCATATATTTTTAACAACACTCAGAATTCAGACTATTAAAAATAGTTAACACTAAAGAATAAAACTTTTTTTTCCAGTAGAAAAAAATCCAATCCAGTCACAATGGAAGAACAGAAAAACACACTGCCAAGACGTGCGTTCATCCACGTTCAGCGATTCTGACCAATCACAGGCTTAGAACGAGGCAGTGGGCGGAGTCACTACGTCAAAGGAACGAGTGTGCTGACGCCCTGCATAGTAACCGTCCCTCTGTTATAGCGGCCATTATAATCCAGTGTGTACAGGCGTAGCCTATCATACTGCTGAGAGAAAGACAGGCGCTGCGTGGATATACGTGTTCGTTTATTGTTTATTTTGCCTGTATGCAATTTTAACGCTCGAGTTTGCGTTATAGGGAGTTTAACCGCTCTGCAGACTTGGTTATATTAGTATATTTTATATATATATATATAGAAGTGAGGTGTTAATTGTGTGTGTGTTCAGTGGAGTGCTAGCCTTGTTGTGAGCCAGCTCGCGCGCTCCAGCCCACTGAGAGGGTTTCATCAGCCGCCTTTCACCACACATTATAATCCCCTTCATCTAAGAGGCGTTCTTTAAAGAGTCTTGTTAGTATTTAGATGGCAAGCTTCCCAGATTTTGTCAACGAAAATGAAATAGGTGAGTATATAAAACTGTTTATTTTCTATAATATATTTTTTTTTCCCTTTTTTGGCTGTGGTCGGTGGCAGGGATGGGGGAGGGGCCCGGGTAGTTAACTCCTCTCCGGGGATCACTGACTCCTGTGTTAGTCAGTTTAACTATTTTTAATTTTCTATTATTATTTGTTTATTTCGTAACCTTTTTATATATACTTTCTCTCATGCTTATGTCTTTTTTTTTTTTTTTTTTTTTTTTTTTTTTTTTTTTAAAGCCAAGGGATTATTTATTTTAAAAAAAAAAAAATCTACCCACCGGTTAGGTTTATAAAATTAGGTTTAAAA
>CM075016.1:12381875-12414781 GCA_037576675.1 Pangasius sanitwongsei | reverse complement strand
CTTTTTATAATTTTTTATTTTTTTTTTTTTTTTTTTTTTTTTTTAACCTTTTTTTTTTTTATTTTCATAATGGTTTTTTTTTTTTTTTTTTTTTTTTTTTTTTTTTTTTTTTTTTTTACAGCGACGTGCTTATTTCTTTTCAGAATAGATAACTGGACGCAGCGTTTCGGATGCTGACTTTCGGTGTAAAGCTAAATTCTCAGTTTTAAAACTTAACATTCAGTTTTTGAAAGTCTTTGAGTGAGACAAGTCTAAAGCCGTGTGTCTGTTAGCCGTGTGTCTGTTAGCCGCTCGGGGTCGGGGCAGGATGACTCATTAGCAGAGTGTTTATCCCACACCGGAAGCCGAGTGATGATCATTAACTTTAATAAACGTGTCTGATATGTTATCTTTCAACTGTGTTATCTGATAAACAGTTACTGCGATTTAGTTCGATATTGCGAAACGTAATTAACAAATCTCCCCATAGCCAACTTTGAATGATTACAACCCGGAAACTCCATTACATTTACTGGCTGTAAAGGGAAACAGAATTTTAGTTTTTATTTAATTATTTCACTTGGAGGAAATCTTTCTTTTTGTAATTGCAACCCCCACTGAATCTCTTGTCTCTTCTTGGGTTGTGATCAGGTCCTCATGTTTTAATCAGGATAAGAACGGAAAAAAAAAATCTGATTGAACACGGCCAGTTGTACTCCCAGAGATGTGGTGACTAGTGCTGGATTTAAACGTTGTTGCTGATGTGTCTCTCTCTTTCTAGCTAAAGCTAAGTTCATTGGAGAGCTTTTAGCTCCTGTGGCTCCCTTTGACCAGAAGTCTGGACGGGAGACATGGACTGTGGCTTTTGCTCCTGATGGTTCTTATTTTGCTTGGTCTCAAGGACACCGCATCGTACGGCTCGTACCCTGGTCAAAATGCATGAGCAACTTGTGAGTATATGCATGCTGCTTTTTTTTTTTTTTTTTTTTCCTTTTCTTCCTCCTGTATTTTGAGGAATGGTGACCGGTTGTATTAAGAATTCACTGACTTATTAATATTATTAACTATTATTAACTTGTAACCAGCCATGCACAAAGAAAGACAGGGTGGTGGATGTGTCTGCACTCTTTTTTTTTTTTTTTTTGCCCTGTCACACTTGGGTACTTGCATCAAAGCGATGGTTGTTTTTAGACTGCCTTAAAATTGCCCATAATAAGTTACTCATTATTATGGCCTGTAACTCTGGGCATTCTGAGAGGACAGTATAAAATGTACGCCTGCCAGAATCATGTCAGAGACATTTCAGATTGAGGAGCACTAGGTACTGTATCTGTTATCTGTTTTTAGTTTTTCGTTTTGGCTCCCTAAACTGCAGGTCCAAACTGGAGTGGAATGTGGTCATTGTTTGGACATAACTGCGCAATTTTGCAACTAAATAGAGCCAGCAGCGTGCGTATTCATTATGAGAGTGCATAAGTAAGCACATTTCATACCATAACTCCAAGCATTTATTCAGCCTCCTGCGGATTGGTTCTGTGTGGGTGTGTGTTGCAGTTTTATTAAGAACAGTGTTAACGAGGAATGAATTTTAGTACAACTTTACCAAGGAGTGATTTGGAGTTATCAGCACAAAGCAAAACAACCTCTCTGTTTATGCTGTAAAAGGAAAGAGTGCTATGGGCTATAAAATTTGTCTTTAATATTTTAATGTATCACAAGGGGTTATACATGCCCAATGTCTATCATACTTTATCTGGGTTTTCAGACTACATTCAGAGTCTTCTGGCTGAATCTGTACTGTTTTCCTTATGCAACTAGGAGTAACCTTGGACTTTCATATTTTGTGGCAGATGGAAAGCAGTCCAGGCCTCATTAGTGTAGATAATTTTAATGAATCACCAGACATTTGTTTGTTACTGTTACACTTATCTGGCCTGAGTTTGAATATTCTCAGTAAAGAAGTAAAGAAGCTGGTGTTTTGTTACTGGCTGGCACACACATTATTAACTGTTTTTCTACGCTGTGTGCCCTTTCTCAGCATAGTAGCTCTTTGTGGTATTTGTGAATCCTGATCTATTTGTGAACTAGTCAGAGGAGAAAGAGTTCCTTGTTCAGTCTGTGATATTTGAAAGTTCATTAGTGCATTCAGGAAAGATCTTGCTCATGATGAATCTGCCTGTCTGATGCAACTCCTGCTCACCTTCTTTATTCTAACGTTAAAGAAAGCAAGTGAAACACCCAGCTAGCAAAGATGCATAGAATGATGGAAGTTTAGGACCTACACAATAAGTCAGTGACTTTTATATAAGTAAAATAATATATTTAGTAATTCTTAATATATTTAGTAATTTAGTAATCGCCAAACAGTAATTCTTTGTCTTATTCTTAACTCTTTATCTTAGCTCTATGAGGAAAGAGGAGTGGCTAAATGGTTCAGGACCCAGGCGTTTGTCTCGGCAAGGTAGCGACAGTCCTCTGGCGCCTGGCGAGCCAAGAGAGCACACCATCGACTGCGGTGACATTGTTTGGGGGCTGGCATTCGGTTCCTCTGTTCCTGAAAAACAGAGCCGCTGTGTGAATATTGAGTGGCACCGTTTTAAATTCGGCCAAGACCAGTTGCTGCTGGCTACCGGCCTCAACAACGGTCGCATCAAGATATGGGACGTGTATACAGGTGAGAATTTTCCACTCATAAACTGGATAATTGTTGGTCGAACTCAAAAATAAGAGCCTGTTTCTAAAAGGCTGTTTCCTCCCACAACATGCACTGTCCTAAAATATTTATAGTATTGCAACAGGCCTGTTTAGCAGATGTGAAGTGAGGTCATTATAATCTCGCTGACTGCTTCACAATTCCTGCATGTAACATTCCTTTTATTTCCCAGTGGAGAACAAGAATATATTATCACAAGTTCTGGCAAACCCCTTCTATACACTTCAGGATTTTTTTTTCCTCCTTTGGGCCTCTGTTATATGTGGCATTCTTGTGAATTTGCTCAGCAGGCTCCAGTATGCTCTGATTGTGTGACTTTTTTTTCTCAACTTAAGCTGTAAGTCTGCGTTGACTGTAGCATGTGTGTGTGCAAAGGGAGGCAACAGCTCACAGAAATGGAATGCTCTCAGAGGTGGTTGTTAATTGCCTGCCAGTTGAACAGTGTTTTCATTGGTAGGTTGGAAGTGTCTGAAGAGAAGGAGGACCCCACACCTGTGCTGTTATTGGTTGGTTTAGTTGTGTCTGCGTGACTGCCAGTTATTGCCATAACACCACCACCTCCTTCTCTCTTTCCAGAGAGGCACTGCCCTAAAGATTCACTGCTTATACTTCCTTATCTCAAGTTCTCGTTTTCGTTCTCATTGAACGTACCATATTTTCATCGTACAAGGATTTATTGTAATGCGTTTCAGAGACCTGATGCTGTTCGACCATAGAAAATTGTTGGGAATTGTTGCATTCACCTTGTACTGACACTTGTTGTGGTTGTCAGAAAGTGAATAGCTGCTATTACTTAAGCCAAAGCTGAATTGTAGGGCTTTAATGTGAATTAGCTTGACATGATTTAAGCAATGTTTCCATATCCCTCAAGGCTATTGAATTCAGTACCTTGAAAGTAAAGGTTTAGGTGTGTCAACAGAGGCATTCTTCAGCTAATGAGAGCTGTACAGTTTGTGGGGGGGATGGTTTACAGTAATAATCTCCAGTAGCAATACTGACTTTTTCCCTTGTGGTTGGTCTTGAAGCGAGTTCCTGTGACATTCCTGTGTGTGCTGTGTGCCGAAAGTGTCGATTTAAAGGCTTTCTCTGTAGGAATCAATTGATGTGGACTTTGTACAGTAAACAATGCTTGACTAAGAGTGCCAACAGTTACCTGTGTCTTTTCACCTAATTTTCTTTCTAATGGCCACTTGTTTCCTCTGCAGGAAAACTTTTGTTGAATTTGATGGATCACACAGACATTGTGCGGGACCTAACGTTTGCTCCAGACGGCAGTCTTGTGCTGGTGTCTGCTTCCAGAGACAAGACATTGCGTGTGTGGGACCTCAAGGACGATGGTGAGAAGACATCCTGTTTTAATCTAAATCTATGGGGTCCAGGCAGTATTCTTGGAAGTCCTTGGAAGAACTACTATCTTGAACATTTGGAAAGGCTGTCATCTGTTTTCTAACAAGCTCTGTTTTTTTTCATATAATTCGATTTAAACAGTGAACAATTATCACACGTTGGTTATCTATTGACTAGGCACAGCAGTTTACGTCACATGGAAGTGTTTTTTTTTTTTTTTTTTTTTTTTTCTTAAATATATAAACAACACTGTCTTTTCTCTTCAAAGCAGCTCTAACTCAAGGCAGCATGAGACCCACTGTTCCTGTTAACATTTTAATTAAGCATATAAAAATTTTTCTCAGAGTCTACTTGCTTTGAAAATAGAGGGAAGCCATAGATACACAGATTATGCCTACAGGTTCCAATCGCAGTATATGCCTAATGCAGTGCCATGCCAGGTCACATCTTCTGATGCTTTTTTTTGTCCTTTGCCACTGTAGGTAACATGATGAAAGTGTTGCGTGGCCATCAAAACTGGGTGTACTGCAGTGCCTTCTCCCCAGACTCCTCAGTGCTTTGCTCTGTGGGTGCTGGCAAAGCGGTACGTACTTCACAATCCGTTCTAACTTTCTGACTGGATGTACTGTGTTTTACTGCTTGTGACTAGTTGAATGACAAATCAATGAGATTTTGAAGTGAATCTGCACAACATGCTCGGTGTCATGATCTGCTCTTACAGCCATGCCTGTAGTTTTACATGTGATGTTTTATTTATTTATTTATTTATTTATTTTATTTTTTTTTATATTTATTTTGTTGTTTGACTGACATTGTGTATATTGAGTATACTGAATGCAGAAATGCCATGGCATCGTAATGGCCTTAGTGTCCATTTTTCTAGAAAACCATCCTTACAGCTGCCACTGTGTTTTTAAACAAAAAAAAAAAACCCACAGTCTTTGTCTATGGAAGGATTATTTTCCATTTCTATAAAGCTAAATGGTATGCTAGTCAATTGCTGTCTCTTCATCCAACAATTTGCTACTTTTCGACTGCACTAATGGGCCTGGCCTGCTGAACCTTTATGGCACTGGTTATCTTTAAATAGATGCCAGCCGAACACATGACTAATGTGCTGACCACAGCATCTCAAATGCTTCTGGCCTTTGAGCGCTAGGCTAGCTCACCTCCCATGAGCAGACTGCAGTCGTTGTACCATGCGGTTGTGTGTGTCTATAAGTGTCTTGCTTTCCCTGTCCCAGGTGGAGGCAGAGCTGTGTGTGTGAGTGGTATTGAGGGGAAGTATGCGGGGCACGGCTGCCATCGCGCCCCCTGCTGGACGCTCATGTGCCCGTGCCCACGCCCCAGGGGCCTCCGTGCTCCTGGCTGCAGGGGCTTCCTGTACGTAGGTGTTGCTCCATATCTGTCTACATCTGCTGTTGCAGTTAATGCTCCCTTCATTGTATTCTTCATATCCAACAAGAGTTGGTTTATATGATAGAAACCCCCTTCCCCCAAATTACTTCTACCACATTTTACTTTTTATTCATTCGTAGTATCTCTGTTACCCTCGCGTGTCCCTCCTCTTTAATTCCTCCTCTGACAGCCTGAGCAGATCCTCATGTGCCTTGCTATATGTGTAGAAATCATCATTAACGGCCACACATTAGTGCCCTGTCTCCCACGCTTGCAGATTTGTGGGCCAATGCAGTCCTCTGCTGGTGCGCTTTGGGAAATCAAAATCAGACCCTTTAATATTAGTTACTGGTGCAGGGCATAGTGCATTGTCGGCATCTGTGAAGAATGAAAGGGCTCTTGGTGCCTTGACCGGCTGTCTGCTGTTTGGTGATATCTGCCCTTGTGGGATTTATTTAGTCTTAAACCTGAATACAGACAATATCAGCTCATGGAAAAATAAGAAATAATTTCAGTTGCCTCTAAATACTCCAGTGGCCACTGTTTTTCAGTGCTCCACCAATGATTTTTTTTCTTTCTTTCTTTCTGTGCTGCTTGTAAAGCTGCTTGCAAATCTGTTGCTTTGGATAAAAACATTTGAAGCGTGAACAGCAAGGAGTCTTTTCATGTAATTTCGTTCTAATGGTTTGGTGCTGTCCTTATCGTTCCCAAGCCGTGCAGACAGCAGATGTAAAAGTGCTGGAGGCTTTTTGGAGAACTGTACTACTTTGTAGCATGCTTGGTGCCAGAAACTCCTTTGCCGCCAGACGGACCCCGCTGCTAAAGCTTAATACAATTCTAGCTCTTCTGGCTCCTCCAGCTGCAAATGTCAGGCTCTGCCCAAATTTAAAAATGCAGGCCAGGATCTTGGACACTGGAGCCCTTTCATCTCATGGTGCTGTGTAAGAAGGGGTGGAAAACTTATGGAGTGAAAATATGTGTACTTTTCGAGTAACCCACACTAACACAGTACTTTCTCAGCTATAGTCTGGACACTGGCTATTGTGTTGCAAATGTACTCTTTTGCTCAAGGGCAATGCTTTCAAAACTAAATCCCAACTAATAAAACATTGGTAACGATGTGTTTTCACGAAAAAAGCTCATTTCTAATTTGGCCCGAAACATGAACTGGGACATTGTTCTGGAGCAAAGCTATCTTTTGAGAAGCACATGGCAAATTTTGATGTAATGAGTTTGCAATGATCATGGTGTATGCTGCTGTATGTTGTTTGCCAAAAGCGTCAACCTTTTGGCCATCAAATGTTCTCTTCTCTTGCAGTATCTGTCTCTCCTCGTAGGCCTCCGCCGGCGCGGTGCGAGCCTATTGTAAACTCAAGTGAACTAAAACTCTGAAAGGGGATACCAGTGGAGTAACATTATGTTACCTTAAGTTACTACTTGTTTGTATATTTTTTTACCACTTTCTTTAGTCATTCAAAAAAAAATTTTGTAAGGTAATTCAACTGAAATATATTTTGTAATATAACTAGTAGTGTTACTGTTCAAGATGAAACTAGAAACATGCATTTTAATTAGAATGTAGAAATTTTGATACTATAGATATTTACATCAGTTATACATCATTTAATATTGCATTAGACACAAGTTCTAACAGTTAAAACTGTAGACAGCCAATGATTTTTAAAAATGCCTTGCTGTTTGAATGGCATGTGCTAACTTTTTCTTTTTGTTTACTGTACTGTGTAATGTTAAGATGACACTGAGCATATCTTGTCTTAATTTGACCTTAATTTTGTCATTGTCTGAAACCTGGGTTGTGTAAATGCTGTGTCTGGCAGAGCAGGGACGCTGGGCTATAACCAGTTTCTGTCTTACTTTACAGGTGTTCCTGTGGGACATGGATAAATACACTCTGATTCGTAAGCTGGAGGGCCACCATAATGATGTGGTGTCCTGTGAGTTCTCTCCCGATGGAGCCTTGCTGGCCACAGCCTCCTATGATACCCGCGTCATAGTGTGGGATCCTCACACGGCCACCATACTGCTTGAGTTGGGGTAAGGTGTATTATTAAATATTGTTCTTTTTTCCTCCCCCTCATTATTCTCCCCTTGCTTATAATGGCTGCTCATGTTTCTCCTTGTTTTCCATTGCAGGCACCTCTTTCCTCCTCCTTCTCCCATATTCGCAGGGGGAGCGAATGACCGCTGGGTTCGCTCTGTGGCCTTTTGTCATGATGGCCGCCATATTGCCAGCATCACTGATGACAGGTGAGTTTATAGTAAAGTTTATCTGTAAGCTTAACGGAGAACACAAAGATTTATGACAATACCTTAAGTTTGAAACCACTAAAAGCTCTGTAGCACTAAACAACTGTTCGCTGTAAGTGGAGGATTTGTGAGTGTGTGTGTGTGTGCTGGGCCTCTCCTTGAAAAGATCACATGCTCCTCATATGACTGCTATTAATCATCAGGCGGTGCCCAGATCCTGCTCAGTGTCCTTCTGCCTCAGCTTGTTATTGGCTGGCTGCAGGGGAGGGGTTGCTCATTGAGCGGCATGTAGGCGGCGGGTGCGGTTCAGATCTGGCTGGATAGTAGTGTTCGTTACAAAATGTTTCTGTAACATGTTGTTTACAATATGCCTTTCTGGACAGAAATCTGCAGCATACAGAGCAATGCTGTTATGGTGATACTGATACAAAAAATGAATTTTAATATTCTGACAAACATGCATGCAGATAAAGAAAAATGACAAGCAGAAGCAAATAGTATAACACCATATTAAGGCATAATGCTTGTCCTAAAATGGGGGTGGTCTTTTTTTTTTTTTTTTTCTTTTTTTTTTTGTGTGAAAGTAAGTTTGTGAAGTTTCCCCCCTCTGTACTCTATTAATCACTGATCAGGGATAAGTCACTGATACTGTAGTGACCTGAGTGATAAAGATGTAGATTTTATTCAAGCTCTCACCATGGCCTGCTGTGTCCTTTGGTTAGGTTGGTGCGATTTTGGAGCATCGATGAGAAATCTCCCCAGGCCATCGCCTCACTCACTAATGGCCTCTGCTGTGCCTTCTCCACAGATGGAAGTGTTTTAGCTGCTGGGTGAGTTTTTACTCTGCATAGTGTTGTTGCATGGTTGCTTTTCCCATGTCACATGTTTGACTTCAAGATACCAGGTGAATAATCAGGGTTACCTCAGTGTGTTTCCATGTTGTATGATTTGGTAAGAGTTATGTTTACTAATTTATATATATAATAATTATTTCTGCCTTAACATGTTAAAGTTAATAATGATACTTAATATGTGACAAGTAAATACTATTCACACATTGGGTGTGTGTGTCCTGTTCAAGTGTACCAACTGCAGCTAGAGTTTGATTTTTAAGAAGAAAAAAAAAAAGATAGATAGATAATGGATGTTGGACTGGTTTTGCGGCCTACATTGGAAGGGTAGTTTGTTTATGCAGGCGTAGAGAGCTTTGCCTGCAGGCTCTTTCCAGAAGCAATAGTGTGAGAAACCTTCTGCATGATTGCTTTTCCCTTCAGTGTGTAGTCAGAATACAGAAAACTCCACATCAAGACCACTTTATTTGTAATGTAAACCAATAAAACTGAAAGAACAATATTAGTAATTTCCAGTAATTAGTAGACCCAGTTAACCTAAAACAAGGGCTATTAACAAATTATGATATTACATAAATGCACATTTCCTAAATATGTACACATTGGCTTTAATGATCAATCTCTTTGTCTTTCTTAGTTCACGCGATGGCAGCGTTCATTTCTGGGCTTGTCCACGCAGCGTTGCCAGCCTGCAGCACTTGTGCCGCATGGCATTGCGAAGAGTACTGTCTACACAGCAAGTCTACGCACTGTCTATCCCTCAATGCATGCAAGACTACCTGGCCTACAGGAGCTTCTAGTCGAGGAGTCATACCACAGCACACTGTTGAATCAATAAGACAGTCTTTGTGGAAAAAAATTGGGGGAGGGGTGATTGGGGCATGGAGACAAAAAAAAGAAAAAAAACCACGAAGATGGAGGGGAAATGCAGTGATCTTCTGTTCAAAGTTAAAAAAAAAAAAAATTCTAAGACTTATAAAGCTGCTTGCACATTTCCTGTCAGTACTCCAACCCCCCTTTCCCCCTTGCTAAACTCTAAGCCTTCTCATTTGCTCTCTCACCCATATCAGCTAGTGGCCTTTAGACAGCCTTATCGTCAATGTCACTTTCTTCCTTTTTTCTGGCACAACTTCTTGTGCAAAAACCTATGGTGCAACTTTCAAGAATGAGACAGCTGTAAAGTCCTCTTCTAGCAAATATGAATGAATGTTAGCAGACCTGAAGTGGTGTTTGCTGATATACTTTTGAGAAGTGAATTGGCAGAAGAGATAGAGAAGTGAGAAAGCGAGTTAGAATGAAAGAATTGCATATTTTTTTATTTTTTTTTTTTAACCTGTACAGTGGTGTGCGTTTGTGTGTGAGATGTATGTTCAAGAAGAATTTAGGAGTTCGGCGATCTAGGCAGTGCCTCCCCTCACTGTGCCTCGATAGCAGCAGAAATCCTTAGTGCTGTATATCCACACCCAGACGCTGCCTCAGTAACAGCAGCCTTTTTATCAACCTCCATAACCCTGACAATGTAGTGATGGAATTCATTTTCCTTTTCAAACTGTATATTTTTTATCTATGTACAGACATTTGTAAAGAAACGTTTTGTGTGCATGTGTATATATGATATCTAAATTTGCTTTTCTATGGGTTTTTTTTTTTTTTTTTTTTCTCTCTTTCTTTCCTCCTCTGCTGAAACTAAGAATGTAAGATGCGTCTGTTGCGTTTTATATATGTGTATTGCTCATGCTGTGAAACTCCAGAGACTGTGGCTGGACTCTGAGCTGGCTGTACAGCAGGAGAGGAAGTTATCAGGTATTCACCAGCAAAAGCACTAATATTCCCTCTCCTCCAAACTGATGCTTCTTTAAAGGTTGGCGGGCTACCTGTATTTATTATATATTTATATATACATATATATGGTCCTTGTTGACCGTCAGAGAGCACACGTAAAATGTCACCACCCCAAGTTTGTAGGGCTTCTGCTATCCGAGTAGATCTACCTCCTAGATTAGCTCGAGTAACTTCAGAAGAATGCTCAGTCTTTCCATGCAGTTTAATAGTGGTGTAATTCTGTTGGCCATAATGTATAATCCTGCCTGTTCTAGCTGATGATAGCTGATCGAGGAGAGGCAGTGAGAGGTATGTGCTCAGTGTATGAGGAATGGTTACATTTTAGACATGTTTGTCACTTTTTTTTATGTGCAGACAAAGAATCTTAGCAATAAACTTTGCTGTAACCATTGGAGCCAATGCCAAAGATCCCCTAGGGTTCTTTATTGTATTTTTGGCACTCAGTATTATTATTATTATTTGCTCTCTCCTCATCTATTTCTGGCTAAAACTTGAAAATTGTGTATATACTTGCCTGTTTTTGTGCTTAAGCCTTCTTTTGAGAGCTAGTTTCTTGTTCTGTGTGTATGGGATGACTGCATCAGAGCACTGACAAAGTCTTGTCAGCTGTGATTACATGAAGTAGCGCACATTTCTAATGCATTGTTTTCTGTTCTACATTGCAAGCATTTCCACCATGATACAATAAAAGCGACTGGAGTAGTTATAAGAATGTAAATTTTTGGTTTTGTATGATATTTTTTTTGTTTTTAGTTGAAATAAAGGCTTGTTTCCAAATAAAAGTCTGTCTTATGTAGATTGTTGTATACAGTGCTGTGGCTCTCAGTGGGTTTTTTTTTTTTTTTTTTTTTTTTTTTTTTTTTTAAGTGTTTTATGGCATGGTGGCAGTAGAGATCATCAGCTATTACATTTTATTTGTTATTACAGAAGCTGAAATATTTGATCACTTCAGTGAGTTTAAAGCCTGTCACTAATTTAAAGCTCAATAACTTATAACATTATCACTTTTCCTTGTAGATTCAATGTAATAGAAAATATTTGACAAGATTCTGTGGGTGGAAATTTCTGTTCAGTTTCAATAATTCAGTTCAGAAAACCTATAATGGCTGGCGTACAGAAGTATGATGGTGAATATTTGCCCAGTGTTTCGAATAGTTGGATTATATTCATAAAATGAAGATTTCCAGTGATCGTAAGGGGTTATATGATTTTTATTTAATGCTGAAAATAATCTGAATCTACTGATGTGGTGGCTCAGTGGTTGAGTTTCTTCAGAACTGCTCAGCTCTGTGCTTAGGCTTTATCCTGTCAAAATTTAGATAAACGGGTCTTTTAAAGGAATGAATATCAGACTAAAAGTTTGAGCACTGGGGAGCAGATTCCACCAAAGCAGTATTTTGCAAGCTCTTTCCATGCAGTGGGGCACTAATCCAGTTTTCCGTGTGTGTGTGTGTGTGTGTGCGCATAAGCAGCACTGAGAGATTCCACAGCTGAGCTGCTTTCCAGAGGGGCCCAGATGAGGATCTCGGATACACAAACCTCTCACCAGTTCATGTCTGAGCGTCACTTGTTTCATAACAGAAACCTGACAGCAGGGTCCACTCTTTTGCAAAGCTGTAGTGTTAGTTTTCTTTATGCCCAAATTTCCCTCCAGCACTGAAATTTTGCCCAGTGTGGTTTCATGTGATACCATCTGGTTTATTATTGACCTGCCTCTAATGCTGTTAGGTTAAAGATTAAAAAACGCTGCTCATGTTCTATAAAGAGTGACATAAATACAGTACAGTACTGACAACAGTATCAGCCGATGTAGCTGGCACAGCTATTTAATTTTGTTTCTAATGCATGTTCTATGTACATCCTGGGCAAAAAAGAGGAAGACGGAATATTTGTTGATGTCAGTGCTGATTGAGTCACGACAGTGTGGAAAATTTAGAGTGATACTGTTAAACACTGCTAGGTCTTTTTTTTCTAGACATACCTACACGCCTTACATACCACACCTGACTATTCTGATGAGCTTTAAAGAGGTTGTCAATATAAAATATCTTAGTCACATTCAGCTGCTTAATTGTGTTCTGCTTTTCCTTCGCTCTTGCTTTTAGTTTCTTTCAACATTGTTTAACTTCTTCATAGAAAATACTGAAATCTTCAACACCAAATAAAGTATTACACTATTATAATTGCATCAGAAGTAGCTATAAAAAGTAAGGTTGCACTTTGAATAGCTTCTTATCAGCTGACAGATTGTTGTCATCTCCTGCGAGAGCAGATGGTCTAAGAGCAGGTCACATGCTGAAGCAGAATGTTCCAGAACATTTGACTGCAAAAGTTACAACAGAGGGGCAAGTTATGAATTATTAATCACCAGCCTGTTTGCTGTCATACAGGTTTAAAGCATTAGATAAACTATGACAGTTTTAAATGAGTTCATGTAGTGAGAGCCTGAAGTAAAGTCCTGTGTCACAATTTACTCCAGAACTATATTTATATTATACATTCTGTAATGCAGATATGGAAAACAAAAATCAACAATTCTTGGTTTTCCTTGGGTTTCCTACAATTGTTCACACTTCCTGTTTTCTAACTGTTGTTACTTTGGACTACAGAGACATTTCCTGTACTGACAATACACTCTCTCATCTCTCTTCATGTACAAAATTCAGTATAAAATGACAAAATATGTCATTGTTAAAGAAAGACAATAAGTTATTTTTTCCTGACAGAGTAATTGATTACGTACCTACCGATTGTATAGAAAATAATGTTCTTCCATTTCAAGTATATATATATATATATATATATTTACATTTTATACATTTTTACACAAATAGACATTATTGTCATAAATCTCTTTTGAAAATATCCACAAGCTCATAAACTATATAATGGAGAATATTATATAATATACAGTAAGCCACCTTTCATAATTTTGTAGTTTTCCTTGTTTTCCTCATTACTAACAGGGAGGTCAGTGAAAATATACCAGTCCTCATGCTTTAAATGACAATGATGATGTGTTAATTTATGATTTTTTTTTTTCAAGCATAATAAACTATCAGCCCTGTTACCAACCTACAGCTGACCGTTCTGACAAACTCAAACAGAACTAAGATGCTTCAGACGTGAACATAAAGCAATGACAATGGTCAAAGTCTAATTTATTGCATTCAAATGACATTGTTGGACAAAATACAAAACAAAATTTCTATTAATTTATTGTCATTAGTAAACATAATATGTAAAATAATAATTTTATTGTTTTGGACCTCAGTTGGTCTTTTAATATGCACCTGTTTAACAGGTAAAACTCTTGTCTTTATGTAAGGCGTGCAAATTGTCCTGTTTTAGTAGAATGGCAAATATAATCCATAACTCTAGCTAGACTATTTGGATGACATATAAAAATCACTGTAAGAATCATCAGTTACCTAATTTTGAAATATCTATCTATATTTTGCTGTTATAATGTTATAATGTGATTTTCCAGTCGCACATGCATTTTATTATACTACTGAAGTTTCTATTTCATTACTCAAATTTTCCTTCTTTCTATATCTTTGAGTCAGTAAGAATATTTTGTTATTCTGTATGACACTGCAAAATCTTTTTAGATTTGGACACACATCCAAAAAAAGGAATGAGGCTGATGATTTGGGAATATTACATTTTACACCCAAATCTCACTTAAATAGAGAGTCGTTCCTGAAAATCGAATTAATATTTTTAATGGCGGCGACATATAAGATTACAAAGACAATTATTTGTGCAAAATCTGAAGACTGCTGGTAGGGAAAAAAATAGATCCAAGACATGACATGTGATAGCTTCCAACTTGGAATAAAAGCAACTAATGCTACGTTTGAAAAGTTTATTTTTAATCTTCTCAATTGTTTTGAGCCCTTAAATGTCCCCTTTGTGCCATTATTTCTACTGTACATACTGCCACATACTGTATATCCACACACTGAGCATGCACATATACATGCACATCATATAATGTATGTGTGTGTGTGTGTGTGTGTGTGTGTGTGTGTGTGTGTACTGTGATGTCCAGCAGGTGACGCCACTTTCACACTCAGTAAACAATCAGCTGTCAGGTCCATCAGCATCAACACCACAGCTGAACAGCTGTCTGCTCTCAAGGTGAAGCTTATGTGTAGTATTTATTTATTCATTATCAACATTACCCTAAAGAGATTGTTCAAGAGAAATTATCATCACTTAGATAGCCAATTTTCTCAATAACATTTCTATATTTTCTTTTGAGCAAATAAGAATTACACCAAAAGTTGCTCTGATATGAACACTTAGTTTAGATCAGAGATATCAGGTTCTAAGATAAAATCCACATATTGCTGCCTATTATAAGAAGTATACTTAAATATGAATATAAGTTTCTTAGAAACTTAAATATCCCTGACCCCACTTGCAGCGCTGCAGATGAATCATAAATGAGTTAAACATATGACTAATTTAATGTCTCATTGTCTCTGTGTCGAAATTAAAGGAACAGTCCACTCTGAAACACATTAAATGTGATTCTGCAGAAATATCTGAGATGTGCTTAGTGATTCTGCTGCTAATTTGTTGGTTGATGCTGTATTTTTGCTGTTCCTGTGAGAAGTTAGCGGTTGTGTGCTGTGCTGATACCACAAGAGCTTCTTTTCTTGTTCACCATTTTTCAGTAATGTTTACTGTCATAATAATCAGAAGTCCAACAAAGAAGTAGTGAAGCCAGCAAATGCTGAACTCCAAGTTGTAGAATGCAGTTCAGGTCAATGGAGCTTTCACACTGAGTCATGGCAGAGACTTGGCTTGTCAGTTAGCGATCTACAAGATAACGTGATATTAGCATGAAATTTGAAGCTCTGGAACCTGAGTGTACAGATAAAGAGGTGTACAGAGCTGGACGGACTAAAGGACTAAAAGGTCTAAAGTGCTGCTGCATCAGTCACTTGCCACTATCAGCCAGAGGTGAAATGCCATTGGAGGTAATGTGGGAAAGTGAAAATAGACCAACATGCTGATGGCAGTTAAAAAGTGAAAACAAATTTAATAAAAAATAATAATAATAAAAAAAACTCTTGCACAATTGAGGAATATGACCATGCAATATGCAAGGTATTCAGGGTGGATTTTTCCTTTAAGATGGGATTGGACATGCTTTTACTTCTCTCACTAAGCTTGGCATCTGATGTGCTGCAGGGCACCATCATGGTCCTGTCAGGCTGGCTTGGGTGTGTAGAGCAATCTTGCCTAAGGCAGTCAAGCTGAGAATCACTGCCATTGTGTCACACATTTCTTTATTACACTGCAATCGTGACAGATATAGGAATGACTATGGATTATGTGGGTTCCATTAAACCCACATGCAGGAAAATCTTCCAGCTGCTTGGTTTTACAGTCTGTATTCGACGAAGCCTGTCCTTTGCTCTGCTCGTGTCAAGCTGCTTAAGCAAGGATGATGCTCCCATGGGAAAGCCAGTGAGCCTGCTACAGCAAGCCTGGCTCTCATGCAAGAGCTCTACTGCGTCATCATGCTCCTCCCTACCCCAGCATGTTTCTGCATACTGTTCATTATAACCTACTGTCATGTAATGCTCTCCCACAAGCCTGCATTTATTCTGGCTCATATCATAAAATAAATCCTGAAATCATTAACACAGGGGTCATTTCTACAAATGACAATACTTATCATGAGCAGCCAGCACATCAGGGGTATGGAACGTATGAAACACTGCTCTTGTGTTTAGAAGTGAGCAGAAAGCAGCCCCTGTAAACGTATATTCACACACACACACATACACACACACACTCACACACAAACAATAGTGAGTACACTTGTTCCCTTGCTGCTTGTATTGTATGGCAGCGCTGATGACATCATGGGAAAAGTGTGAGTCAACAAGAGCGAGAGAGAGAGCGAGAGAGAAAGCGAGAGAGAGAGTTTGACAAAATTGCCGGTAAGATATGAAAGATATTCAAGAATTGACACCAAACTGACACAACGGATGTTCATAAACCACAATCACAGAAATGCAGTGTTTTATTTGTCAGTTGGTTGCTTACAGATTTTAAAATGAGTCCTCACTTGATGGTTCTTCAGGGTTTCTTTTTTTCTCACTTATTTTCTTTCAGTAACCTTGAAATTTTTACTTAAAATTGTACATATGAAACACAACATATCCAATAGTTCAAATTTAAAATGCAAACATGCCATATAATTTGCGTTCTTGTCTTATTCATTATTAACACTTGTCAAATACCTTCTGCACTCTTAGAAACAAGAGTTCCTTAATCATTTTTTGGAGAATGTCCTAAAGGGGTTCTACTGGAAAACCTTTTTTTAGTAGATTCATATTCTGCTGTAGGGTTCTACACAGAATCTTTTAGGGGTTCTTCCAGGGAGACACTTTTAGGGTTAACAAACATTAACAAACTCGTTAGGGTACAAGACTGAACCATTCTAGGCTACACTACCTGATGCATTAGGGGATACTTTAAAAATGTTATGCTTTAAAGAATCTTTCAAACAATAAAATAACATTTTATTTTATTTCATTTTATCATCAACCCATGTCAGAACAGCATCCACAGGGGCAACTGGCAGTTGCAAAACCCAAAATGGGTTACATCTTTTGTATTTTTAGTATGCATCTTTTACCAGAAAACATATAATATAGTGTACCTTTAAAAAAAAAAGTAAGGTACATTACTGGAGCTTAAGGACCACTGATGCACTTTAAAAGTAAACCACACGCACCTTCTTAGGTAAAAGATTTGAATTTAATTAAAAATGAATTCGTTTATTTGCTCCATTTGTAAGGAAATTTAGCTCGTCGATCTTTCAGACGCAAAAATGTTAGTTACGTACCTAGCTAGATAACAGTGTAGATTGAACTTGCTAATCACTTCCTTTCACTTCCTTCTTTTGATAACTTATGTTCAAATGGATTTTTTAAAAAGAAATTCAGCTGTTGATGATACCGCAGGTGTGGTTCTCATCGCCATTGTCACAGAACAGGTAACATCATTAACTGTCCTGTCCATGCCCCTCTCCCACTCATAATCAAAGCAAGCATGGGGCAGCGTGACTCCTGCCCCCAGTGGAGCTCTACGAGTGCTCGCAGTTCCCATTTTTGACCTCTAGGTGCAATAATAACTCTATGCAGCTAAACTGCCCAGTGACTGTCCCACATCAAGACATGTCAAATAGCAACATTTTTAAAATCACTTTAAAAAAATGTTGTAACTAGTGTAACTAGGTGCCCCACCTTCCCCAGTTGATGAGTTAAAGCCAACTTTTTAGGGACTAAACATTAAAACAATTACAGCTCCTCTCTCTTTTTTTTTTTTTGTTTTGTTTTTTTGTCTTTAGATCTAAGGCTCCACAGAGACTCTGAGTTTATGTAGGCTACTTTTAATGTATGGCTCTCTCTCTTCATGATGAATGTATAATGACCCTGATGGCTTGTTGTAGGTGTTTGAAAGTGTAATATGTGTCTTTCTTACATGGCTAAAGAGCCATATTTTTGTTTTAACTAATAAAATTAGTACTTCTTTTGTACGGGTTAAAGTTTGAATGAAATCTGCCAGATACCGTTTGTGTAACACACACCCAGATCTTATCTGACGTCGCTGTATTTAGTGAGAAGAACTTCATTTCACACAATGCACCGCGCCTTACGGATGCTACCAATGTCTGACAGGAGAGGGAAAAAAAAAAAAAAACACCGAGACGCTCAGCAAAGGCGAAGAGGGTTACGAGTGAACAGAGTGACAGTAGGACGTGTTAGTGTTAGTGTAATGGCCGTTGTTTGGTCCTGCGGGACGCTCGTGTTGTAGGCGGGGTACTGGGCCGTGGTAGCGCTGTAGGTGGTGGTGCTGAAACATGTGTTTGCGGTAACAGTGGAGTCGGAGGTACTGCTACAGCCTTCCAGAAAAGTGCCAATGCTGAGGAATGGATGGTGAAGAAGGGAACATGGTGGCCACTCGGGATGAACAGGTGGAGAGGAACAGCGCGGACATATCAGCCCTTCAGCAGTGCCAACTTCTCCAAAACATCATCGACATCACCATCTCCAATCTACAGGGACTCAGGACCAAGTGCGCCGCGTCCAACGACCTGACCCAGCACGAGATCCGCACCCTGGAGGTGACCACATCCACCACTGCTCATAAAGAACACCTCACACACATCACTAACACCTTACTCATCTCTCAGGTTCAGACTTCAGGGGCAAGCGATATGGCAAAAATATCACATCACGATACTTTATTATTATTGTTGTTGTTGTTGTTGTTAAGACTTTGGTGGTAGGCTGTTGGGGGGGGGGGGGGGGTGTCTGTTCACAGTGTTTTAGTGGTTAGTGCGCTTGCCCTGCACCTCTAGGGTTGGGGGTTCAAGTCCCGCCTCTGCCCTGCGTGCGCGGAGTTTGCATGATGTCCCCGTGCTTCGGGGGTTTCCTCCAGGTACTCCAGTTTCCTCCCACAATCCAAAGACATGTTGTAGGTTGATTAGCATTTCTAAATTGTCCGGAGTGTGGGTGTGATTGTGCCCTGGTTGGCACCCCGTCCAGTGTTTCCCCCACCTTGTGCCCCGAGTCCCCTGAGATCCAGGCTCCAGGCTCTCCGTGACCCTGTGAAGGACAAGCAGTACAGAAAATGGATGGGTGGTAGCCTATTAGATGCTTCAGCAAGTCTTGTAAAGAGGGACAATGCAAACATGAACACTAAGAAACACTAAGAAAACAAAGAGTGAGAGGTACAACAGGTATAACACCAGGACAAAAAAAAACAAAAAAAAACAGACAGAACAAACGAAAGAAAAAGGGATCAGAAGAAACAAATATGGTGATTAAAGATACAAATACAGTTTCAGATAATAATGGCAAAATAAAAAGTAATACTAATAGCAGTAACAATAGCAATGTACAACTTCATTTGGTGTGTGTAATTTACATGTGTGTGTGAGTGAATGTTTTAATGAAGGGCTACAGATGTGTGATATAGGGATGGGCTGGTGCTATATGCTGTGGCTGTAGGAATCCAGTCTGGCTGTGAGCGGGTGTTCTTGTTATAGTTCACTGATAGGTGATGGGTGGTGTCCATGTAGAAGTCAGTTTAGTGGTTTTGTTTTGGTTGAGGCAGATGGCTTTCCATTGATGTATAGTCAATTATTTCATTTTTTCTGAAAGTGACGCCATTTAATACCATTTTTTGATTTCCAGTTCCACAGGATAGTTGTCTTGGTGAACACAATATTAGATATGACATAAGGATAATAATATTCATGTTTGGTAAACTTGCAACATTTAAAATACCTACCAACATACAAGGTTAGCTTTGTCTGCATTTAAAGACAACCGGATTGCTTTTTATCCTTAAATTACATCATGCCCTTGCCCATATTATGCATAATTAATCAATATTAAATGCTCAGAATTCTCATTTTTATGATAATCTTCAAAAAGTTCCAAATGTTGATTATTTCATCAAACATGCCCAGGCAGGAAAATATCAGTTTATATTTCAAGCCAGTCAAATTCCAAATCCATACATAGGCTATATTATTTCACGTCCAGATATTCTGTTTCACTCAGAAATACGTCATTACGATATCCATTTTACGCTTTCTTCAACATTGCAAACAAACATTTATTATTAAATTATGAAAATTTAGTGCAGCTTAAACAATTTGGTACCAAAATATGTGTAGCAGTGGTGTTCCATCTATGGTAGCGACATAAGGTTTCCCACAGAGTGACAAACCTTTTAACCTTTCTGTTTAAAGAGTGCACTAAGAGGCAATTCATCACTATTACAACGTCTCCGTATCACCCAGCCCTAATTGGTCTGAGAGCACTTTTCATGCCCACGTCAGTCTGTTAGACTGCACAGGTTCTCAGCAGGACTAGATCATTAATTAGAGATAGATTATTTAGCTGTACTTATATACTATCTACTATCTGTATAAGTGTAATTATTTAAGTTGCTAAAATTTGTATAAAAGGCTTCTGCCACCTGCTTTGGTCTTGGTTTGGCTTTATCATTTGGCTTTACTCTTTCTATTAACCTTCCAGCAATGGCACCATGATTGGACTCCTTCCTGGTTTCTGTTGTCAGATGTGTGATGTTCCATCTACCTATCCACTCTTTTTTTTAAAAGTCTATTTATGTACCTCCTTAAAAGCATACAAATTACAGCCAAATGACACCCAAGAACTTGTTAAACTGGAGGATTCTGTAAGACTGTCTATGCAAATGTAGGGATACGTTTCACGAGACTGTCACTTTAATGTTTGTTCATGTAAATTATTCTCATACTAATATGCAAAACTTATCGCTGTTATTTATAACCATTGGTTGTAATTCAGAGTGGAGTTGTACTATATGGTGTAGCACAGGACCTGTACTTAATTACCTTTTTAAACAAGAGAAGCCGGTGTCAGTTGAGACTGTGTACTATTTCTAATGAGATACGGGATATGAGATAGATTGTGACACTGTGTGAACGCTACCTGAACATGAGCCTGAACAGAGCCAGAAGCTGCGGGTTCTCATCATTGTGTATTCAGAAACAGCACATACACATTTACAGTCACGCTCTTAGTTTACATGTTTGCTTTCTATAACGAGGGGGAAAAAAGGACATTAGATCTGCCATTTCTGATCTTCTGATTTCTGAAAGGGAACGGGATCACATTCACATGTGCTCGGGAGATATTTTTAGGAGAGAAAGATTATAAAGGTTCCTGTTGTGATTCGCATGCTGAGTTTTTACTCTCACTGTAGCTCCTTTCAGATTCTTTAAAGGCTGGTTACAAAAACGCTAATTCCATCTGCATCTGTGCCTGTGGGGTTTGTCATATTTTCATGTTTTAGAAACATGAAAACATTGAAACATTTTTTTTTTTTCTGGAGGGCAGCGTCATGACATGTTGCTGTTTCTTTCTCTCTCAGGCCTGTGTCGCTAAGAAGCTCACTCACTCGAGTATTTTTTTCTGCTCACAATAATCCTTTTTAGAAATAGTTTTTATTCAGAGTGAAAGACATCAGCTCCATTATCATCACATTCAATGCTCTGTAACTCTCTTAACTTTTTATTCAGTCAGATGTGTTTCTCTGTTTTCTGGAGATGGATATAATTAGAGAAGAAATGAGAATGGCTGGCAAAAGTGAATCTCAGGAAGGATCTCAGATGTGCCAGCGTTCTTATTTGGCACGTCCTCTATGTTTCTGAGCTAGGTGCTACATGCAGAAAAAGGAGTGATTAACTAATAAGCAGCTGAGAAATAAATGGGTGAGATTAATAAGTTCAGGGACTGACGGCTCTATTGTAAACTTAATAATAACTTAAACCACAGAGTGATGGGAATCGCTGGACCTCATGATTCAATTAAATGATGTAGGTTGCCAGAGTGTGATTATAAATTGGTTATTTAAGCATCTCGAGCAGTCTCGAGTTCTGAGTACTAGAGCCTACATTATGATTTTGACCACTATGACCACATGCTGTTTTTAAAATATATGTTTATCATGGTGGATGAAAATGATAACGGTAATGTGTTTCCATTAGGCCTGACATAGCAAATTTCACTGTTCATTTAATATTTAAATTTTCACAATATTTATGTATTCAAAGGCAAAGTTCATCATAATTACATATTCTAAAGCCATTTTAATTTTGAAGATCCTATGTTATCTCATGTAAGTCTAAGATCGTTTAAGAGTAAAAGTCTAAATATGCATTTACTAATATATGCATTTCCTTGATTCATCATTTGATGTAAATAAATAAAGGCTTTGAATGATTGTATGTCATTTTGTGCATACTATACTTTAGCAAATATTTCTAACATTGTTTCAAGTTGTCAAGCATCTGTCCTAAATGTGATAAGCTACATGTGAGTTACACTTTCTCTGTGGTGGAACATCAGATGACGTTAAGCACGTAGTGCACTACATAGCGTTTAGAATAAATGCGTGTTCTAGATTGTTCTAGGATTTAGCGCGCAATGTAGTGGGTACATCTAATGAATTTGGGTTTGGCATGTGTGAATTACCGCTCTATGAAGACAAGTTGAATATGATGGTTGTTAGTACGGATTCTTGTCTGCACAAACAATTTAAACTTGAATACCAGTCAGGGTCGCGGTGGATCCAAAGCCATACCTGGGAACAGTGGGCACAGACCCCAAATGGGATGCCAGTCCATCGCAATCTAACTAAAAATCAACAACAAAAACTTTACTGTGGATAAATATACTTTAAAAATCCCAAAAAAAAAAAAAAGTTTCTGATAAACGTATCACCTGGTGATGATTTTCGTGCTTTTTATGCAACATGAACACTAACATTCATCAAGGTCTCTTGAATGAACTTAATAAATAGGCCAAACGTCTGTTAAGGGTTTAAGGAACAAAGCCGTAGAACTGTGTTACACTTACGCCATCAGTTACGCTGACTGACGTAGCCAGAGAGCTGGGTTTCCATGGATACTGTTTGTGTTTTCTTGGATACTGCAGTAGGTTATTCCTGGAGGGCTACCACCCTGCAGAGTTCAATTCCAGCCCTAATCTAACACACATAATCCAGTTAACCAGGCCGTCAGCAGCATCTGAACATTACACCTAGGTGTGTTGGAAGTAAATTGCCTAGAAATTTATGTCATTTATGTAATCCGTAAAGAAACAAAGGATGTGGGCATTGCCTGCACGATCCAGGGTGTATCCCTGAGGCATGTGAATTAATTGTAGCTAGTCGTAGTCATTGGAATGTTAAGGAGTGTTGTTTAGACAGTGTGCATAGATTTTGCATCCACAGAAAGCAGATTATCAAGATATATTCCTTAGCTAACAAATACGCTAATAGTGTAACTATATGTATAACTTATTATGTATAATAATGTAATATGATAGCACTTTATATAACATCCTGACAGACATTACAGAGATGCTAAACAAATGTGAACTCTAGCTGTACATTAGAGATAACAAAGCTAATGGACAGAGTGGTGTAGTGGTTAACGTTGCCGTATTACAGCTGTGTGGCGTTTTGAATGTTCTCCCCGTGTCTGTGTGTGTGTTTCCTCTGGATGCTTCAGTTTCCTCCAAAAAACATGTCAGTAGATGGATTGGCTGTGCTAAATTGTCACTAGGTTTGAATGAGGGTGTGAATGGAATGGGTATGAGCGCATGATTCCCTGTAATGGACTGGCGTACCATCCTGGTGCACTCCTGTCCTGTTCCCAGAGTTCCTGGCATAGGCTCCGGATTCACTGTAACCCTAACCAGGATAAAGTGGTTACCGAAGATGAATGAATGAATGTAGCAAGTTTTCCTGTTTAGTTTCTTCTTTACCGCGGACCGCCCCTGGTGTCTGAGTTTTGTTAAAAATAAAGCTGGCTGCCAGAAAGTTCCATATCGCAATGTCTCAGGTTTATCACACTCTGTTCATGCATTGGTACTGTTGCATCAGATTACGTCATTGTATGTCTCTATTCCTGTTACTGTTGTAATGAGTGATGGTTGACATGTCAGACAGTGCACAAATGCGATTATCTGAAGTCTGTATCGTCTGGTTTGCGTTGCCAGCCTTAATGTAGGTCAGACTTAAGTGTGACAAAGTTCAGATTAAGCTTGAAATACTTTCTGTTTACACTTTTAGTTATGAAAACCTTGCAACAGTTTATATATGTTACAGTCTATAAGTGCTTTATCTTGTGGTTTTGCTGTGGGGGTTTAGTTTTGCTCAATATCTGTATAACATATTTCTGTTCTGTTAATGACATATTAATATCTTGTTAATGTGTTCAGGAGCAAGTACATGGCCCATACTGGCTTACAATAATGAACTCTCACCAAAATTAGATAAGCATGTCACATTTGTTTTTACTGTCAACTCATCTTTATCCATACATGTTTAATGGTATGAAATATGGAACATGTTGCAACACGCAAGACCTGTAGATGATTCTTGAATTAATTCTTGCGGCTCCATGCAATCAGAAGTGCTTTAAACAGCAGCACTGTGGTGCATTTAAATTGAATTAAATTGAACAAGTTTCTAAATCTATAATTACTTTCAGACAACCCAACTGTGTAATTATTGAGCATACACCTGTCCGTAAAGTTTTCTCTGAGCTGTTCTTAGGAGCAGGACTGCAACTTCAGGAATAATTAAATGTTCACAAAATCCATGACTTCTTTTCATTTAAGCACTTAAGGATTCACATGTTCACACAGATCAGACGCAGATAGCTGAATTAGACTGCAGATTCATTTTTGCATTTTCTTTAATAAATGTATGCTTTTAGTCTGTGAAACTGGGAAGAGTTTGTGTTTTGTTTATGCTCTTTCTATACCGTTTACCTTGAAGCAGAATTTGCAAATGAGAAAAATGTTAAAATGAGTCTTTGTGACTTGAAGAGGAAATGTGTTTCCTAGTCCTCAGCTAATTACCTTGTAAATCCTGTTTACCTGTAACTGTCTCTATTAGTCTTGGGCAAAACCCTGTTGATGTGTAGGTGTAAAACTACTTTAAGGCCGTGTTTCAAGAGAAGACTCGTATCCTAGAGAGATATGGCAGCAATAGTTTCCCTCAGAAAAAAACAGTTGCAGTAATAAACCCTTGAAAGCCCTTTACTGTGGATCCCATGCATTACAGCCCTTTATGCTATAACTATCTCCAGCAAGAGAGGGTGATGCAAAGTGATACTCAAGATAATTTACAGTGCCTCTTTGGTAGAAAAGTTAACAGAGTCTCTGAAGGCCAATCAGGTGGAGGAGCTCAGGGCTTCTAGATCAACTGTTAGTTTCAGGAAATCCCCATGTGGTTTTTCTCTTTCTCTCTCTTTTTCCCCCTTTCTTGTTTCTTTCGTTGCCTTTGTCACTCGTCTCGACGTTTTGTCTGCCCTTTTCCACAGATCATTTTCCGTAGCGGAGACGTGAACTGTGGTCAAGTAGAACTGACAGTAGGTTTGGCAGAAATGTATTCTGTCATGCAACTACATTAGAAAATGGTGAAATGGTAGTGAACAGTTTCTTGGAAATAGGAAGTACACTATAACCTTCCAAATCTTAAACTAAACTTCAAGCCTCTTTTTTTTTTTTTTTTTTTACACCTAACATGCAATAACTTTACACATTAATTAAGGCTAATTAAATGGTACAATACATTCCACTCCTTTATACAAGATTTTCCATGATGTTATCCAGGTAATATTATAAACAATGGGAGTGGGTTGTTGTGCAGCTCTCCTAGTCTGACATGTAGTAACATGATCCACCGCTGTCTACAATTACTGTCATCACCTATTACAACTGTGACGTTTCTCCCAGGCATTTAAATCATTCTGTGAATCAGCGACAGATCATGACATGGTCATACTCTCCTCGCCTTTGTTGTTTTATTTCCCAGCAACACATGGGCTTTTAACTGAAGTAAGAGTTGAAGTTACACAGCACAACCCAATATCACTTTAATACTCCCGCTCTGTATACCTTACTTCTTTCCAAATTAGCTCACACAGCTGAATTAACAAGCATAAACTGAATGCCAACACTTGCTATGCTCTATTTGCACACATAGACTTTGTGTGCGTCGTGTTGCTCGAGCCCCTCCGTGATTAAGTGGCTGACTCCTATTGTGCTCTTGTGTAAGGCTGCAGCTCCAGCAGAGCATGGCTGGCTGCGTTCTGTTGGCCCAGTGAGGTTCAGACAGTCTATTGTCAGTCAGGCTCTTAAGTTAAACAGGTGCCTATGAATACCCCCCTCCTGCTCTCTGCCCCTTGAGAGGTGTAACGGAGAAGGCAGATGAGGAGGAAGATTGTCACTGAATACAGCAGCAGCCCCGCGTGTTGTGCCAGGCTGCGTCTGGTGCAAACCAACACCCCGCTGTGTGTGAGGTTTGTTCATGGACGAGCAATGCATTAAATCAACCCAGGGCATCCTCACAAGCAGGCAGTGCGCCTCCTCCTACTGCTCCTCACCTGCTGAATCTTTAATGCTACTCATTACTCAGCTGCACACTGTACAGTACATGGTAGCGCTGTCAGGACAAACTACACCGTTTGAATAGTTTGAAAATAAATTCTGAACTGAAAGGCAAGAAGAAAAAAAAACAAATTTGAATGTTTAAGTCTCGTAATTTAAGTCTAGTGTTTCCTAAACTTTTTAGCCAAATGACTCGTGTTGTTTGATGTAGGAAAAGAGGTCTGAATAAACGCATGCCGTTTATGGATTACTTTATTTTTACATATTTTTTAAAAATTATATATCATATTATATAGCTTTTTCTGTGGCTGAATCTCAGGCTGTCTTCTGTGGGCGTATAGTGCACCAAGTCGGTTGTGCACCCTAATGTTATAACTTGTAATGTAGTGAGCATATACAGTGAATAGATCAAAGTGTGTTTTGAAGGGGTCTTAAATACAAATGTTCTCTGTAAAAATAAGTGCAAAGCAGATTTTTATGTTCAGCCTAGCCTTACATCGGAAAAGGAGACAAGAACATGAAAAAATTTTAACTCTGCTTTCTCACAAGTTATTTTGCTTCATAACGCGACAAAATTTTCACTTTCTGTGGTTTGCGATACGAACACATAGTGTCGCATTACTGCTGATGGACTTTATGGCTGGAGCAGTATAAAATCATTATGTGTTTGAATGCCAAATATTAGTAATGAAAAATGAAAATGATAAACATTTAGATTTGAAAGCGTGCACACATTCTTCAGAGAGCTATCTGATATCAGCTTAAATGGGTGTGGTCAGACTAAAGGTAAGAATAATCTGATGAGGTTTGGATCACGTGTAGAGAGGAGATGAGGCTTAAATGTGCAAAGTCATGAGTCCAGCAAGACCCACTTCTTTCGCCAACAGTAAGCATGGATCTTGAGCCTCACAACACTGTTGCTGTTTAAACAGACTTTGCAGTACCCAGAGTTGGTATGATTGCTGATAGTGGCTTTGAAAGTGCCTGATGCAGTAGTATGTCTTTTTGTGTGAGACTATGCTTTCCGGCCTGTGGTTCATCTGGCAGCTGTGTGCAGAGATGGATGTCTCCGTCTTCCTGCCCTGCTTGTTTGTCATGGGTACAGAAAAGACAGGTCAGACTTGCTTACTATAATAACTTTTGCTATTTATAGACAGCCATACATACTGTTAGGAAGGGTTCTAAATCAGATGGAAGACAGGTGGAGCCCCAACAGATTGTCCTGCGTGCTAGTGATTGACAGGTTGGGAGGCTTTTTTTTTTTTTCACTAACTTTCTCCACAATCAGTCATGGCCAACTCTTATTATTATAGGCATGTCTGCTACTGTGCCCTAACCAATTCAATGAGCGCCATTGTTTGGTGGGTGTGGACTAGGGAATGCTGCATGAAGGCAGATTTTAACCACTTATGCTACTATGACGATATTTGAAGACATTTTTACAGTACATGTTATGCATCAATGGATAGGTTTTACTAACTGGCAGCAAAACAGTAGTGCTGTATTTAAAAAATGTGAAAAAATGTGAGTTCAATGATACTTTTATTACTGTCTACACAAATATTGATGTTATTTTCGTATGTTATTTCAGACATTAATAGTATATTTTTGTATTTCCCAGCCACATATGCAACAGTAACGACTGTGCTTCTGTGTGGACGCCGATAAAGTCATTAACTACGCCCTATAACTGACCTATTCATTAATATGAAACGTCGTTTGGCTAACCTTCTTGTTCCTTTAAGCAACCTAATAAGCTTGTTCTTGCATCAACTCATTTTCACACTTGCAGCTAACCACATGTATAGCCTTTTTTGCTCTCTCTTCTCTCTGTCACACACACATGCACACACAGAGACAGCAAGAGCAGCAGCTTTCACCCACCTTATCACACTGACGTCATTTATGGGGATTTCCTCAGCTCTGGGTCTCATCGCTCTGAGTGTTTTTCAAGTTAGATTGCACATAGAAATGGTTCACAGAGAGACTGCAGTAAAATATCGTGTCTTCTCACACTTTCAGAGTTTTTTTTTTAACATGACCTTTTGACTTTTGACTTGAGCGTTCTGTGATGAGACATACTTGCACTGCCCACCCACATGCCGCATTTTTCTTCTTATTTATTTTATTTTTACTCCATTTTCTTCCAATTTAATCATTGTCGATTCTGTCTCATAGTCTAGTTGGAGGAGGGATAACATGCTTACTCTGAAACACGTGAAGCCACAGCATATTTTCGAACTCAATGCCATCCTTTCACCCAGACAGCAGGGCTGATTATGCCCTTGTGGACATGCGCTCCCAACCCCACATGTCTATGGTATCATCAGATCTTGCGATCTCCTGACATCATGACGTCGTTCCACTTGGGCTTCAGGTTACTGCTGGCTGTTTGATGTCCCAACATTTAGTCTACTCTTTTAGTACACTCAGTGAATTTGTCAGGGCTCCATGATCACATAATGTCCAATAATAATCACATTTGTTTATCAAGGCTGCAGCGTAGGAACAGGGGTGTGAATAAATGAGTGATTTTTATGTCCGGCTTTATTTTCACATGTTTAAATTCTATACAGAATTTCTAATTCAATATAAAAATCAAGCTATGTATAAGTGCTGAAACTAGAATTACACTGAAGTAGATCATTTTCAACATGACTTATCAGAGTCATTTTGTGCGCCATGACCACGTGTCCATTCATATTCAATTTTTCAGTTTCTGTCTCTCTGTTCTTGTCTGGAGGCCTGTATTGAGACTCAGTCACCATGATTTTTTTAGTGTAGTATAGTTAAAAATCTAACTGTTGATGTTGCTTCACATGAGGCTTTTTGGGTGGTGTGCTTCTGGGTAAGTTTCCATCTTGCCACATATAGGGAGTGGACTACTTCCAGTGATGCTATAGTGAATGAACTGACATGGAAAGTAATTATATACATGTAGAGAGAGAGAGAAAAATGTTCAGTTTTGGTTCCTCTGTAAGTTCTTTGTGGTTTGTGTGTGTGTGTCTGCCCCCTGCAGGTGAAGCTGGTGAAGTACATCAGTAAGCAGCTGCAGTGTAAGCAGAGGGTTCCAGTGTGTGAGCGATCGCTGACCCTCAGCACCTACCCACACCTTGTGGATTGGCTCCATACCATTAATCTCAGGCCTGAATTCATAGAGGTATTTTGTGTGTATGTGTTTAATTGAATAATGTCACTTCATACTGCTCGTCTTTCCATTGTTTGATTCTTTGGCTTCTCCCCAGCAGTGTTTCCTATGGTTGCAATACATATTACATTAGCAAATGTGTGATATCTGTTGAAAAACATCAATGTACTTGTTTGCAGTAAGCATGTTAAATGCTGTCTGTGGGTTAATTGGTATTAAGCAGTGTCAGATACAGGATTTCCCCTAGAAACATTTTTATTAGTAGGTGTCATGGTTATTTATAGGAGCGGGGGATACACATACTCTAACCATGACAACGGACTGCTCAGTTCTGCTTTTGCGTTTTATACTAGAAGCATTAACTGCTGATGCGGTGCATGCAAATTTCTTCTATGTTGTTCAGTATAGCCGTTTATCATCAGTCACATGCAGCAAGCAGCATTGCTATATCTTGTATTGTGTAGTCTAGGTGTATAATTAAAACAGCACATATGCTATTTCTCAATTCCGGCTGCAGCGGCCGTCGCCCTCACAGTTGGTTATTGTGTGACAATGATATTTGCAGCCTAATAGCAAGTTATCTGCACACATTTGTTTTTAAATCAGCACAAAAAGCACTCTTTTCGGCTCAGAAAGAGCTATATGTTTAACAACTATGTGTTTGTTCACTAAAACATAAGGCAGGAAGCAATATTACTTTATGGAAAATCAATCTGGGTGCATGAGTTTACTAAGGGAAACACGTGGATATAGTAGAGGAGCAGTTTGTAATTTTTAGAGCCCTCTGCTGATTGTGAGGTGATTTGCAATTGCATTGAAAACACTGACACCCCCACAGATTGCATATGCCAAATTACATATGTCTCATGGTATGCATTTGAAAGAAAAAGAAGACACTGATATGGCTGAGGTGAAGCTCATTTCTGGGCTGGAAGAATGCTAGCAAAAGCCTGAAGAATGGCTGTGAATGGCTAATTACTAAGATAGCTGTTTCTGACATTTTGAAGGCACCTTTAACTAGAAAGAGGTAGCAGGATTTGAGTTCTGCGACATTACTATCAATAAAAGAAAGCACAAAGGAAAAGGTGTATAAAATGTTTTATAATTTATGGCAACTGGAAAGGGAGTTAAATTGAAATTGGTCCATGAAACATGAATGAACTCTCTTCTAAACTGAACTCATATGCACCTTTTGCTCACTTGCAAACAATGCTTGACATTAAAGCTGTGTGTGAAAATGAAGGCCGAGAGTAACATAGAGAGATAGACGGTGCAGGATTATTGGTGTGTATAGCTCCATAAACAGTCATGTTACATGGTCGCACTGACATTCCATTCCCCCATGGGCTCCCACACCCAATCTGACTCCTAATCCTAGAATGTGCCAAGTCAGCCTCTCTGTCCTACATGCTCCGTTCACTCTATTTTTACACCTCACCGACCCCCGGCCTGTGTGTACACACATAACATGCACTCAACTAGCCAGAACAGGATTCCACTGGCTTCCACGCTGCCTTGTCTACTTTCATTAAATAGAAACATACTGAATAGGCGCAAGAAGAGGAGACGACTGAATAAGTGTTAGAGGTAGAGTAACAGAACTAGAGCGACAACTCAGAACTATGGCCTTAGTTTTGCACAGGCTGCGCGTCTGTGTTTTTGTGTGTATATCTTTCTACAGGTGTGTTGTCCACCCCTAACCATTTGTGTACTTGTGCATGTTCTTTTGACACTATGCGACTGCTGTATATGGTGACATTAAAAGCTTGTTGCCATTCTTTTTTAAGCTGGACAGTGGCTATTCTCCTTGTCTGAGCTGCGTGATTCACAGGGCAGGAATGCATCCATGCGATTGGTGGCCCACATAGCACCATTCTTTCTCTGTTAGACAGTTTGGGAGAGGATGAGCACTGAAGGTCACATTCACGGCCGCTATGCTGTTAAACACGTCCAAAGGGTTGTGATGATATTCTCAGGAAACACACAGGAATGCCCTTTAGGGCAGACAAGATCAGACTGGCTCTTTGAAGAGAATTTACATGATAGTGCAGTTTAGGGAAATGTGTGTTTTTGTGCGTACTATCTGTAAGCAGACACACTATGCTTTCCAGCATATCACAACTACCAGGAATCATATCTGTTCCTCACCCCAAAAGCTGCATGACTATCATGCATGATTAAGTAGGTTTGTTTCTTGGGTAATTTTTTTTTTTTTATCAGTAGTTTATATCAGTGATAAATATTTGTCATTTGGATGTTCCAAGAATAGCAGAGGGCTTGGTGGTTTGAACGCACACAGTTCGTCATTGCAAAGTTCTGCAGTTTGGTGAACTGCCAAAGTAACAGGTATGTGCTACATGCTGTATTCCAGGAAATGAAGGAAAGCAGTTACAACAGTAATGTCATTTGAAACCTCTCTTTCATGGTTATTATGACTCATGCATGGAGGCTACTGTAAGTAATTCAACTTGCTGTTGCTCAATCCTAGACCAGGAAAATAATCTCTCACCCCTTAGAGTCACTAAGGGGACAGCTTCATCCAATTGCTCGAAAACAATACCAAATATTTTAACACAAAAATCACCTAGATAAAAGTATTCACTGTTCAAATTTGAAGTTAGGTAGGTACAGTAACATTTGGCATGATGAGAACAGCTGGTCAGTGTTGCTCAACCCTATTTCAGGAGATCTATTATACCTGCTCGGATGCTGAAATTGAATACTGAACATCTTCATGAAATGTGCTGATCAAATGCTACTGTTTGATGGATTTCACTGTTGAAAGCTTTAGTATTAGAATGTATCTGAATATTAATTAACCTGTAATGTTGCATTCATATTGCATAAACCACAGAAGTAACATTTTAATATCACAATGGTCTCATTGAACAAACAGTTTCACGTCTTTATTAGTACTGCTCCTGCATTTCTGGTTCTTTCCCTATGTTTGCAACGGCAGTATTTTAAAGTCGGTGTTTGCAAGAGCTCTCGAAGTTGAACATTGTTTATTTAAGTAATTTCATTTTAAGTCTATCTGTTCCAATACTTTTGATCACCTAAAAATTGAGTTGTCTGCCACCAAAGGTGTCATGTTCTAAGTTATTTAATACATCTAGATGTACTGTATATATCAGGAAATGAAGGCTGAAATGAAAGCTGAAATCTGTCATCTCAAAGAAACAAAAGAAAACAAACGAATTGGCCTTGCCAATTTCAATACGTTTGGAGGGGACTGTATATATACTTTGTGTGTGTGTGTGTGTGTGTGTGTATACACTGTGTGTGTATATATATATACAGTCAGGTCCATAAATATTGGGACATCGACACAATTCTAACATTTTTGGCTCTATACACCACCA
>CM075016.1:12344779-12381775 GCA_037576675.1 Pangasius sanitwongsei | reverse complement strand
GGAACCTCTTAAAATAAAGCTGAAAGTCTACACTTCGATCACATCTTGATTGTTTTATTTCAAATCCTTTGTGGTGGAGTATAAAGGCAAAATCACAAAAACTCTGTCATTGTCCAAATACTTCCGGACCTGACTGTATATAGGGACAATAGGGACAAGTTGCAATATCACTGCGCTAACGAATGTAAACAGCACTACCAGAAAATTCAAAATGGAATTGCAGCATAACACTGAATGCATGGAGTCCATTGTATCATAAACTTTAAATCATTAACTTTATTCACTACGTATATGTTTATTAATGTTAATATACATAAATTACTTTCGTATTTAATAAAGGCTATATATCTTATTAAAATATGTGAAAATAACGTGTCACATGTGACTTCCTTTTTTTTCCTACAGTAAGTAATGCAAGAATCATTTAACCGGAAAACTTATGAAATGTTTTTCGTTAGACTTACAGTAGGAGAATAAAAGTAGATCATCATCCATTTGAATGCAGATTATTTGCTTTGACTATGTAAAAATTTGTAGCATGTTTAGTAGTTGCCTGCTCACTGATAAGCTACTTATTTAGTTAACTCTGAATTCGTAAATACAGATGGCCCATTCAGTGCTCACATCCTGTAGATTCACAGGAAGAAGGGCTTCTCTTAAGGAAGGGAGGAACATGTAGTGAAAGAGGGGGTCTGACCCTGAGCTTTGCTTCCTGTGTTTTAGCCTTCTCTCCTTTTCCTTTCTTCAGTGGCCATACATGGGATCCTGTCATTTACAGTACAAAGGGATCAACCATGCTGAAATATTTGATGCCTTCTAACAGGAAGTTGAACTAACCCCTTTCTTGCGCGCGCACACACACACACACACCACCTTAACTGATTCCACGAATTAAAGCGATTAAACATGTCGGTGCTCGTGTCATTATAGCAAACTGATGTCAGCGATCCGGTTTGAGCCTGAGTTTTGTGGTTGGCAATTCCCTATGAGGTTCCTGTTGCGTGGAAGTGTAGTGGAGCAACACTGGAGAACGAAGGTTGACCACATCTAACAGGAAACATGTGCAGTGCACACTCACTGTGTGGTTTAGGTGTGTAGACTGGGAGACGTACCATCTGGTGATAGGCTGATCAGATAGCTGGAAGACATGAAGCTTACGAGAAGGAGAGTGAGGTGAAAGAAATAACCGATTTAATTGAAAGAATAATGCACAGGTACACAGAATAAAGGGTAATTAGTCAGAAAGTGGACAGAGAGATGAACATAGAAAGAGAGAGCGAGAGAGAGAGAGAGAGAGAGAGAGAGAACATATAAAGTTGAGGGGAGGGCAAAGCAAAGAAGGAGGGAAAGACAGTTTGGAGAGGGAGGTGGGGTGACTAAAAGTGTGCGCTCTCACACTCCGACTGGCGTCTGAAGGGACACAGAGATCTTGTTAACATCTCTGGGAGATGATATATGGGAAAGGATTATTTCAGACCTGACTTTTTTATGGTAGGCTATTTCTTTTATTGCTTATCACTTCACATCCTTTCTAAGCTGCACATGTGGACTCCTCTAGTTATTTTCTACTCTGATGTTGTGGTTTCCTGCCTGTGTGTCTCTCTGGGCTCATAGAGGTTGTGTGCAGTATTAGCTCCTGCAGTAAGCTGTTAACTCTTTGTTTGTACACATCATACACTCGTAAAGAGTGAGGGTTCAAGGTCTTATCTTCCAGCCTACTCTGGACTTTCTGACTGAACAAGATTTGGTCAGAGGTCCTACAGGTACTTGTATACCAGTATGGTGTGATTGGGTTAAGTTCAGCAGCAGTTTCAGGTGAAACTCTATGTCAGGTGGCAGACAGGGAGGAACCTTGTATCAGCTGTGTTTGTAGCCCTGACTGTTTAATGATTTGTGAATGGTGCTTTCCATAGGGCTCATAATTACAGTGTCTGTATGCGTGTATGTGGGTCAGGAGCATGCTGTTTATGGATCATACTTGTTTCCTGGTCTTGTGATTGGTGAACTCTTGAATATCATTTCTAAGCTTACGTCAACACAGATCACAGGCAGGAAAAACATGTCCAGACACCATCTTGGGGTAGGTATGTGTCAAACCCTTGTACACTCAGCATGTCTTCTGTCCTGGCTTGTCTGTAGCAAATGCAACCTTACACAAATCTTAAGTGCATGGAAAAGTACAACTCAGTATGTCTAAGGTTGATGTGGGATATCTATTTGAACACAGGTATCAAAACAGTGGTCAGTATATATTCTACACTCACCAACCACTTTATTAGTGACACCTGCTCATTCATGCAATTATCCAATCAGCCAATCATGTAGAAGCAGTATAATGCATAAAATCATGCAGATACAGGTCAAAAGCATCAAACAACCGAATGGGGAAGAACATGATCTCAGTGTCTTTGATCGTGGCATGGATCTTGGTGCCAGATGGGCTGGTTTGAGTATTTAAGTAACTGCTGATCACCTTGGATCTTCAACCACAACAGTCTCTAGAGTTTCACACAGAATAGTGTGAAGAACAAAAAAACATCCAATATGTGTTAGTAATGTGGGCGGAAACACCTTATTGACAAGAGGAGATTGTCAGAGGAGAGTGGCCAGACTGGTTCAAGTTGACAGAAAGTTTACAGTAAGTCAATTTAACCACTCTTTCTACAACCATGGTGAGCAGAAAAGCAGAACATCATCAAACTTTGAGGAGGATGGGCTACAACATCAGAAGACCACATGGGGTTACACTCCTGTCAGCCAAGAACAGGAATCTGACGCTACAGTGGGCACAGGCTCAAAGAAACTGGACAGCTGATGATTGGAAAAAGACCATATATTGTTTGTTAATATTCAACTTCAAAGTTTCAGTGAGTCTGTGCCCATTGTAGCCTCGGATTCCTGTTCCAGGCTGACAGGAGTACAACCCAATCTGCCACAGGGTTCAAGGCAGTGTGTGTTCTGAGATGCTTTTCTGCTCACCATAGTTATAAAGCATGGTTATTTCAGTTCTGTTATCAGCAGTTTCTGAATTATTCAAACCAGCCCATCTGGCACCAATAACCCTGTCACGGTCAAAGTCACAGATATCACACTTTTTCTTCATTCTAATGTTTGATGTGAACATTAACTGAAACTCTTGACCTGTATCTGCATGATTTTATGCATTGCACTGCTGTCAGATGATTGGCAGATTGGATACTTGAATGAATGTACAGGTGGACTTTTTTAAATGTGTATATGTACAGTATATTCATGAAATTGCCTGCTCTGTTTTCTGTTAAACTGATTGAAGATGCTTGTTGTTTGTATATATTTGCATATTACTTGACACTGCTGCAAACTAGTTATCTTCAACTTATAAGATTGTATTATATATTTTTTGACTGATTGCTTTAGCGATCAGTAGTGTATGTGGCCTTCCTGAGTCTCGATGTAGTTGTGACTCTGATTGGCGTACTTGTTTCTAGTCAGTTGCTGGAAACTAAGATCTCGTGCTATTTGCAGTTCTCTCACCTGCTTTAACAGCTACCTGCTCCTATTGTGTTGTATTGTCTTTTGCTTTTCATGAACTGCATGCTTCCTAATGATATTCACGTGTTCTAGGTCTTCTTTGAAGGCCGCACTGAGCGTGGTTTGTATTAAGTGGGATATGCAGGCACATTCTGTATTTAGTGAAATGATTGGTCATAATTGGATATCCAGTAAATGGCAACACTCCAACAGACCACAACAATTAAGATCACAAGTTTGACATTCCACAGCTCCTATTCTGGCAGGAAATAGGTGGAATATTTTGTCAGCGGCCAGTAAAAAAAAATTTACTGATGAAAAACCCATCTCTTGTGTAGGTTTTCATTTATTTATTAATCGTCATTACAGCTCCCAGCTAACATTTTAAATTCTGAAAACGTCCCAGGTTTAATTTAATATTTCTTGTTTACATTTTTATCTAATAGCACTGAGATTTTTGGAGCAGGTGCTTTGCTCTGTCTGTTCTCCTCATGGTCTTTTCTGACTTTTGTCAATAAGGGAAGTTTCCATACTGATTCCTGGAAGAGAGTTTCCTATTCCTGTGAGAAATGTGTGCGCATACTGTAATCTCTCCCTTTGTCTCTGAGTAGGTGGTGTGTGTTGTTGCTTTTTTCCCCACACACACACACACACACACACACACACACACACACACAAAACAGAAACCACATGCATGTATTCACACACACACACACACACTTGTATTGCACATACTTGGCCAGTAAAATTGTAGTCAGTAGGTGGTTCCCCAGGCCCACACACAATAGTGGATTTAATTTTAACAACTAACATGAACAAAAATAGCAACAATGACAATTAAAATAGATCCTCCTCCGCTCACAATATGGTGAGTTTTTTTTAAGAGCCCTAAAATACCTGTGATATAATCTATACAGAATCGAAAGAATTATCTGTACTAGATACACTTTTGTGGTTAAAAGTCCTTTATCTTGTTATTTTCATATGGTTATTAAATGTATTTCACGTGACAATCATGACTTTATATTTTTAAATGAGCTGATTATATTCAAGTTAAGCATGCAGCTGGAGGACTACTGAGTAGCCTGAGACTTAGAGCAGTAGTAACTGGTTTGGGACACGGCCTGTATCTCGGTTGTGCTGTTGACAGTGATTGGATGCTATTCAAATGCATTTTATGTGATAGATAAAGCCAGTGATTTTTAACAACAGGTAAAATGTTATTGTTTTTGTCACCTGAACAGAAGCAGCAGCACTTGTTATAGTCTAAAACTCACCGAAGCACACGAAAAGCTGCTTTTTACAGCTCTTTAAGAGGGTTTGGCTAACAACAGTTACTACAGTACTTCAGTACTTACTGGAAATGGAAAGCATGCAAAAATGAGTCTGTTTGCTAATTACTCTTTATGAAATTTGAAAATTATGCAGGAAATTATGGTGTATAGTGGAGTACCATTTGTTTACATTAGTAAAACATTCACGTTAGGAGAAAATAGATTTCTGAACTGCTTGTATGCCTTTGGATGGCCGTCTCAATTGGATGGTAGTAATTCACCGATTTCAAAGTGTATATACAATAAACTTTAACTATGTAAAGAATAAAACATATGGAAATATGGCACCAATGACAGTGTGGTGTGATGCCACCCCAAAATTTATCGTTTTCTAACAGCAGAACATCCCAAAGTATTTTTGAAAATGCTAACATTTATTTATTTATTAAAAAGCAGCAAGCCACGGGCCTACGTTTTATCCATTTGTTGTTATGTTTAATGTTGTGCAATGTTGGTGAAACAGGTTTGTTCCTGTTTGTCTTCTGTTATCGTTTTTTTCCACTCTCTAAGTTAATAAGACAAAAACACAGCTTGTCATGCTACTGAGAAACAATAAATCCCTCCATCTTCAAGGCTTCCCTATGTTGGAAAACTTAAAGTTAACTCTGACAGTTACAAAGTGCTGACACTGGAGATTCCTTTCAAAATTGCTAAATAAACATCTCCTCAGAGAAAACATTACTATATCAACAATTTCAGGTTTTTAAAACTCCTTGTATGGAATGTCTTCCATAAAAGTTCCTGTGTAAGTTGTTGCTGTAGAAATGAAAATTAATGAGAACGAGTGCACTAATATAACCTGTGATTTGCCTTGCAGCTGGGACTGCTGTCAGAGCTGTTGTTATAGAAAATGAATCAACACCTTCTGAACAATCAACACTGAGAATTTATCAGCAGGTTAATCAAGGTTTCAACTGCATAAGATTTATCACAGAGATCTTACTGAGCACAAGTTACTGAGCAGAGTTTGGCTATACTATAGTGTGTGTGTGTCTGTGTGTTGGCGTGCAGGGCTTTGGGTGTGCAGGGGTGTGTTTGTATGTATCTGTATGTGTGTGTGTGGCGGTGGCTGCATGTGTGTGTATGATGATGAGCTGACTCCAGCGAGACGCCAGGACACAGGAATGCAGTTTGGGCAGGGGAGCAGAGAGAGACTCGCACTGACAGACAGGGTGAGAGAAAGACAGGTTACCGGAATACTGCTAACTCTGTGTACTGTGCCAGCAGCCTGAGTGGCGAGTGGGGGACTGGAGGAAGGCCCTCCACCTATGGCGGACATTACTGAATCGCTCTTTATCAGCACACAGAAAAGGCCTTTCTCTATCTCTGGTGGCCACCCAGAGGGAGAATGCTCAAAGGGAACCTTGTTGATTGTAGTTGGCCATCCTCTTTTTCTTTTCCATAAAGGATGTTGTGGGTAAAGGAGACAGAGTAGCCATATCCTAGCTGCAGTTATCAGTTATCTGCTGTATTCAGCCCTGAGGCCACAGAGTGACAGGGATAAACAGAGTGGTGCTTGTTATCCTGACTTGTCACCTTGCTGATGTTTTTTATATTATTCTTTGTAAGCTGATGGTTCAGCTCTCCTCCTCTTCCTGTGCTTTGATCTCTTGAATCATGATGATCTCTAACAAGTTGCTTGCTTGTCAGCTATGGTTTTAAAATATAGAAAATACTCATTTTAATAATTGTACAAAATTTATGTATAATGATGTAAATAAGAATAGGGTGGATTATCTCTAAATAGGTATAAATAAGGTGTGTTTTATATGTACTGTATGATATGTATACAGAAATTAGGATCGCTCTGTCTCACTTTGTTCCTTTCTTTTTCTTTCCTACCTGCAGGCAGTACCATTGAATCTGTCTCTAGATGCATTGCTGCAGATGTCTGATTCTCAGGTGCAGGAGACCATGAGGAAACTGGGCTCCAGTGCTGATGAGTGCCCCCGCATCATTGCTGCCCTCTCCTGTCTCAAGAGCACCACCACCCCCTCCACCACCTCCACCTCCTCCACCTTCAGCTCTGGGCCATGGACAGGTGGGTCCTACTGCCTGTTTGATCTGTTTTAGATAACCGGCAGGCCACATGTTATAAGAACATGACAGAGTGGAATATATTCAAGCCAGAAATTGAAGAGAAGAGACATTTCCCCAGCTTCCTGTTCTTAAGTAAAACTTAAAAGAGCTCTAGTAATGTTTTATATGAAACATAAAATACCTCACAAGAGAGTGTCCATACTAATGTCAACTAACAAACATTCCACTCAGCATTCTCTATTATCATTAAGATTCATTTATTGCCATTTATGTATTTCACTTTGTTTGGATCCCTTGCCCCATTTCTGCAGGCCATCAAGCTGGCTATATGTTAAGCTCAAAAAGAGGTAGACAGCCCCACTATTATGGATTCACATATTTAATTGCTTGTGCACATCGCTACTAGGTTTTTGGGGCAGTGATGTATATTCTCTAACTCTGGTGCCTCTGCTACAGGACGGGAGCTCAAAGACGACGGAATTCCCTGGATTGTAGAACCTGCTCGCTGTGGCATTAATACTTCACTGTCAGCTAATCATCTCTCCTGCTCCACTCGAAGCCCACAGCCCTATAGCCCAAACCCAGCTGTTCGGGTCCCTTTTACCCCCGCGATGTCTGGCACCCAACGTTCTGTCTCTGTTTCTGCTGTAACCTCTCTGGACTTCCCAAATGGACCCCATGTGACCCCATTGTTGAATGGACTAGCCGACCCTTTCTACTCCTCACCTCAGCTGCTACGGCGCCCGCTTGGACAGGTATCGACTCCGCCCCCTACACCGCCCACCATTAGGAACGAGCTCCTGAATCCCCCCCACACGCCGCCATCCAAGCTGCGCCAGCTTTTCCCCACTCTGCCCCGCAGCAAGAGCCACACACAGCTCGCCAACCGCATAGATGAGCCGGCACACAAGTAGGTCCAACCATTCGTGTTCGTAAAAGAGTGCTGGAGAGTGTAATGAGACTTAGTTGCTATGGTTTACATCACTTATATATTATCTTCACTGATCCTGTACTGAGAAGGAAAAAGAAAGTAAACCAAAGAGCCTGATCATGGAGGCTGATTTTAATCAGAGGTTGAAGCCTCACTTTCTTTTTGCGTATGCCACAATATCATGATTCATGATTCAGTAATGTGATTATATAGCCGTGTATAACACAAACATCTGTGTTCACAGGAAAGTAACCCTTCTAGAAACATGTATAATTTAAAGCCATCTGAAGGCAAGACTTTTATCATAGAGGAAACATTTTATTTACGAAACCAGAATGAGAAACTAATAGGACATGAAAAAAGCTTAAGTAAGATTTTTCACAGACTACACTTCCCCAACGTCCTTAGCATCCACAGTGCCAGTTATTTTTTTATAAGTTCAACATTGTGAAAGCTGAATTTCAACATGTACAATGTTATGTTTCATTTTGAATCACATGGAGTTTTTTCTAGCTCTTTTTTTTTTTTAATTCTCACTTGCAGTATTGCTAAAGTATATATTGCAGGTTTAGACATTCTAGAAAGGTGCTGCTTGGTGCCCTTGATTTTTGTGGGCTTTTTGACCATGTTTATAGTCTTTCATTTTGATGCGTACCCACTTAGGTTAAGTGGTGGTTACTTCTCAGGGAAGTCGTCTTTAAAAATGATAACTAGAGGAAACTCAAACTTGTCGGCTTTGAAGAAGTTCAGGTGATTTTCAGTCAGTTGATCTTTTGTTTTGTTCCATTTGTAACTGTAACATCTAGCTTCCACTGTGAGGTTAACAAGCATCACTGATGCTGCAAGATTCCATGAAATGCATTAGAATATTAATGAATGCTACACTAGGCACTTCTAGCTCATAAAACATGGAAGGTAAACCTTTCCTAAGGAAACAAAGTCGTGATGTCGTGATGCAGTAACAATTTCATCCTAAACCTTTTGTTTTGAATATGTTTTTTTGTTATTTCCTGATATTCAGTTAGATTTTAAATTTTTAAAAAATCTGTCCCAATATACAGGCTGAATCCTGAAATGGCTTCCTGCATAGGGTACAAATGAAAGCTTTTGTAGAACCAGGTCGTGTAGTGCACTATATCCCCAGTACAATGACATTTAAGATTCAGACACAGATGAAGTATGATTCCAGTAAGCACCTGTTGGCAAATTAACTAATTACATGTACTATTTGCTTGTTTATATAACTTAATAAAAAAAAAATGAAGTTATTTAGATGAAATAAGTGTCATTAGGCCAAAGACATGGTAAAGTGTGTTTCTTAATCTTACATTTGGCAGGTGAAACCTGGACATGTTTGTAAATACTTTTTAAATGGTATTTAAATAATGAGATTCATTCTGACAGCTCTTGAAATTTAGTCCCTTTCACGTCTCAGCTACATGTGGTACGTACAGGAAGATCCAGATTTCAGGAAGTTCACTGTGTAACTCAGTCAAGAGTGAGTCAGATTGGCTAAATACACGTAGGGATTAAATATTGGTCATGCATGTTCAGCACCACAGTGCAGATTCTCACATTACGGCTGGCGTGCATGATGTCATATGAGTGTGTCATAACACACACTCCTGGAGGAATGCTAGAATCCCCCCCCCCCCCCCCCAACCCATACCCACACCCACCTTCTGCATTTCTCACCAGAGTCATACTGATACCATTAGCTCAGACTCTGTGGCGTCCAGTAGGGGGCCACTGGCTTCTCATGCTCTGTGTCAAAGGCCATCCATCATTAAGAAAGATACTGATGCCTCAGCAGAAGTGTCTTACTGCCAGTAACCTGAACTCCTTCCTGAAGTTCTAAAGTCGACCGTTCAGTCTTGTATTCTATGATGCAGTTTACTGATTTTTAAAATATAGTTGTACATATTCAGACAAAACAACTTTGGTCATCAGTTTGAGCTAATGTCCTTGGAAAACATAGCTTCAGATTAGTCAGGGGGAAATTGTAAGGCATGACTGAGTATACTGCTCAGATTTCCGGCCAATGCAGTATCTCCTCTTCTATGTCCTGCAGGAATGTGAAGAAGAATAAGATGCTTCTAAATGTAAATGTGCAAGATGCAAGAAATGGATATGAGGATTCGCCCTCGCGCTCGCCACTGCTCTCTGTCCCCTCTCCACACATTATTCCCAACACACGCATCCACGTGGAAAGTCCAACACTGAAAGGTAGATCTACTTCTGCCATGGAAACTTATGGAAAGCAGAGTGTTTGTTAGCATATTGGTTTCTGTGTCTGTTTCTTTTCTACTCACTGTTTGGACCTTTTGTGATTCTATTAGACAAAGGAAGATCTCCACAGGCAATGAGGAGAGATTATGGTCTTACAATCACACATAGGTGAGACAATCTGATCAGTTTTTGCTCTTCCTATGATATGGGAGTCAAAGGCAAAGGCAAAATATTCTGAATATTTGTATATTATATAAATATGTTTCCTTCAAATATATTTATATAATATATATGTATATGTGCAGAACATTTTTTTAGTTCATCCTTCATGATTTATTTGTTTAGGTTAGCACAAAATGGGCAGAACAAAAGTTTAATACTTTTTATTTATTTTGTTATTGCCTTTAAAGGTTTTCCACCAAGTCGTGGTTCTCCCAGACGTGTGCGGTGTGTCGGAAAAACATGCTCTTTGGTGTAAAGTGCAAACACTGCAAGTAAGTCAGCATGGGTGCCCCCGCTACACAATCACACCTGCTTATAATATAAAGAATCTGCTAATGATTTTCTCACCTTCAGGTTAAAATGCCACAACAAGTGTACCAAAGAAGCACCTCAGTGCCAGATAATTCCAAGTAGGTGTCATGTCATATTCTTAACAAACCAAAATGTATTTTTTTTTCCACACACTGAGCAGTATTTCAGGGATGCTTTTGTTTTTGTTCTTTCTAGTTTCGAAAATCAGAAGAACAGAGTCGGTTCCGTCCGACATTAATAACCAGGTGGATCGACTACCATCACCTACACAGTTTGGCACATTACCAAAGACTTTAAACAAAAAGGCAAGAGTGACAAAATGCAGAAATGTATGATTCTTTATAAGCACATTTTATTAATGAAATTAATAAGTTAAACATATATGCATACACACATATCAGCAAGGCCAGTTCTTTTGTTTTTGCTTTACACTGAAGACACTTCTGTTTGAGATCAGAAGATGAATATGAGACGATAGATCAGAATTTCAGCTTTCATTTCCTGATATTTACATCTAGATGGGTTAAACAACGTAAAACATGACACCTTTCGTTTGAACCCACACATTCTACAAGTGATCAAAAATATTGGAACATTTGACTGACAGGGGTTTTTTGTTGCCCAGGTGTGCCCTGTTAGACTGGTTGTTTATATAATTAATAGCTCTGAAGATCTACTGTTGGTTTGAGCCCCGAGTTTCACCTGTTTATAATACATTATAACTGATATAATACATTTTCTGTGATGAGACATTTATTTAACATTTTTGGAAGGACTTTACAGAGGTAAATTGTTTGACACTGGAAAGTCTTCAGGACAGAAGGCTTTGCAGTTTCTCTGTAACACGATAAGCTGCATTTTTGTCTTATTAACTCCATGAGATAGAAAAGAGAGGCTGGTGAGGGAATGACTGTTTATAGCTGCTACAACATGATAACAGGAACTAACTTGTTTTGGGGATTTTCAACAACATTAAATGTAACTATAAACAAATGAAGAGCCTGATGTGTCTGCTTTAATTAATAAAGTTGTAATTACTGCTAAATTGTTGTGGTATAAGATGATTAAAACACTTCTGGCTGTTTTAGGAAAATTTTCAACTTTGAGGTGGTAACAGTAACGTCTGACCGCTCTGTCGTTGATTAGTTTCCTTATTTTTGATTTTTTTTCCTCAGGACCTTCCTCCACCTGTCAGTCAACCAGACTCCAGCAGTAACCCCTCTTCTACCACCTCCTCCACACCTTCCTCACCTGCGTTCAGCTCAAGCAACCCACCAAGTGCCACTCCACCCGCAAACCCCTCGCCCAAAGGGCCCACTGATGGCCGTTTTCACTTTCCAGGTCAGTGACTAACATCTTCCTTTAATCTTACCTTCAAACAAGTGGCACATTGTCAAGGATGATGTTACATTACATCATTTTGCATAATCTTTAATCTCTCAGTCTTTATCTGTCAGAGGCACGGTGAACCAAAAACAAGAGGTCTTTCTCTAACTGATCTTTCTTTCCTAATGTTTTGCTTGGGTGATTTTCTTTTCATGCTGTCCTGATCTCTAGCTTCCTGCTATTATCAGCTCAGACAACAGTTTATCTTCCCTGGTGAGTTAACACTGTCCCTATAACTCTGTGATTTCAGATTTTCCCAAAGACTAACACACTACTGCAAAACTTAAAATGCTTTGTTGGGTTGCTACAGCTAATGCGTGAACAATTCTTGTATAACAGTATGCTGAATGCTTTCAATTTGTGTTACCTTCATGGTTGAGAAGTGGTGCATGATGGTTTCTAATGCCACCTTCTGGACTCTGTGATGCATTGCTTTCATTGATATCTTTGTGCAAGTTGTGCTGAGTGTGGAGATGGATTCATGTCTAAAAGGCTTAGATGTACAAGACTGTATATTAGCGTTTTAGCATATATTAAGTGTTATAAATTTAACCACGATTTAACCATTATTCTTTGTGTTTATTATCTAAGTGTCACCTGTAAAAATAAGTGAAAGTATCCTAAATGAAAGCAAACTGTTTATCTTTATGGGTTTTAGCTATATGCCTGTCAGACTAGTTGGACAATTTCCATATTTTTTTTTTTTTTTTTACTTTTAAGTAAAAACTTTTATTTTTACTTTTTTTTTTTTAAACTAAATCTTAGCAAGAAAAAGCATAGTTTACCAAGTAATACTACTATCAGCTATTGAGAAGCTAAACACACTCCTGCGAGATCTAAACATCTATGTGGCTGAATTTTCCTACAGATATATCGAGTTCTCAACATCAGGATGGCCATGACTCAGGGTAAGGCATATTTTTTGCTCCTGTTTAACCATGATCATGATAGAATCCATACACGAGTCCCTACAAAACAGTCAGAACTGATACAGATTCAGTGTGCACAGTGATCGTTTACACCAAAACGTATATACATAAAACTCTTTAAACCACACAAAGTTTTGTGTGTTTTCTCGGATATGAATATGGTTATAAAAATGTTCATGAAACTAAAAAAAAATCATCAAATTAATTAAAAAAAGCTCACAAATGTTTGACATATCCTCTCCTGTTTCCAGAGAGACAGAGCCAGTAGGTAATGAGCTGATCACACCGACAGTCAGGCAGGAAGAAGCAGCTGTGGTGAGTATAGAAGACAGCTGGTCTCAGCACTTTAACCACAAAGTGTCTAAGAAATGAAGCTCAGATACTCTGAGACTAAAAGGTCAAGTAGTTGTACAAAGTGAATGATGGTGAAATGATTGAATCATGTGATTCCAACTCATCTTTATTTGTGTTTCACCATTCACTGTGAAATGCAGTCATGTGACCAGGCAAAAAAAAGCATTTCCTATTATTTTTATATTTAAATAATAATATTTAAATAATATTTCATCTACATAAATTTGGCAAAATTATCAGCATTCCAATCGAGAATGAATGCAACAAATCTCATCCTCGACTGTTTTAAATTGTTTTTATTTACCAGGAACTACAGTATATTGTGGCATTTTTACATGATCCTGTATTAATGTAGCATAAATATGACATGCTAAAATCACTGACCTCCATCACCAGGGGAAAAAAAGGGCTTTCAACATAGATAACAAAAAGTGCACTAGTTAGATAATAGATTTAAGAACTTGAAGCAATTAAAAAGTCTTAAATACAATACAAGAAAAAGCACCTGATACATTGTGAATTCTACTAAGTACCAGAACATTTCAGCTCAAAACCTGGTTCCCTCTTAAAGACATGACCACAGATAGATGACCTCAAACATGCAAACATCCACATGAGCATCACAGTCATTGTTTTGTGGTGGTCATGCCGGTCTCTGCATCTGCACCTAATGAAAACCTGTGCTGTCAGTTGAAGAGAGCAGTGATCTGCACAAAAAACATCTAAGAACAGACCTGAGCTTAAAATGTTCTATGCAGAGGAAAGTCTTAGATCCTCTAGATTCTTCAGCATTACAGGAAAAGGCTTGGTGGTTTTCTCCAGGGGAGGATTCACTAAAACAAGGGGGTGCCATTTATTTTGTCATCTGCACTACATAATTAACTTTTCATGTTTGGGAAAAATAGTGTTAAAAAGATTAGACAGCGCCCACATATTTTTAAATGTCACTCATTACATGTGTTGTGCATTATATATGATTTTTGCTCAATTTTATGAAGAGTGCAAATAATTTTGGAATTCACTATAATATTTTTATCTTCCCCGATCAAGAATGACGATGTGGATGGTGAAGAAGAACAACAGGAGCATGAAAGACAAGACGAGGCTGCTTCTTATGGGGAATCTGAAGGTGAAGAGGACGACCTGGACGACCTGCCCAGCTGCACGAGACACTGGAAGGGCCCCATCTCACGCAAGGCCAGCCAGACGAGTGTATACCTGCAGGAGTGGAACGTTCCCTTCGAACAGCTCGAGCTGGGGGAGCTTATAGGGAAAGGTCGCTGGGGAAAGGTGTACCGCGGACGTTGGCATGGAGAGGTGGCTGTGCGCCTGCTGGAAATAGACGGAAATAATCAGGACCACTTGAAGCTTTTTAAGAAGGAAGTGATGAACTACAGACAGACTCGGCATGAGAATGTGGTGCTGTTTATGGGAGCCTGCATGAACCCTCCCCAGCTGGCTATCATTACAAGGTGAGTCTTGGGCCTGAAGGAGGCACAAGGGAGTCTTCAGTGAAATGTCCAGTGTTCGGGGTTCAGTGCTGTTTCACTTAATTCAGTCTGGCACAAAATTTGCTCTTGTTACAGTTTCTGCAAGGGTCGGACGCTGCACTCTGTTGTCAGAGATTCTAAAAACTCACTTGACATCAACAAGACCAGGCAAATCGCTCAGGAAATTGTAAAGGTATAAATCTTTTCATCTTTTATTTCTGGTTGTCTCCACCTCTGTTTTGTCTTATTCATTTAGTTTACTTATTCTCACTTTTTCGTCTGGTAGGGAATGGGCTACCTCCATGCAAAGGATATTGTGCATAAGGATTTAAAGTCCAAAAATGTGTTTTATGATAACAACAAAGTGGTGATCACAGATTTCGGTTTGTTCGGAGTGTCAGGAGTGGTGCAGGAGGATCGGTAAATAACCTCATATGTTCAGTTGTCATTAGGTCTTTGGAATTTTGGTTGTAGTAATCAGTAGCTCAGACATGTGTTTCTCTGTGTATGTGTGTTTGAAGGCGAGAGAATGAATTGAAACTGCCACGAGGCTGGATTTATTACCTGGCTCCTGAGATTGTACAGAGGATGTGTCCCGGAAATGATGACCGCTTACCCTTTTCCAAAGCTGCTGACGTTTATGCCTTTGGGTAAAGACCACACCTAACTCTTTACATTTCCTGCTTTCCAGCTTACAGTTTTAAGCAGGTCAATGGACAAAAGACAAATCTCATGATGATGGCTCCAAAATTGTTACGCATCTGTAATACTATAATTTCAGAATAATTTGTGTGGATTGCTATTAAATGATATCATGCGTTTTACACCGATTATTGCCCTAACATGTTTCAGTTCAGGGAGGGTTAGGCGTTAGCTGTATGTTGTAATAAAGGCTCTGTAAAATCATTACCTATGCCAACAACCAGCCCTGTGTTCATAGTTTGACTGACTGCTTTGTGATTAGAGTTTGTAACCATCCTGAGTGCTAGCACTAACTCCAACTCTATGGCTTTGTGTTGATGTGTTTTTCTCTCAGCACTATCTGGTACGAGCTGCAGGTGAGAGACTGGCCTATTAAAACCCAGCCGGCCGAAGCTGCTATCTGGCTGCTGGGGAGTGGAGAAGGCATAAAGCGGCAGCTGGCCCAGATCAGCCTGGGCAAGGAAATCACAGTAAGCCCACAACAGTTCTTCAGGATTTTAGCAATAATTTGCTTCTAAGGAAACTTGATTTTGATTTGGCATAAACCTTACAAGTTATACAAGCGGTATTCAAGGTTTCTGCCAAGAATATACACTCAGGTCCATAAATATTTGGACGCTGAGAGAGTTATGTTTATTTTAGCTGTCTACCACAGTATATAAGGGGGGGAAACACATATAAAAAGTGCTGTAGTTCCTATGCCTTTGATCTGATTTGGATGTAAATTAAATAACTTAAATTAAGGCTGAAAGTCTGCACTTTGGTATGCATTACTTTAAAGTCAATTCCAATACACTGTAGTAGACAGGGGGCGCATGGTGGCTTAGTGGTTAGCACGGTTGCTTCACACCTCCGGGGTTGGGGGGTTTCAAATCCCGCCTTTTGTGTTCTCCCCATGCTTTGAGGGTTTTCTCCGGGTACTCTGGCTTCCTCCCCAGTCCAAAGACATCCATTGTAGGCTGACTGGCATTTCCAAATTGTCCGTAGTGTGTGAATGTGTGTGCGATTGTGCCCTGTGTAGGATAAGTGGTCTGAATGCACCTAATGCAGGGCTGCCATCTCAATGGCTTTTAAAAACAAGACCAAAAGTTGTCCTAAAGATTAATAAAAACCAGTTCAGTTCCAGTGCAAATCTGACTCTCCCCTTAAACTCCACAAGTGTTACCATTGCTAAACATGTTGGTTAATACTTCCAATTAAGTTTCACATGTTTGAAACAGTTTGAAGTCTTTCCAGGAACTGAACCCATGAGTATACTGCCCCCGGTACACTGAGGAGGATGGTGAAAAAAGGGGAAGAAAGAGCCCAAAGATCACAGTTTAGTAACACAGTTCACTCTTACATCAAGTTCCCAAGTAAACTGTTAACCAGCAGTTTCTTAACCACCTGTTGTTGCAAGAAAGAAGCTCCTCCTGAGAGCATTTCACAAAATGCAATGCTTGAACTTCACCAGTAGTAAATAGAACTACAATTGGCATCATGTACTGTGGTCAAATGAGAATCAATCTTTTTGGTCATGCATACCATCAGCATGTTTGGTGACTAAAAATATTTCAGTCTAAAACCTGGTTGCCTCTGCCAGGAGCTTTGGACTTGTCTAGACTTCCAATCAGCACAGAAACAGTTGAAGAAACACAAAATCAGTATTTTGCAATGACCATTTCAGTCTCTGGATATGAACCACACTGTACACCTGTGGTCTGAATTGAAGAGGGAAGTCTGCATTCAGGAACCTAAGAATATAAAGATGTTAAAATGGAGGACTGCACAAAGATCTCTTTTCACATGTCTCCAACCTTGTTAGACATTGCAGGAAGAGACTAGGTGCTGTCCAGTGCAGGCATCACAAAATATTAATTGTAAGGGGCAGATGGTTTGGAAGCTAACATTTTTTATAAAAAAAAAAATAAAAAAAAAAAAGGAAAAAAAAACCACTAGTTGAAAATCTATCCCTTTGTTTGCACTCAAAGCATCACTTGTTGCTTGCGTTATTCGTTTTATATGTGAATTTGTGCTCATTTTCATGAGGGGTTCCAATAATTCTGGAGGGCATTGTAATGTGACAATGTTGATTCAGTTCTGTGCAAATTAAAATGTTACTGTTGCTTTGTTCTAACATGTTAGCTGTATAGTCTTTAACTGATGTCTGTTGTGTCTACCCAAAAGGAGATCTTGTGTGCGTGCTGGTCCTTTGACCTTGAGGACAGACCGACATTCTCTCAGCTAGCTGACCTGCTAGAGAAGCTCCCTAAGCTCAACCGCAGACTCTCCCACCCCGGACATTTCTGGAAGTCTACTGAGTATGTATCGTAGAGCTATGAGATATGTCGTCATCCTGCACTGCCTCACTCAAGACAGCAAGCTGAAGTGAACTCTTCTCAGATGTAAATCTTTTGGAGCATAAATGTGTGTAAAGTCTTCTTTGTTTCCTGAGCCTTTTCCAAGTGTGTCTTAAATTTGTAAGACATTTTAAGGTAAATCTGATTTACCTTCAATACATGCCTTCAATTCAGAATTCAGTGAATTCAGTGCAGTAGGTGGTTTATTTTGTAATGAGCTTAAATTTTAAATGTGAATGTTTTATTTTGAAACAACTGTATTTTCAGTCTGAGTAATGGAGAGCATGATATATAGGTGTGTTTTTTAACTGATGGTTCTCCACATAAGGTGCAGAGTACTGTACTGTTATCGGTTTGAAATTTTCTTCTTCCAGTTATTTTCGTACAGTAGATTCAGTCTTTATACATCACAGTCACATAGTTAGTAGAGATAAAATGCCTATAGAAAAATAAACAGTGAGTATTATAATGTCTGTCAGGTTGAGTTGATGCATAACAGGAAGCAGAAGAGGAAGTATGAAATTCTTTGCATTCATAACATAAACGTTCCATTATATTCTCTCTGACCGTTCCTTCCCCCTGTTTTCTCTTTGTGCCGGGACTGGAACTATCATCTCTTTCTGCTGACTTCTCCTTTTTACTGTCTTGGACAAATCACCATTCTACCACTGTGGTCCGTCTCAAAATTCAACCCAAATCCTCCATCGTGTTTTCTTTGTCCATCTGTTTTTTTCTTTCCATGTCCTCCTCTGACAATTTCTCCTTCCCACCACAATCATGATTGTCCTTTGTGGCTTCTCTCTGTGTCCAGCTCTTGGCATCATCACTGTCTGCGAGAACACTGTAGCCAAGGAATCCACTCTCGCTGCCCCTACATATACAAATATCTGATTGTGAAGTGACGTGGAGCCAAGTATGGTGACCCATACTCGGAATTTGTGCTCTGCATTTAACCCATCCAAGTGCACACACACAGTAGTAAACACACACACACCGTGAACACACACCCGGAGCAGTAGGCAGCCTTTTTTGCTGCGGCGCCCAGGGAGCAGTTGGGGGTTCGGTGCCTTGCTCAAGTCTCACCTCAGTTGTGGTATTGAGGGTGGAAGAGAGCGCTGGTCATTCACTTTTTTCATTTTCACTTTTTTCACATTTTCATTTTTTCAGACATTAAATAGAAGTAAATTTAATTGGCCAAACTGAGTATTGTTTTTCGGGGTGAAAGATGTAATGAATTTGGTATTATCACAATAAAATATGTAGAATTACACTTTTATATTGTGGCTGTCATTAGCAATTCTACAGCATTGACCAAGCAATTAGCAATTCTACAGCATTGGCCATTGTTAGTCAGACTGACAAGTAACTGACTGAACATTAAAATGTTCTGCTTTAGTCCTTTTTAATTTTTTTTTTAAATATTTTGAAATACTTCTTGCAAATCAATTAACATATAGCTTTCCATACTGTTTCATATAGCATGTTGTTTGTGTTCAGTCCAAACCTCATTATAACTAAATATCACTATACATATTGTATATCATGAACACATCTTCAAGTATCATGCTATTTTTGGCATACCAACTTTATTTATTCATCTTCGGCCTATCCCACGAACACTGGGAACACACCCTGGATGGGAAACAAATGGCCCATTCCAATATATACATAAGTCTTCTATTGTGGAAACATTTTCCAGGTGTCATGATTTGGTATCTTTGCCGTATTGCCCACCCACAGAACTTTACTTGATTTGTATTTGTCATTCATGTCTGCCATTGACTAGGCTTTTGTGATATTGATTGCCATTTACCATTAAAAAAATGACGTTAAACTATTTTAATCATCCAGTACCAAAAATGACAGGAAACCAAGCTTTTCTGCCATTTCAAGTTTAATGACAGTACGAGCAGGTGTAATAATAATAATAATAATAATAATAATAATAATAATAATACCAGCTGTGCAGTTGGGAACTGCTTGCCATCAGCAGCAATCGCCAAAACCCAGCTGTGGATTATAATGTGGTTCTGCAGTAATGTGCAGTAAACAGTTTAAACATAATACATTTTTACCATAATCCCTTTACAAATCAGTCTAATTGTCTAAGGTCTACATCGCTGACATGAAAAACCCAAAACTGCATATTAAATCACTTTGTAATTTTCATCACCATTAAATTTGTAAAGTGTTATATTTGACACTTTGTTCTTTTTAGGTCACATTTTTTTCCCCCTTTTTTTCTCTTTCAGCTGAAAACGAAAAGTGCCTTTTTCTGACCATCTTCATCTTAAATTTTGTGGTGCCTTCTCTAATAAATATAGTTATCTGATGTTAACTATATACTTGTCTAATGTTAGCTAAGTCAAACATAATACTGATAGATATAATTTCATATTAACAAACTCATTCTCCATTTACCTTGAAAGAAAGCAAAGGCGCCCCACAAGTTTAATCGAGAGCAAGTGTGTTGAGGGGAAGGGGGCGGGGCTTCCAGAGGATGCCAGTCAATATTGGAGCATTCAAAACCCCTGCAAATCATTCCAGATTAATATGTCAAATGGCTCATTTCCCATTTTATTGGGGGAGAAAAAAAATAGTTTTATTAAAATAGTTATTGTCCATGGATATCATGGCAGTGGAAAATCATGTAGAGACAATTAAAATGTTATATCACACAAAACTATTGTTGAGATGTCTGAAAAAGAAACCATGGCACCATTGCCTTAAATGTTTACAATTTTCTTTCTATAGATCACAGTGTTCTACTTGCAGATGGTTTCTATTCCATTAGCATCAGTAACGTATTTATTTAAGTTGCTATATTCCCACTGTCTGTGTTGCCTCTTCCTTCTCGCGTGGCCAGAGCTAGCCAAGCATAAACTGTGCTGTACTGAGATAGTTTGTAGCCAGGCTATAGAGGATCCTCTCTTAAAGCTCTGGCGTGTGCATGCCTGCCTGATCCTCCTTGCTATACTTGATCAAGATCTGTAAAACTAATGATGCTGCTGATCCTTTATTCATGCCTTACTGAAGCTGTCAAAGCTAGCAGTTTTAACATGCCTTATCCTATTTGTAAATCTCACATTACAATCCTGTACAGTACAGTCTTTAATGTAAAGTTTGGGTAAAGCTGTCTGCACTTTAAATCTAAATCGAAATTTTGTGGAATCCTGTTCTCATTCTTCACTCTGTCTGCAAACAGTGAACACAATGACTCTGATTGTATCTACTTAGGCAAAGTGAACTGAAATGAGAAGGCAGGGATAGGAAGCGTTTGTAGGAATGTGTGTTTCTAAATGATTTATACTTTATGTAAAGCATGCCTTTATGGTTAATTTGGAGAGTGGAATATTCAGAGAATTGTGATGGCACAGAAATGTGCTCTCATGAGGGATTACGCATGGCAGATTTTAGGAGCTGGGAGATGCAGATGAAACTTTTGGTTATGTTAAAGTAAAGAAAAGCAAATCTTATATGTGGTTTTGAATTTGTAGATATTGTTTTTATTTAATATACAGCCCAGCCTCCTATTATTTGTACAAACTTTTATATGATTGTTTTTCATGACAGCATTTGGAATAGGTACTTTATTCCTGTTTTATAGATATGAACATAAGTATGTTGTAAAACATGAAATGTACATTTTTAACTGGTTTAATATATATTTTAATGGATTTAAGGATTTAAGAATGTATCTTTGTACAGCATGTTTAATGTGTTGGGATAGTTTTTCATTTTGTCTTCAACCTTAAAAAGCAATAAAGCCTAATTTTTTAGTCTTTATGAATGGGCTTTTGTAGTAAGTGAACATCACTGGGGCTGTGATTTATTACGAAGTTCTGAAGAAAGTGCTGAGGAATGTCTTTGTACCTGTTGGGCCATGAACGTGGATGCAACATAATAATCTGTAAAGTGCTGCTGCAGTATCATGGTGGAAACACTTATTACATGTTTTCATAAAACTGGCTGCCAAGGAAATTGCGAAACTTTCAACAACAATCTAAGCACCACAGTAGCAACAGTAGCATTACAGCTGAGAAATGAAAGTGGGGAATTTCAACACAATAAAAAGGAAAACTAAAGACATTTAAAATTACTTGCAGGTATGATATTGTGCTGTGTACTATGGGCTTACATTTAATACCAAACTTGGTAAAATAGGAAGAAATAGCTACTCCTGAATCAAATCAACTCTGAGTTTGCATTCCTGTTCGTGTGGAGTTTTACATGATTTTCCTAGGCCCACAGGCTCTCTGGTTTCCTCCCACCTCCCAAACACATGTTAATAGGCAGATTAGCTACGCCATGTGTGAGTGAGTGTGTGATAGTATGTATGTGTGTATAGTGTCCTGAGATGGACTGGCTTCCCATCTAAGGTGTATTCCAGTGTTCCTGGCTCTGAATCCATCACAATCCTGTGTAAAGTGGTTACTGAAGATGATGGAAGTATGTACCAGCCAGACCAATAGACATTAGCCTACATTAAATTACATGTAATTAGTGTCAGACTTCAATTCACTGAAACAGGCACCTGTGTTGGTTAGGATGTGCAATCACAATAGAGAGAAAAAAGCTTACCTACTTGAAACTGAATATGTGTTATCAAATATGCAAATACACAAATCATGGTGCAGGATATTTCACTGAAAGGTATGGGGTGTAAGACATCTTACACGTAAGATTAACAAGTTGTCTACAGTCACTAACATACTAGTAGAGTATAAAAAGGACACAGATTTCACTTTTGTTAGTATGCTATAACCATGTTTGCAGTATAACATATTAGTGTTGCAACTGTAATGAAATAAACTGCAGCAAATTCACACCTTTACACAGGTTTTGTGGAACTACATGTGAACTACATACAATATATGGCCAAAGGTTTGTAGACACCTGACCACCACACCCATAAGTGTGATTCCTCAAAGTGTTGCCACAAAGTTAGAAGCACACAATTGTCTAGAATGTCTCTGTATGCTATAGCATTGCAGTTTCCTTCAGTGGAACTAAGGGGCCCAAACCTGTTCCAGCATGACAATGCCCCATGCACAAAGCGAGCTCCATGAAGACATGATTTGCCAAGGTTGGTGTGGAAGAACTCGAGTGTCCTGCACAGAGCCCTGACCTCAACCCCACTGAACACCTTTGGCCCCAGACCTCCTCACCCGAAATCAGTGCCCAAGCTCACTAATGCTCTTTTGGCTGAATGAGCAAATACCCACAGCCACACTCCAATATCTAGTGGAAGGCCTTCCCAGAAGAGTGAAGGTTATTATAACAGCACTGGGGCACACTGGGGGCACACTGGGGGCACAGTGGCTTAGTGGTTAGCATGTTTGCCTCGCAATTCCAGGGTTGGGGGTTCAGTTCCTCTGCCCTGTTCTCCCTGGGCTTTGGGGGTTTCCTCTGGGTACCCTGGTTTCCTCTCCAAGTCCAAAGACATGCGTTGTAGGCTGACTGGCATCTCTAAATTGTCTGTAGTGAGTGAATGGGTGTGTGTGATTGTGCCCTGCAATGGGTTGGCACCCTGTCCTGGGAGTCCCCTGCCTTGCACCCTGAGGCCCCTGTGTAGGATAAGTGGTATAGAAAATGGATGGCATTGGGGCATATGGTATAGTGTAAGTTTAGACTTTAACTTTGTTGGAAAACTGATCAAACAAATGAGTCTAATAACCAGATTAATAAATATATATTTAAAAAAGTATAATAATACACTGAGTATAATAACTAGATTAATAATATATATTTTAAAAAACAGTATAATAATACACTGAGTATAATAACCAGATTAATAATATAAAAACAGTATAATAATACACTGAGTATAATAACCAGATTAATAATATTTTTAAAAAACAGTATAATAATACAGAGTATAATAACCAGATTAATAATATATATTTTAAAAAAACAGTATAATAATACAATGAGTATAATAACCAGATTATTAATATATAGTTTAAAAAAAACAACAGTATAATAATAATACACTGAGTATAACAGCCAGATTCTTCCCCAGAAGATCAAGCATCCTTCCCCTCTTCCAGATGTGAAACAGATGGGTTTCTAATAATTCCTTCCACAGGGTCAGGCAACAGGCGACTCCCTCTGGGAAGTGAGGTAAGCTTTCGGGAAAGTGTTGCAACATTATTACATTTTCCTGATAAAGTTTGACAGGCTGCATACCCCTCACTTTAAAGATGTGTGGACAGTGTTGTGCAATCCTTGTTTGAATAAAACGCAGTTCGTTCGGGTTAAATACATAACCTACACCACACGAGCAGACAAAATGGAGCCCGCTCTCCACCTTCTCTAAGCTGACTCCACAGCACCCAACTGATCCGCCCCTAGCGGTGATTGTCTCCGCCCACTTCCGGAAAACTTGTAGACCGCTATCGAAAGTTGATGAGCCTTCCACAAAACTGCACTTATAAGATTAAAGGGAAAAAAACAAACAAACTAGGAGTAAACCATCGGATTGCACCTGATATATAAGGGAAATGGCGTATTACTACCAGCAACAGCCATTTTACAACCCAGTAAGTGTTTTTTCATCGTTTCATTATTGAAAGCATTATGGTTGAAAATGAAACCGATTAAAATAAAACTTTTATATATATATATATATATATATATATACCCTTATATATATATATATAAATTGTATTAAAGCCTATATAATCCTATTATTCTGTAATCCCGTTATTCTTTCTATATTATTTGTGTGAATAGAAACATTTTTGAAATAGCTAATATTCAATAAATATAGAATCTTTGAGTGCCATTAAAAAGAGCAATGAGATACCTGATTCTTTAGCTTAATGCATTATGCACACATGCACTAAAAATCATTTTTTTGAACTTCTTTTTAAAGAAAGGTTATTAAAGATCTTTTAAGAATCTTTTTGTTGTTTAAGGACGTTTGTAACACATTTCCTGTATGCACTTTTAAGGGTTCAGCCTGTGAGAGAATGAACCCCTGAAAAATCTACCAGGAACCTGTTGTTTAACAGTGAAGTGACACACTTTGTTATTCAACAGAGAATCCCTTTTACTGGCTCAATCCAAGGAGGCTTGAGGGATGGCAAGACCATCACTGTAAGTGGACGAGTTTTACCAGGAGCCAACAGGTAAGACAGACTTATATTTTTATAAGACATTTTATATTCATGTGGGTAGATAGATAAATGACTGTCATGGGTGCTTATTTGACGTCTTCTGCATTATTACATCAGTTAAAACAAGAAGGATAAATTTTACAGAAACACATTTGTATGTCAGCAAAAAAAAGTAACATACTGTATATAACGGACCACTTTTCAGAAAAAAAGGATAATGCAGGCTGTGTGACATTCAAAGACTCAAGATAGGGTTGCCACCTTCAATGAGGAAATATAAGAGACAATTCTTCTGCATTAAATGAAGACATTATGCTTTCAATAGTCCATCCATCCGTCCAAGATTCTCAATAGCACAATATCTCACAATCATGTGGCTGAATGTTTGTGGGATTTATATGGAAGTATCATTTATTAGCAGAGGAATTGATTAGATTTTGGAATAGATCCAAATATGGTAGGTCACAGCAAGGTCAAATGTCTAAAATAGTTTTTCTTTAATAGCCTTCTTTCAGTTTGAAGTAGAAATTAAGCGTATTTCAGGCATAGAAATTAGTAACAAGAAGGACAATGGAGGCACCCCTGTTCTATTTGTTAACAAATGTTGCTGTTTTTAAACCATTTTCCTGTTTCTTTGAATTTACAATTGTATTATTTCAATAACATCTATAATCATAACAGTTTATTTAATAGTTCATCTATCGTCATAATAGTTAGCCCAATGTTATCTAATTTCTTAGCAACTTGGCTACTGGTTTACACAGTATAATATTTAGCCTAATGTTATCAAGCTAGCTCGAGAGTGCCCCTGTTACTAGTTAACTTAAGAGTCTAATTATTACTCTAAAAAGAACTGTACATAACACAGACATTTATTAAACTACAGCATGCCATATCTACCTCAGGGGAAGTCTGAGGTAAAAGGAATTTAGTGATTCCTGTCTTCTGCTCTTTAGCTGCTCTATCACCAGCCACATGCTCTACAGTAAACTGTACAGTTTGCCTTGTATTCAAGACATTTTTTAAGAACTATGCAACTGAGTCTCTGTAACCAGGACAACAATGACATTTACGTGCAAGTTCACGGGACGTGTGTCTGTCGTTCTCGGCTCCATAACACTAATTTTGATTGCCGTTATTTTTCCTTGTGAAACAGGTTTGATTTTATCCACTATTATGTTTTTATCACCACTGTGAAGGCTTAGCGTATGTATGAAATGATGTGTACGAATACGGGACAATCCTGTATTATAAGGGACGGGTGGCAATCCTATCTCTCTAGCTCCAGAGGAACTGTGCAGGAGCTGTGTGTGTGTGTGTGTGTGTGTGTGTGTGAGATCGGTCAGGTGTCTACATACTTTTGGCCATAGAGTGTATCTAGTATATACTTCTGTATATATGTCTTTTTGGCTAGAATCAGCAGTTTCCCATACAGTTGTTTGCAAGTTATTTGTTGTTCCAGGTTCCATGTGAATCTCCAGTGTGGTTCCAGACCAGATGCTAATATTGCCCTGCACTTTAACCCACGTTATGACTCCAGTTCAGGATATATAGTAACCAACACCAAGCAGAATAACTGCTGGGGTTCAGAGGAGCGCATATACCAGGCCCTCTTCCCCATGGGAGGCCCTTTCAACCTTCAGATCCTGGTTTCAAGCCACTCATACAAGGTTACTTACTTTCACTTCTACTTTTCGCACATTAACAAAAATGATAAACCTCATATCTCAATTCAGCATTCTTGACTGCATTATAGGTCACTGTAGACAATACATCATGCACTTTTTAACCTAAGTTACCACAGCACATCTTTTGACCTGATTCTGTCACTGGTTGTTGGGGTATTAGTGTTAAACTCTGTTAAATTCTCAATGTGCTACCATACTCATCTTCTCCTCCTGAATAAGACTCTGAATACAGTATCAAAGGCTACATGCTGATCTGACAATATGGTTTCATAGATCAGTGTCAATGGCATCCATATTATGGACTACAAGCACCGTATCCCATTCAGCATGGTGGACACTATCGCAGTGGATGGGATGGTGGAGGTTAATACCATCGGTTTCCAGGAAGCTGTGGTGAGAATAATTTAAACCACAACATATTTTTACATCTTCTTACTTAAACAAATCTTGATAGATTTACTGAAACGACTGGGGAAATAACTGAAGTAATACTTCTCTTTTGTATCTGCCAAGGAGAAATTTACATTTAAAGGGCCATGATGATTTAAAAGAAAATCTAGCTACAAACAGTTTATTTTATATATATGTAACATTTTATATTATTGACTGACTGACACACACTCTATTCTTGAAATGTACAGGCACAGAGTCAAAGGGAACATTACTACGGGGGTGGTGGACCTCATTCAAAAACAAAAAACTGCTGTCCTATAAGATATGTCCTAACATGTCAGTAGTGAAACATATCAGTGGTTCTGGCAGAAAAATGTTTTTGATTTCATTTTGTAGGGTATTGTACCTGCTCAAGCTGGATTCCAGGTAACTGCTAGTATTTTTAAACTGTACTCTACAATTTCCAAAATATGCAAAAAAAAAATATATATATATTATTTTTTAGAGATGTTAAAAGAAGATGTTTAGTAGAGGCTGAATAATTTGCTAACTTATTTATAATATAATGAATATATATATTTTTTAATTTCATGGTTGGTCTCAAAATGACATTTCCAATATTGTGTCTCTGTTATATTTGTAGCCACAGTTTGCTTATCCTCCTGGATATGGTGTAAGTAACATCAAGTTTAATCGTAAAACCTAAAGCCTAAAAATCAGAAAGTATTACTTTGTTGGAAATGTAATGATTACAAATGTAATGCAGTGCTTATAACAGTTTTTTTTTAACATGCAACAACATTTTTAATACATGATTATTTTTTTCCACTACTCTTGCTGGAGTGATGATACAAGACAATCTTGTGGCTCACTGTCTTCCCACATGAGTCCAAAGGTTAAAGTTTTATTGTGTCAGTATTTCCATCGGTCTGTTGAGATTATTTGCATATTCGTAACCTCCAGAGGGCTGTAAATGAACTCAGTTATGCTGTAAAAGAACTCAGTTAATCTTAAAAATCACTGAGATCAAAATATAAGAGACATGAATTTCATTTTATCATACAATACTATAATCGCATGGATCACATGCTTTTGAGGTTGGCACCCCCACTCTGCAGCTTCCTGTTTTTCAGTCATACACAGTAGCTCTTTCCAATACTACTCTACTTCTTCAGAATTATAATAATAATGAGTTAACAAGAATAATATCCATTTACACATGCATTCACAATTAAATGGCCTATTTCTTTCATTTTTTTCTCTATAGGTGCCTGCATTTCCTGCTCCAGCAAGCTATGTAAGAACACAAGTCCACTTCACATAATTAGTTCACGTTCTGTTTTACTTTAAAGTGATAAGCTTGTAATAACCACTTCTTGTATTATTCATCATTAGAGTGTACCACACAAAACCATCATCAACGGTGGATTGCAGCCTGGCAAAAACATTTCCATCCAAGGTGTAGTTAATCCACATGCTTCCAGGTCAGATGTTATCCTTATTCTGCTACTTTGCATAATTAGAACCTACAGATGTATAGTTTTATCTGTTAGAGAAAATGATTTGTTTTCTTGTTTTTGTTCATTTTAACTCACTACATATCTTGCAAGGCCAAACACTGATTGTGAGCCAAGCTCAACTTCCTAATTCCTGTGGCTGCAGAATACAGATCCCAGCCAACTAGTCCATGTAGTTCTCACAGTTCTATGCATTCATTTGGTATTTGTACCACCAGATTTGCCATTAACCTGCGTCACAGAAGTGGGATTGCTTTTCATTACAATCCTCGCTTTGATGAGAACTTGGTTGTGCGCAATACCCAAACAATGGAGCGGTGGGGCACAGAGGAGCGCTCTGGAGGCATGCCATTTCACAGGGGACAAAACTTCCAGGTACATAATGCAAATTAAAAGCAAGATTATTTACAAGATTTGTTTAGGTGGCTGGTTGACATAGCAGTTTATTTTAATTGTAGGTGCTTTAGTTAAAAATTAATGCAAAAAAGTGCATCATAGCATATCTGTGTGTCACATTTGGTAATGCCTGTTTCAGATCATCATCTCCTGCAATCCCCATCATTACAATGTGTTTGTCAATGGGAAACAAGTGCATACCTATAACCACCGCTTCACCAGGCTGAATGAGATTGATGTTCTGGAGGTGTCTGGTGACCTGAGCTTGATTGCTGTAAATGTTTAGCCAAATTTTTTACCAAATCACAGTTTATAGTTACATTTTTTTAATAAGCCAGTCAGTAAAGCCTGTTAATTGCTATGGAAGAAGCAAATAAATCTGACAATGGTCAAATATAATCTTTGTATTGAACATTATGAATGAAATGTAACCATTCAAATATTACTATGCTTTTTTATTACATCTTTTGTACCTGAATGATAAACTGTTAATTGTATTTACTTTTAACCCAAGCAATAAAATAGTGCTATCTGGTGCTATGTATCTATAGTGATTCTGCTTTGTTCTATTGTGTCTTTCCTATAGACGATAGTAAATGTCTGTGTACAAACAACAGTAGAGGCGACAGCCAATTATTACATGACTCCTTCACTTACAATTTAACTTGACCAGAATGACAGCAAAATCCCAAAAGGGAGAACATAAGTAACTTCTAGGAAATAAGAACCACAGTCACATATTTCATACCAGATTACCAACTGGTAGTGCAGAGTAAATACATCAATGCTCTGCCATGGCTGAAATGTAAGTTTCCTGCATTTGTATAGAATTTCTGCATCACCTCACTTTCCTTCTTAAAAAGGACTGGGACAATTTTACTGGCTTACCAGATCACTGGACATTAATCCCAGAAAAAAGAGCCAGTCCCTACACAAAAATGGCATTTTCCCCTCAATACTTGGTTACGCTTTCCCTCTCTTTAATAAGAATACCAATCCTGTCAGGTAAAGATACCATCAGTGTTTTGAGATTTGGTTAATTTGCAGGCCAGTTGAAAAGGGTCCTCATGCCTGTTAAAAAAGTCACACAGATTTGTCTCTATGCACCTTACAGTGTCAGTAGGACACTGTCAGTGGTAGTGTCAGTGTTGTGTTTGCATTTACGTTTGTTCATTTGGCTGATGCTTTATTCAAAGAGACTTACAGTTGAGACAGGATACAACCAAGCAGTTGATGGTTAAGGATCTTGCTCAAGCACTTGAGTCTACCAGTTCTCCAAAACTTGTTCTGTTTGGACATGAAGCACAAAAGGCAACTGCAGAGTCTGGTGAAACTCTGTGTTTTCAAGATGTATGTAGGCAGCTTTGTCTCCCATGATGGCCACTAGCGTCAGGTGTTTCCTCACCAAGGAGCAGTCCATCCAGAACACATCCACATTCCTAACATACATACTACTTAACACCAAAATAGGCCACACAGTTCAAGTCAAGTCAAGTGGAGTTTATTGTCATTTCAGCCATATACAAGTACATAGTGAAACTAAACAACGTTTCTCCAGGACCAAGGTGCTACATAAGACAAACACAGAACAACACAGTACTACAGGGACTACATAAATTAAACATAAAGTGCACGAGTGCAAACATGTGCGGACGCACAAGGCAGAACAAGACAGTACAATGACAACATGAAATAAGACAACATGAAGCTAGAAAATGCTAGCCGTATAATTGGTGTCTGCACCCTGAGGTGGGTGCCCAGTTCTGGAAGTGATTTGGCAAGGTGCAGATGGACCTCTTTGCCAGTGCCAGATCAACAAATTGTCCCTTAAAGATCCTCTATTTGAGCTTATGCATGAAGCTGACTTGAAATGGGCATTTATAATACCGCCTACTTGCTAACAATCACTTTAGCTAGAAGAGTTTGGGATATTTTGCTCTGGTGATGAGCTCACCTTCTATGCATTGGTGGCCAGATGACCCTGCAATGGCCATGTAGATGAATCCAAAATTTCTGGCCAAGGTCATATCTCCCAACTTTTGACCTTAGAGCCATCAATGTGGATCACCTGGGAAGCATTCCTTGCTTTGCCTAGTATATGCCCTACAGTGCTATTGGACCAGAGAGCAGCCATGTGATCTTTAGACCAACTGTTTGCTATAGAGTTAGAACAGGTGGTTCTTTTGTCAAAGCGTAGTCTGGTCCATCACCTTGGCCTCTGACATACCAACTCTAAGAGGAGCATTTCCTTCTCATGGCCCTTATTTAGAGGTTTACCTCCCCACATTGCTTACTTTGTAAAACACAAGGTACCAGCACACAACACGAGAGGTGAACCTGTGAAAAAAGAAACAGAACTGTGAAACTTTCATGAACTGTGAAAGTTGGATTGGAAACAACTTTCTTAGCTTGCCTAATCTTCTCATTTGTTCACAACGCAGTTACGTAACTTCTGATGTTGCAATATTCTATACTCATCAGCTGCAGTTGGTGTCTTTTGATGCCTTCCTCTTTTTTTTAGCATCTTTTTCTGTGCTCCCAAACACTGCCCACATACATTACATATGACAACACGGTCAGCTGCCTTTTTTTCCACCATATCCATGATGTGTGAGCACATGTGACTAATAATGCAAGCACACTGTAATTGTTCACCATGAAAATGAGTTGCTTGTATTGGAAGAGAGGTGACAGATGAAGAATGATGATTCATTACAATTATTTTATTATTATTACTTTATTTTATTTTATTTTTTTTTTATAGGTGTCAGATACACTTAAATAGGTTTTGGAATGCAGACACTTTTGGAATATTAGAGGTGAAGGATCCTGTTCTGGCATGATCCATGACAAATTAAACACTGCCAGGATGTCTGTGCTGCGGTTACCTGGGCATCACTGTACACTTTCTCCATATTCTACATCACATCATCCTCCCAGTACTGTGAGTGCGGTGGTCATCTCTGAACACCTTTCAGGGCAATCATGTTCCTTATGACCATGCCTGGTGGTTAGTAGTGGTAAAATAGTACTAGTATTATCAGCTACACAAAGAGTTACACATTGTGGACACAGTTACATTTTGTAAAATAGTTATTGACCCTAATTTTGTTAGTAAAAAAGTAACCATTAAGTTTAAAAATTAAATGTTTTCCAAAAATCTAACTATGTAGCCTTTCCCTATCAGTGATCAAACATGGGTTTACATCATTCTTACTGTAGGTGCATACACAGTGCAATAAAGTTTGGCAATAAATGAAGGTTTCAGGAGAATTGCTACACCCTCATTTCTTTTTTTCTGACAACGTTTGTTAGTTTGCATACCCCTAACTCCAATAATGTATAGCCTAATTGCTGTTTATATTCAATATTGTTTAAAATACAACTGAGGCATACACTATTTAATGTGGATAATCTATACACAGTTAGCCTATTCACATTCTCCAATCCAAAAAAAAAAGCAATAAACTGATATGTGGTAAATATTGATTGGCTCAGACTGCTTAAAGCAAATCACATGAACAATGACCAAAGCAGTGAATCATGTCAGTTACAAAGTTCCTCTTTATAATCTTTAAAATGGGATGATCAGGCAGACTGGTTTTCAGTTATATCTGAAAACTGGAAAATGGCATATTACCAGCAACAGCCCTTTTACAACCCTGTAAGTTTCTTGATATAGTTTTTTTTTTTTATTTTCATACTGAAAACTTGACAGCATAATTTTTTATAAATTTTATATGTATATATATATATATATATATATGTATATATATATATATATATATATATATATATATATATACATTTTTATATTTAAATGTAACTGTTATATTTAATACATACATTTCTATATAATTTATATATCTTCTCCATTTCTGTATTATTTTGCTAAATGAGCAAATGAGACAGGATTTCACTTACGGAAGCTAATTTTTCCTCCAGATCTGATAATCTTACAGCTGTTCACCATAAAATGGAACAGTTACAACATAAACAGCTGCAATAGTAAAGAACAACAATGCAGAACTAGACATGTGATCTTTATGGATAGACTAAAGACTTAGAGGCCTGTGGCTTCTGATCCACCATGGAGGGCCCCTAGGTCCCCATCCCTGCCAAAGGTTGTTAAGGGTATAAAGTTATTAAAAAACATGCAAGATCTTATAATACTGTGAGAAGACAAACCTTAATTCTAAACTTTTTCTTTTTTTTCAACAAAACATGCTTAATGTTAAATAGTTTAACAATCCAGTCAGTGAAATGTATTGTAAGGCTTAAAATGTATGCTTCTATCACAAGTAGCTAAGAAAACACTTCAGATGCAAGTGTACTTCAAGTGTACAAGACAGCAAGCTGCATGTCTTACATGAGAAATGCAACAAAACTCTATCAGTAGAAGCTCGCGGGAAAGGGGAGTAGGTATCTAGTCATGACTAGCTAGTTTGTCTTAGCTAACGTTCCTTCACTACAAGCTGCAATGCTAACGCTTAAATTTTTATGATCTTCCAGTAACTTCTGGTTATGAGACACACTTTGTCATCCTGTTGTTTTTCAACAGCAAATCCCTTTTACTGGTTCAATCCAAGGAGGACTGCAGGATGGCAAGAGTATCACTGTAAGTGGACGAGTTTTACCAGGAGCCAACAGGTAAGATAGATTTTTATATTAGTGTGGGTAGATAAATACATGACTTCGCTCAACTTTTTCCTGCCACACGGTCTACCCTTTTTTAAAGGTCCTACATTTCTGCTCAAAAAAGGACAAAAGGTAGTTGGGAATAAAAAACATATAACCCTTTGAAATGTGGTAATATTTACTTAAATACAATGGTTTAACTTTAAATAACAAAGAGCAGACATTCATAGCATTTCAAAGTCATTATTATGAACACAATTTGGAAATGCCTCTATAGGAAATTGTAGATTTAAACAGAAATACAGTAGAAGAGATATAAAGAAAGAGCTGGTGATGATAGGTATAAAATAAAATAGAAATACCAAACTAAAAAAGCATTACTATTGTAAATAGTAAAAAAAAAAAAAGCTCTTATCACAGTAATAACTTCTCTGTACATATACAGGTTCCATGTGAATCTCCAGTGTGGTTCCAGACCAGATGCTGATATTGCCCTGCACTTTAACCCACGTTATGACTCCAATTCAGAATACATAGTGACCAACTCCCAGCTCAATTCTTACTGGGGTACAGAAGAGCGTATATATCAGGCCCTCCTCCCCATGGGAAGCCCTTTCAACCTGCAGATCCTGGTTACAAGCCACTCATACAAGGTTACTTACTTTCACTTCACTTTTCCCACATTAATAAAAAATGATTAAGGATTAGCTCATATCTCAGTTCAGCATTTTTGATTGCATTATAGGTCACTGTAGAACATACATCATGCACTTTTGAACCTAAGTTACCCTAATACAACAGGCTCAAGACCTCAGTGATGCCAGCCATTTGGCTAGATGTGGATGCTGATTCTTGGGTTCTAAGTGTTTGATAGTATTTATCTCAGTGTGTTATATATGCTCATCTTTCATAGATCAGTGTCAATGGCATCCATGTCATGGATTACAAGCACCGTATCCCATTCAACATGGTGGACACTATCGCAGTGGATGGGATGGTGGATGTTAATACCATCTGTTTCCAGGATGCTGTGGTGAGCAGGACCAATACATACATATTGCTGTTCATTCTTCTAGTTTAAAGCAGAGGATACACTGTTTTATGGACATGACTGTTGAACTAATTAATTAAATATTTGTCTTTTTGTAGGGTGTTCTGCCCATCCAATTATACTCCAAAGTTTTCAGAAATACTCTAACTTTTTTTTACAGATGCAAAAAGTGTCCTTAACACGTCAAAGAAAATTATTTCGAATAATAACTTCCAACAGACAATTTCCAACATTCAAGTTTCTGATTTTTACGCAGAATAAAAGGTTACTAGTTCTTTAGTTGTAAGATTAATTGAGAAGAGTATAACATTGGGAATGTCATTATGAGACATTCATTCATCAATTTAGATGAAAGCCCAGTCCACTAGCCTGCACAGACATTATAATTAAATTAGACACTAGAATTAAATTACCTGATCCAGTAATTTAGTAAACATATTGTTATATGCATATCTGAGGCCTCCAGAATGTATGGTGAAAGTGAACTCATTTAATCGTACAAATGATAGATATCAAGAGTTTTTATTTTCTCATATGACCACATGGATCAAATGCCTGTGGGGTCAGCACTTCAACATAGACCACAACCAATAGCTTCCTGTTTTTCTGAAACCACTCTGTTGCTTTAGAGTTTCATTATCACTTTACCTATGAATTCACAAGGAAATGACCTGCTTATTCAAGTTTTTCATATTTTTCCCATCTATAGGTGCCAGCATGTGCTGCCCTAGCAAGCTATGTAAGAGCACAAGACTTCACAAGTAGTTAACATTATGTTTGACCTTAATGTGATGAGCTTGTAATAATCATGTCCTGTATTCTTCATCATTAGAGTGTGCCATACAGAACCACTATCAATGGCGGACTGTACCCTGGCAAAAACATTTCCATCCAAGGGGTGGTTAATTCTCAGGCTTCCAGGTCAGATGTTAGCCTTATTCTGCCACTTAGCATAATAAGAGTCTACATATTTATCTTTTCTATTAGAGCTGAAACTGTGTTACTAAGCGTCTTGAAAACTTGATTGAATGAAAGCCAGATTTGACCCAAACCAACTATTTCCTGGAGGTCCCACAGGTTTAGTCCAAACATTCAAGGTATTCTGTTTTGGGGAAGAGCACAACCTGCAGATCAACATGTTAAATTTTAGGCCTAGAACATTTTGGCATGAAAGATTTGCAAAATATTTCTCAAATTTTATCTGGTATTTGTGTCACCAGATTTGAGATTAACCTGCGTCACAGAAATGGGATTGCCTTTCACTATAATCCTCGCTTTTGTGAGAACGTGGTTGTGCGCAATACCCAAACAATGGGGCAGTGGGGCACAGAGGAGCGCTACGGAGAAATGCCGTTTTACAGAGGACAAAACTTCCAGGTATGTGCTGCAAATTAAAAGACAATTTTGCTAGTGTTTTTTTTTATTATTATTTTTTTTTATTTTTTACCTTGTTTTCAAGACAAATATGTTCATGTTTGAGTAGCTGATACAAATTGTTTTACTTAAAGTGAAAATTAATTTAAAACAGCATATCATATATATTTACCTGTGTCACATTCCTTTCAGGTGATCATCTCCTGCAATGCTCAGCATTACAATGTGTTTGTCAATGGTAATCAAGCGCATACCTACATCCACCGCTTCACCAACCTGTGGGAGATTGATACTCTGGAGGTGTCTGGTGACCTGATGTTGACTGATGTAAATGTTTAGCTCAATTTTTCATCTTGGATTTTTTGTGCAGTATTATCTCTGGCACATTTTATTATTATTTTTACCAAGTCATTATGTTACATTTTATCATACGTTTTAAGAAATTGCATTTGATACCGTTAATTGTATTTCCGTACTATTAACATAGACAAGTACAGTAAAACAGCGCCATCTGGTGTTACATATCTATAACTATTCTGCTTTATTATATAATGGCATGCCTGAAGATAGTAGTAAATGTCAGTACAAAAAAGAACAGTAAAGTCACCATCTCTGATGTTATTCAACAGGTGTTTGGTGTTTTCTGGTTATTTCAATTATTATTAATTCTTCACTTATAATTTGACATGATGAAAATGACTGGGAAATCCGAAGAAGAGAACATAAGTCATTAGAAAATGTGAACCATGATCACATATTGTGTACCTTCTAAGAATTGCTGCAGTAATCATAAAGACTGCCATGTGCTTATCTCATCCATTTAGGGTTTTAATTTTAGCTCAAACTGAAGTACGTGATTGCAGATCACAAACTCACAATTTTACTGTTTGTTGTCACAATTTTTCTTTTATTTACAGTCAGGTCTGGAAGTATTTGGACAATGACAGAGTTTTTGTGATTTATCCTTTATACACCACCACAATGGATTTGAAATAAAACAATCAAGATGTGATCGAAGTGTAGACTTTCAGCTTTATTTT
>CM075016.1:12325382-12344679 GCA_037576675.1 Pangasius sanitwongsei | reverse complement strand
CTTTCTTTCTTTTTAAGAATGTACCCAACTGTTGATTTGGCCACACCTAAGGTTTTTGCTATCTCTCTTATAGATTTGATTAAAAAATGTGTCTAACAAATCAACTTTTAACTGTAGTTTCCAAACCGTCACAGCTGTGGCCAAGAATGAAACATATATTTTTGGTTAATAAACAGCACTTGAAGGTGCATTAGGTAAAATTGGCCTCTTTTTTCTTTTTTTTTTTCTTTTCTTTTTTGTAAAGATTAGAATGGTTAGAGTGGGTTCGACTTTTGAAGGATTCCCGCTCATGTTCACGAAGCTCCGCCCCCAGACACTTAGGTGGCCCATATAGTGTCTATAAAATGACTGACAGGAGGCGCATCCAAACACAAACAAGCATTCCGGACCGGATAATTTGGAATATCTTCCAAATTATATGTACAAGTAAGGAATAAAAAAATCGACTACTGCACTTTTAATAGATGAATTATCACATGACTGTTCAATCATAAATCAGTTTCTTATATAAATTAATGCAATGTAAAACCTACACAAAGACTAATTAAACATTAAAAAATTGACTTGTATACAATTTAATATTTAACTGATGCTGTGATAGCTATAAGCTTATATCCTAGTATTGCCTCTTGATTTGCTGCTGCATATTTCTGATTTCAAAAAGGCCACAAATGAAAACATGTCTGAACATTTGTCTATTGGACCGAAGTTTGGGCTACGAGTTAAACTCATTCATCTGGGAGTTTAACTCCCTGCAGTTACTCCACGGCCAAAGAAAATTTTGTGTAGGAGTGCTGAAAAATGTAATGTGACCTGACACTTTATGAATTGAGAAGCTCTGAGCGTTCCAGAGAGAAATCTAGCTCCTTGGCCTCGTTTTTTTTCCTTCATAAATTCAGTCTCCATAGAGAGTCCTCCGCTCATACAACGTATTCTACACAATGTACGAGTCTGCCCAACACCAATGCTAGTGCGCATGCGCAACACCAGATTGGAGAGAGAAGGATTCAAACTTCCGGTCGTGTGTCATGGCGGCGCGGTGGAGTATACTTGAAGCGAAAAAGCTAAACCCTGCTACTTATGCTTTTTCGCTGTGAGGTTTTGCGGTGTCTTGGGCTGGTTAGTGTGCTGCATTAGACGAAGCGGTTCGGATTTGGGACTGCCAGGCGGGGGAGCGCCTGCAGTTTGCATCCGCCTGACCATGGCGGCACACAAGCCCGTGGAGTGGGTCCAGGCCGTAATTAACCGATTCGACGAGCAGGTAAAGGGGCAAATGTACCATGGCGGTATTTGGAATAAAGTCAGCACGAAGGACACTGTTTATTTATAATAGTTTTGTTGCAGTTCGAGGTTGTGCATGAAGCTGGGAGGATATGAGGATGCGGCTATAACCGTGTAGCACAGTAATAGCTTGTCAATAGTGTGTAATGCTACATCCAACAAAACGCATACTAAATAGTATGTTAAAAATAGTACGCCTGCATAGGTGTAGTAATAGTATCTTACTGTACTGTGTACTATAAAGTACTGAAGTGTGTGGCTTTGAACGTAGCTAGCTCGCACACGAGTCTGTCGTTCACGTCGTAGGATTTGGCTTTTATTCTGTAACATTTCACGTTTCTGGGGAAGTAAAATACTAAGCAGGAATGCTGTACGGTTGTGTTTTCGGTTATTTGTGATTTATTTGGCGTGGCATTTGAGCCTCGAGAGGAGCGTTTACACTGTGGCTAAATATAAACAAAGGTAGCGGCCACGCACTGTGTGTTGACAAGCTCGGCTCTGCCAGGCAGCTGTGTTAGCTACCTAGTTAGCAGTGCTTCCATTCAGTGTGTTGGCCAAGCTGTGGTGTAGAGTAATGTTCAACTCTTGCTTTTAAATGACTAGTTTTCTCACTGTCCTTCATGGGGCTAGTTGAATAAAACAGTTACACCTGTTTGAAGGATATTGAACAGGGCACTGGCAAGGCTTTGAGTAAATGAGCCAGGCGAGAACAAGCTGGTTTTCAGATTCAACACGCCAGGCTTTGAGTGTAACTTGTATTAATCCAGGCAGCTTTCTGATTTCCTTCCCAGAGCCACAGTGTTAGAGGAAACCTGTGGGTTCACTGGCTATTCATTTGTGCTTGTGTAGGGGCTTAGTGGCTGCCTGAGGCTCATAAGAGTTTGATGAAAATGTAATGAGGGATTTGTTCTGTGTTTATTGTTAAGCCAGCTTACAGCTCTTAAAGTCAGAAGACTTTGTACAGTTGTTCAGAGCGGGCTAAGTTCATGTGCAGGCCAGGCCTCTCTGCATCTTCCGCTCTTGTTTCATTTGTTCTATTTTTTTAAGCTTTCGTAGGGTCAAGATATTGTAGTTCAGCAGGGAAAAGATTAATTACGACTATGATGCTGCAAATCAAGCAACTATCACCCTTTATTTACACCGAAGTAGTTGTGGTTACACAGTAACAGCTTCTTTTCCTTCATGCCTTTTTGCTTGTGATCAGAGACGGGTATTGCCATGTCAGCGGTATGAATCCTGAAAGCACCTTGAAACAATGACCTCACGAATGCCTGTGCGTGGTCATGGAAAACCAATCTGTCCTCTCCGGGGAAGGTTCAGACAGCTCGGAAACAGGAGCCGGTAGATTTGTATTCTATAAAGTAACATTGATGTGAATCGCAGCTTTCTGAAATTATAGTCATTGTACCTGCTTTGTCAAACACTGTAGAGGCTTTAAGCTTTTTCCAGCAGCTCGTTATTCTACTTTTCTCAGATGTTCTATTATAGTGGATGTATGGTGACCACAAATACATATTTTAGGTCTGTATTACAAACGTTTATTTTTCCAAAGCTCAACCACTTATAGAAGGGATGGAGTTGGTCGATGAATTTAACTGAATTATTCTTTGAGACACAGACGCCTGAATTGAATTCTACTGAATTAGGGCTGGAAAATAAATTTGTTCTAAATAAGAAACCAGAAAGGGTTCATTTACATGGATACATATATATATGCATGCATACACACTTTATTGATCTTGAGGGATATTGCAGTGTTACAGTAGCAAAGGCACAGAAAAGTGCACAACACAAAATGTTTATTAAAATAGGAGCGCCAATAGGAGAATCACATTCTTAAAAATATAATAAAAATATTTTTTTTAAAAAAGGCACAGATAAAGCTAAAAAATAGAAAGTGCCGAAATATTTCATTTTGAGTAATTACGAATGTGCAGAAATTCCCACATAATCGGTACAGCTTTCCTTATATTATTTTAATCTATATATTGTGTCTATATGGATATATGTAATATCCATACTGCACTAAAGTGCACATAAGGGAAATGATTGGTCTGTGACCTTTGTGGAATTTTAAACCGTGCCTGGGAAACAAAGTGCTCGCTGTCTCTTGGCATCCTGCATTAAAATGGATGTCAACAGGGCTGGGCTGTATGTGTGTGTGTGTGCGCGCGTGTGTACATGTGTGTGTGTGCGCGCACGCCGGAAGCCTGACTCTTCTCTAGTCTTGGGACTTTCATTTGCAGCCACATGCTTTTCCCTTAGGGCTATGCAATGGAGGAGAAAGAAAGAGAGAGAGAGAGCGAAAGGGAACCCCAGGGGCCTCTCCTTCTCTCTTCCTGACATTTTCAAAGACACACTAGCCACTTCTGTAGCCAGACCTTGATGAGTCTTGAACTATTCATATCAGCTGTATAGGGTAGATAAATGTTTCCTAAAACAAACAGAAATGTGTGCCAGATGTTCCAAATTTTTATTTGTTGGCTAGTATTTTTTCCCCCCGGCTGTTCATATACTCAGCAAGTCCCGAGCTGCAAGTATTGTTACAGGAGCTTATTTCTTTTCTGAAAATGTCTGCTTGTTTGGAATTGTTGTACATGTTATGGACAGAGAGTTTCACGAAGACTGCTTTTTGACCCAGAAATGTGAAAGCAATGCACAAGAAACTGATTCCACATCAGGGAGCGTTTAGCAGTAAGAAAGTCTCCCCACCCCCTCAGTCTCCTTATGGTTCATTAACACAGCCAGGCCTAGTGTGCTTTCTGCACAACCGCTACAGCATGTCTGGCTCCAGCATGCTGTGTCTGTGTGTATTAGCAGATGTTTTGACTTGCAGGTGTGCAGTGGAACTCTGAGGGCGGGAATCGCAAGTCTGGGTGCGCTTTAATTCCTTTGTTGTAGTTCCTTAGGTGTGGGAGGTTGTGTTTGGACAGGACGGGTGGGTCTTGAATAATCTCTGTGTTCAGCATATTTTTTTTCTTCTTTCCCATATGTCATACACCTAAACATGTTCTTAATGGTTGTGCTGCAAATATCTTACTTTCCTCTTTTCTATATATTTTTTAGCTTCCTATTAAGACAGGACAGCAGAACACTCACACCAAAGTCAGCACAGAGCACAATAAGGAATGCTTGATCAACATCTCCAAATACAAGTTTTCCCTTGTCATCAATGGCCTGACCAACATCCTCAAAAATGTTAACAATATGGTAGGTTGATGTGTTTGTCTTGTTCTATATAAATATATTATATCTGCTTGGCTTGTCCCATGTTTTGCTTGACCATCTGGGCTTAAACTGTATATTTGCAATAATTGTCTTTCTCTGACCAGTAAAGATAGTTCATACCAATAGCCAGAATGTGTCTTTGGTTAATCTCTGTACTGTATAAGTCTTTAGGTGTGGTATTCAAAATGTCTACTGTGCACTGCCTATAAATGTATTAACTAATTGGAGTACATTCTGTTGAAAAATAATATCAAATGCCCAGTTCTCTTCATCAGTGAATTTAAGAGCAGAGAGTTTCTCTGATTGATGCTGAGGGGGGGAAAAAAACTGGTAATATCATAGCAGCAGCCAGATTCACTTGTCTGTCAAACAGTGATGGGGGGAAAAGCACATAGCCTAAACACATAATCTGCTTGTCCCAGCCTAGTGATTTGCCAACCCCTGATTTGGGATTTGTGAAACCATATGATGACCTCGTTCCCACAGAGAAATTCTACACTGTGATTATTGGTGTCCTGTGGAGTTGCATGAATTTGATTGACACATGGGAAACTCGTCCAGTTTACCATTGTACAACATTTTAAATAGTGTGCGCATGTGTTTCCTTCCCAGCGGATAATTGGGGAAGCTGCCGAAAAGAACCTCTACCTCTCGCAGCTTATCATCCTTGACACTCTGGAGAAGTGCTTGGCAGGGGTGAGTAGCCAATCATGTTTCACTGTTGACTACAGTCATCCAGTCACATACAAAGATATAGTATTTTCTGGTAATAGGGTAAAGTTGGCTGTGCAACGAATTACACTGTGTAAACTGTGAAGTAGATATTGAAATACCGATTAATACAAAAGTGGACCAAATGGTTCTGTATCCATCTTAAATCACTCCTCTGTCTTGCTCATGTCTGAGACACAGGGGTCTGTTGATACAATTAGAGCTTGTTGTCTCCTCTTGTCCAGAAAGACTACTCTGGGTATGCCTGCACAGATTACATTTGCAGATGTTTCCTCATCTTGAGTTAGAATTTTCTTTGCTTCCAGAGGGATCGACAGGCTTTTCCTCTATAGATATTTTATTAATGCTCTGTCAGATACGAGACAGCTGCTCCCCTTGCTCAGTTTGTCATTGCTTTCTGTCTAGGAGGATTATTCGTCGTATAGCAGATGGGTGGGTTTGCTGGGTTTTGCTTCATCAGTGAGCACATTGATCCATTTATGTGTTGGTTATGCTTCCTTAAACATCTAACTCTTACCAGTGAATTTCATTTCCTTGGGGGTGTGAGGACACACGTTATTGTATGTACTTGATCAGGTACATGCAGGTAACATAAGAGTTAGGATTGTTTATTTGTAGAGGAGTTTTGGTCATAAGGATGATTAATCATGGAAATGTGGTGAATATTAAATCTGAATTTAAGAATTTAATTTAATTTCCTGGGTCTACATTAAATTGCAGAATGTAGACCCAGGTCCCTCCATTACTATGGAGACATTAGACATCCACTGCTGTGGAGATATGTGGATGCGCATGTTCGTTATACAGGGTAAAATTTCTCTTAAAGCGAAATTGGAGCTCTCCCTATGGTACTATGTGGACTTCATAAATATGAATTTTCTATGAATGTGTTCTTTCCATAGCAATAACTGGAGCGATATCAGGCACACCAAATTTATGCAGAAGCCATGAACTAGTTAGGCCACAGGTTTAGTCTAAACCTATTTACCAGATGTTAAGCTGTGTGTGTGTGTGTGTGTGTGTGTGTGGTGGTCAGCAAACCAAGGACTGCTTGCGTCTAGATGAGGCCATGCTGGTGAAGCAGTTGCTCCCTGAGATCTGCCACTTCCTGCACTCATGTCGTGAGGGCCAGCAGCATGCCACCCAGCTACGCAGCTCTGCCTCAGCCGTGCTCTTCTCTCTTAGCTGCAACAACTTCAATGCCGTCTTTAGCCGCATCTCCACAAGGTAATGATTTGGCTGCACATCTGTTAACTCTATACACCTCCTTAAACATTTACCCCAATCGTATACACACCCTTGATAATGAGTGTATGCACACATCAGTATTCAAGTCATGGACTTGGACATAAGTGATGGAATTCATGACTTTAGTGCTTTTCCTAATTCCCAGTCATCCCGCAATTTATCTCCACACTTAAGCACCCGTGCTGAATTTGGTTGCCACTCCTGCTCAGGTAGCATGCAAGCTGAGTCAAGACATATGGATGGAGTTAGAAATAGTGTAGACCATTGTTCTTACGCAGTTGTTACAGAATCGCCCTGTTAATGTCTCTGGCTGGCTAGAATAACTTTCCGACCAGACAGTCTGGCTTAGCAATCATTCCGAGTAGTGTAGTGATGGTCTAACAAGATTTCTTTCTCTTTTAATATATCCATTTTCTGGCAGGTTTATGAGGCAACATCACAATGTTATCCTACAATGTAATGGTTTAGATTAATGTTTTTAAAAATTTTTTGTCAGTATTTGGCTTATTCTTATCCATCTTTGAGTTAGGTCAAATCCTAAATGACTTCATATTCAATTTGTTTGCTCTGTGTGTAGAGTATAATATATATAATGTGCTGTACATCGTACCTGGTGCCTGTATAATAGAACACTGTTTGTGGTTCAGCCATAGAAAACGAACAACTGCTTATATTGTTGTTATTTTAATGCCATCTGAATAATATTAAAGTTTTGACACACTTGATTGTGTTTGGGTCTGAATGCTTCCTTTAAGCCTGCTTAATGGTTCACCCTGTAAGGGAGACTTGCAGCAGCACCACACACATTAACTAAATACATTTGACTTATGTATGACTTGAGAATGTTATACTAAATTCTGCATGTTCTGATGTGTAAACAATTATTTCTTTGAATTCTAACGTTTCCCAGACTACACTACAAAAGCCTACTGAAAATTATTAAGATAGCCAGAGTGTCCTTCCAAGTCTATGGTACTACATTCAAAACCTGAACTCGACTTTGGACCTGACTTTGGTGTGGGTGTGATGACTTGGACTCAAATTAGAATTGAGAGCCTCTGACTTGCCCTTGAGACGAAGCATTAGTGTGCACATTTGTGTTTGCATTTATCCAGCTAACTTGTGATTCTTTGTGGCATATTCCTAATATATTGATGAGCAGTATCTTTTTCATAGCAAGTTGAAACTTGTTTTTGTCTGTGCTGTCCTGTTTGCAGATTACAGGAGCTTACAGTATGCACAGAGGACACTGTAGATGTTCATGACATAGAGCTTATTCAGTACATCAATGTTGACTGCTCCAAGTTAAAGAGATTACTGCAAGGTAAACCAATCTGTAATATTTGACTCTCTTTTTCTCTTTACATAGAAAGATTTTAGGCTTTGCTCGTCTTCTAATGTGTTCATAAGAATCATCTAAAACTGTTTATTTCCCTTAATAACACATGGCGTCTGTCCCTCACCAGAAACTGTACTAAAATTTAAAGCACTGAAGAAGCCTGCACAGCTCGCTGTGATCAACAGTTTGGAGAAGGTCTGTGAAAAATAGTTTTAATTTCTCTAGCAGATCAGTAATGCAGCAAGTGTTAGATTATTAATTTGTCCATCATGTGTTTGCTGTTTAGGCTTTCTGGAACTGGGTGGAGTATTATCCTGATGAATTTACTATGCTCTACCAGAGACCGCAGGCTGATATGGCAGGTGAGTTGAAATGCTTTGAGATGTTAAATGTACAGATGAAGTCCAGAAAAATCCTCCATGCAAGTAATTTGTAATTTGTGTAATTGTTTGTACAGGTTTGGTTTCTGAGATATTATGCTAGCTATATTTCACTGTTAGTCTATGTCTGATAGGGTTGTCACAGTGCATTAGACTTCACTGAACTCGCAACCAAACAAGAATCTAACCAAATCGGTATCATTTGTTTATGCAAAAATGCCTTGTGGTGTTTAATTTTTTTATTTTTTACATTTTTTAACACGCAATTCAGTGTGACGTCATTCTTGACCATTTAGCACAAATAAATGTGAATAGATTTATTTCATGTCATGACGGTTTAACGTCATGAAGGTTCGCACAAATGCTTTGAGAACCACAGTGAGTTCTCTCCTGTGTGAGGCGCTGGCTGGACACTGAATAAGCTCATCATATTGCAGCATTAAGAGTTCAACTATTTAAACCACACATTGGGGAGACACTGACCTACTCTGCGTTCTTCCTTTGAGAGCAATTTAAATGTCGCACAGTCGACTTTATTATTTCTGTTTCATTTTTTCCTTATACAACAAGCACACCAGCATGCATACCTAACCTGTTGACATGTTTATTATTGTGGTTATTATAATAACAGCAGACTTTCTTGACTGGCACAGTGTAGCCCCCTTGAGTACAGAGGTGTATAACCCTTTAGGAACATAAGCGCATACTCAGTATGTACATTAGGACCACATGCTTATAGAGAATTTGGCTGAATGATATCATTTCTGTTTGTGAACATACATGTACTTGTGTGGCATGGATCTCTGGCCTTACACATGTAAGTGTTTTGTGAGGTTTTTTTTTTTCCAGACTTCATGAAAGCTAATGTATAAAGTTCTCTCTCTTACATAGACTCTGCAGAGAAGCTGTTTGACCTGGTAGACAGTTTTGCAGAGAGTGCTAAGAGGAAAGCTGCTGTGTGGCCACTGCAAATCATCCTTCTCATTCTCTGTCCTGAGATCACACAGAGCATCTCTAAAGAGGTGGTGGAAGAGAGCAAGGCTAACAAGGTCAAAATTCTCCCTGTCCCTTGCGCACACACACACACACACAAACACAACTTCACGTTTCAGCCATTTGTCTCAGCCGTCGTGCGTGTGACCATCTGTTATACTGAAATACCGTGGTAACTTTTTATGTGCTTACTGTGATGTTAAAAAGTCTTAAGAGAGCCTTTCTTACTCACTTATTTAGTTCTGTCTCAGTTCCATGAGTTTAATTTGCTGTCTTCTGACATTTATTGTCTTGGATTTTTTTTTTTTTTTTTTAACTTGTCTAGATATGTTTATTTTCTTATCCCAGATTTCCAGAAGTATGAGTAGTTTCAGACAGAATCAGATATATTTGAATATGCTGTCTCCCTGCAGAAGTTGTTTTTGGAGAGTCTTAGGAAGGCCCTGGCTGGTCACAGTAGCAGCAAGCAGTTGACTGAGAGTGCAGCCATCGCCTGTGTAAAACTGTCTAAAGCCTGCACATACATTAACTGGGAGGATCATTCTGTCATCTTCCTTCTGGTGCAGTCTATAGTAATGGATCTCAAAGTAAGTATGTGTGTGTGATATATTCCCATCAAACCCCCTTTCTGAATGAGCTGAGCAGGTTGTTGTGTGTGTGTTTGTGTATGTATGTCTGTGTACAACCTCTGTCTGTATGTGCGGACCCTCAGGCTCTCCTGTTCAACCCCACTAAGCCGTTCTCCAGGGGCACCGGGTGCCAGAGTGCTGACGTGGACCTGATGATCGACTGCTTTGTGTCCTGCTTCCGCATCAACCCACACAACAACCAGCACTTCAAGGTCAGCTGCGCTCTCACAGTGCTTACTCACTGCTGGCTCTCAGGGTTCGGAGTAATTTTAGCAAAACACACTGTACAGTGACTGGTCAAGGTGAAGTGTCTATTTGTAAATTAGAAAGATTGGGCTGGTTAATTTTTAGATCTTGGTGAAACAGGGTTTGGTGAGTGTCTGTAGCTGAATGCTTACTGTTGTTTGTGTGTTCAATGATTGGATAATTTATAATATTATTGCTGTCTGTGTTTGTGTAAGTAAATAAGTTTCTTGCCACTTGTTTCAGGTCTGTCTGGCTTCCACCTCCCCACCAACCTTCCATTTTGTCTTGGTCAATTCTCTGCACAAAATCATTACTAATGTGAGTGTAAATGCAGAAATGGCAGATTTCAGCAGTCATGAGGAAGTTGTTAGACCTAGAGCTTTGTTTATTTATTTAAAACTTTCTTTTATTATATTCTGTGTGAGATCCAGATGTCTTCATTTACTCGAATAAGGCATATATACTGTGGAATAAAAATGAAACAAACTATGTACTAAATACGTTTGAATGCTCATGGAATGAACTGTATATGTAAATGGAATTTTTTTATAATAAAGATGTAGAAACTCTATATCCAAGGTAGCTTACATTGTAGATCCCTTTTGTACCTTACTTTTTCATGATTCATAATAATCCAAAAATATTTATGTTGGTTATTAAATACTGTTTTATTTAATACTGTGTGTATTCAAATTCCAAATTTATTAAAATGCCAGTCCATCATTTTCATGAGGTTTTTTTTTTTTTTTTTTAAGCCAGGACCTTTGTGCTTGTTACCATCTCTGTTTTCTATCTTCCTCTAACATACAGTCTCACTTGGATTGGTGGCCAAAGATTGACACAATCTACTGCTACTCTGGAGAACTGCGTGCCATGTTTGCCGACACACAGACCAGAGTCGTCCAGAGCCTTAGTGCCCATGCACCACTAAGGATGACACCTGTGAGACATTCTGTTCTCCGTACACTTGCTCATGAATTTGTTATAGGTTATCATAAAGCACTATACAGTACATGTGCCTCTTTAAGTATGAGTTAGGGTTGGCTGAATAATCTGAATGCTTAATTATATTTATTCGATACATTGGTGTTTGTTTCTCTATTTACTGTCCTGAAGCTTCGTCTTTACCTTCCTACTCATTATATAAGCATACCGCATAGGCAATAAAATGGCTTATTCATCCTGTGCAGTGCACTGTATATTCAAATTTTGACCTATTTGGGATTCAAACAAACACCAATTTATAATGACAACTATTACTGAAAAACATTTTCAGACATGAGCCTGTTGATATGTATCCCTGAATCCTAGTCGTAATCTAACAAAAAAAATATATGTATATTTTTTTTTAACATCAAATCAAATTTGTTATTACTTAAAAAGACCGGCAGAACAGAAAACACAAATGTATCATGTTGGGTGACTGAATACAGACTCCTTAATACATCCTTGGCACCTGCTTGAGATATTTTGAACTGGAGTAACAAATATACTTACAGTTTTGGATACTGAGTGTATATATACATTTACTAAGCATGGTTTGAGAGTGAGTATTCAAAGCCTGAGTTTTCATAATCCTGTAGTGGCTGTGAAAATCCATAAATTAAGCAACTGTCATCCAATCTACATCCAATAATTATTTCTGAGCATAAACATTATCATACAGATTTTTCTGAACTCAACCTTAAGTGGTAAGTATTGATGAAACAATGAACAAATATAAATATTTATTCCACAGAGTTTGACGTTCAAAGAGAAGATGACAACCAGCCTGAAGTTTAAAGAAAAATCTGCAGATCTGGACTCACGCTCTCTTCTCCTGGCTTTGGTCAAACTCATCCATGCTGACCCCAAATTAATGCTGCATGTGAGTGTCTTTATCACCTGGCTCAGACACCCTGTTCGCCCTCAGTTGCTACTTCAGTAATTGAAGTCCAACAAAGCTGATGGCTCTCCGATAATGCTAATTGTGCATTTCACTACAATTCTGGTGATGCATATGGATTACATGTATTAGAGATTTCTATTATCATCATCCCTTGTATGATTGTGGGTTACTGTTCTGGAACAGATCAGAGTTAAGTAGGTAAAGATGATGCAATGCGACTTGTAAGTCAATTTGTGTTTGTGTGTATTGTATCAGAACCCTGGGAAGCAGGGCCAGGAGATCCAGAACAGCACAGCTGAACTCATCATAGGCCTGGTCCAGCTTGTTCCCCTGACCCATACTTCAGAGCTCTCTCAGGAGGCCATGGAGGTGCGGAACTCTATTTCTGCAGTTTTTGTGATTTCTTTATTAATTCATGTGTGAGGATGATGTTTTTTCCACTATGTCATGGTGTGTTAACTATGCCTTATCCTCTCTGGGTTCCTCAGGCACTTTTGGTGTTGCATCAACCTGAGACCATTGAGCTGTGGAACCCTGATACACCAATTGAGACCTTCTGGGACATCAGGTAAGTCATTCAATAAACAGCCTGGTCTCATTAGAGTCAGTGTGAGTTATACTGGGAGATGTGTGTATAGGAAGGTATGTCTTACCCTCTGAACCTCTCAGCTCTCAGGTCCTGTTTCTTATCTGTAAGAAGTTGATTGGCCACCAGATGATCAACAGCACAGAGATCTTGAAGTGGCTGAGGGAGATTCTCATCTGCAGGAACAAGTTCCTCCTGAAGAACAAAGTGAGTACAATGAGCATATACTCCTTAAAAAAATAAACCCCAAAAAACCAAAAAAAAAGATTAAAACTCCAGTCTCCATTTTTTTTTCTTCTGCAGCTAATAGTTACTTCTTGAATATGTTTTTAATCTCGACTCACCAAAAGAGGACACTGGTCTTCAAATTACTGCCATGCTGTATTAGCTGACATATTAAGTCAAGAAACTTCTGTGACTTCTGTCAAAAGTTGCAATCAAACTACATTGTAAAGATGTACACATGGTCTGTGACCGGAAGGTCAATATCCGGTATCGCAGAAAGAAAACCATATGTCTTTTGGGACATATGTTTTCTGTCTGCGGTCCTGAGTCTTCCGTTTGAACATTTTTTGATTACAAATACAGACTACTGCTGTCTCCGGGTATGGCAAGTCATTTCCTGTAACACAGGAGCAGACTGTACATGCATACCATCTATTAGCTGACTACTGCACTACATGCAAAATTTTCACCGATGATGTGAGGTGACAGGAAATGATCTTTAGTCAATCTTGGGTGGTGCTAGGTCTTTAATGTTGGCTTTGTCTGTTAGGCCCATGCATTCTTTATATTTGTTCATTATATAATGAAGATCTTCATTTGTGACCCTTTGTTAAACCACAGGAAAGTGCCACACAGGGGAGTCTAATTCCCATCAGCAGACAAGCGCAGACCAAGCTGGAAGTGTGCCTGTATTCATTTCTGTGGAGCCCAGACGCTGAGGCCGTGCTGGTGGCCATGTCCTGCTTCCGGCACCTGTGTGAGGAGGCGGACATCCGCTGCAGTGTGGATGAGCTGCCTGTACACACAGTTCTGCCCAACTACAACACTTTCATGGAGTTTGCCTCTGTCAGCAACATGATGGCCACAGGTCAGTAGTAGAACCAGCACAGAGGTCCACAAACTGGGTACAGGGATGCGGGAAGGGAAATAATTTTTCTTTTAACAGAGAATGTGTGTTGATTACAATGATACTATTAGCTATATACCACTACACACTTGAATTAAAAAAAAACAAAAAACAAAAACAAAACGCAGCTGGTATTACATAGAAACCGGAAAGCACAAACTCCTGTCCCGAAGACATGAGTCAGATGGATGTTTTGTAACTTTAAACAGTTAAAAAGCTCAATGTGGTGTTCATTAAAAAATAAAAAATTGTAATCGTTGGCCAGTCACTCTGATATGTATCTTCAACATACAAACTCAAGAACTGCTTAAATACTCCATTTGCAGCATCTGTAAAAGCATAGGGTCTCTTTTTCTCTCTGCCTGCTAGGATTTTTTTGTTTTGCACGTTATTTGCATCTTCTTATCTTGTTGCACCATGCATCAGTAGTGCATTTTTTAAGATTTTATGGAATTATTTTTTTTTTTGTATGTAAACTGTGAAAACTTTCCTTCTTGTGCAGCTGACTGTACGTCTTTTTTTTTTTTTTTTTTTTTTTAAAAAACTGTGTGTGTAGGTCGCTCTACCCTACAGAAGAGAGTGATGGCACTGTTAAGGAGGATAGAGCATCCTACTGCTGGCAATATAGAGGTGAAGAGTACATTTTGTTTTGATTTCTCAAGAGTCACTTTAACTTTTGACGGTTTTGTTTTATAACTTCTGTGCTTATTAACCTCAGGCATGGGAGGACACACATGCTAAATGGGAACAAGCAACAAAACAAATACTAAACCATCCAAAGAACAAAGTTGAAGATGGCCAGGTGAGTGATGCAATAATTCAGCTTTGTTCCCAAAGTTTGCTTTTGTCTGAATCTTAATTATTTTTTCTTGACACAAGACCAGTTGTAGGTTTTCTTGCTTACACCCATCTCTTAACACAAGGCCTCTCACACTTATTAGGAGTGGATCAACATGACGGGCTTCCTGTGTGCTCTGGGTGGAGTGTGTTTGCAGCAGCGCAGTACTCCCAGCCTTGGTACCTACAGCCCACCCATGGGGCCAATGAGTGAGCGCAAGGGCTCAATGATCTCCATGGGCTCGTGTGAAGTGAACAGTGAGACTCCCCTCAGCAGGTTCCTGGAAAGGCTGCTGTCCCTCATGGTGTGTACACATGAGAAGGTGGGCTTGCACATCCGCACCAATGTTAAAGATCTGCTGGGACTGGAGCTGAGTCCGGCCCTCTACTCCATGCTGTTCACCAAACTACGCAACAGTATTGGACGTTTCTTTGACACCCAGGGGCCGGTGAGTCACACTGTCATGCTTAGCATTAAAAGGTGAAATCAGCATTATTTGGTGTTGACACCGTTGTAATGAATATAGTTTTTCTTTTTTTCCTTTTTTTTTTTTTTTTTTTTTCTTTGGATAATTTTTTACTTTATTTTCCTAGATCTTTGTTCCAAACATCCAAAGTTAAAGTACCAAATTAAGTCAAGTAATTAGCAAAGGAAGCCTACAGCAACAGCTGAACTGTTTTTAAGCATGATAATGGCATTGTCTATCTTGTGATGCTGCTGCACATGCTAAATTGGCTTCAACTTCCTATCTAAAAGTTTATCAAAGATGCATGACTGGTTTTGACCACAAGGTGGCTTGGTTGACTTTTCTTTCAATGCAGCGTTTATGATTTTACAAAATACTTCTCGGTAATGCTTTATATTAAAGGTCTCTTAACTGACGTTAGTTAACACAGTAATTAACATGAACAAACCATTACCTTCAGCAGTAATGCACCATATTAACAAAGTAACTAATACTTAATTGCTAGTTACTTAGTCGTTAGTTATAAATTTTTTTTAAACATAAGCCAAATAGTCTATATCCATACCATTTAATGAGTAATTTTAAGCCCACAATGACCAAAATGAAAAAATACTTAACATATCTGAGTTTGTTAATGGAGGCTGAATAGCAAGTTTATTAGTACTGGTTTATTAATATTGAGGTTTATGGTTTGTTAATGTTAAATAATGCGGTGCATTATGTTAGGGAACACTTTACATTAAGGTTCCCTTAACTTTCTCTTTAATCAGTGTTGTGATTTGTGCTTGTTTAATAATATTGAGTGCTCTACAGCCGTAAATTTGCAATCATGTCTAACTTCCATGTGTCCCTTTAGGTTCCCATAAATGACACAAATACATTATTTGTGGAGCAGACTATTGCCATCATGAAGAACCTTCTGGACAGCCACACTGAGGGCAGCTCTGAGCACCTTGGTCAGGCCAGCATTGAGACCATGATGCTGAACTTGGTCAGGTCAGACCTGCTGAAGGATTTTCCTTTAATGCTCAACATCACAGTTTAATGCTGTGATGTTAAATCATTAATGCTGTACCACTGTATAGTTAGAGTTAAGTTATTTTGAAACATTTATTGAAACCGCTCTATTAGCATTACATGCATTGTTCAGCTTGCTTTAGCTTTGTCTAATGTAATGTCCTGGTGCATTTTCTCACTGTCTCCATAGATATGTGCGCATTTTAGGGAATGGGGTTCATGCAATACAGATTAAGACTAAACTCTGTCAACTCGTGGAGGTTATGATGGAACGCAGGGATGATCTCTCCTTTTGCCAAGAGATGAAATTCAGGTGAGTATCCTGTTAAATATATCTAGTACACTACTGAGTTTAAAGCTTTTTAATGTGTCATTTATAATCATCTTAATAGTGGATGATGGTAAGTAAGGGGTCATTGATGTCTCATAATGTGATTTATAAATTGTAAAATATATTTCACTGTCAGGAATAAGATGGTAGAGTACTTGACTGACTGGGTGATGGGCACCTCCAATCAAGCAGCAGATGATGATGTCAAATATCTCACACGGTACAGTTTCTGAATTTTAGGCCTTTTCTTTATAATTTAACTTTTCACCTTAGTCGTTACACACAGTTTCTTTGGTGTATTTTGTTCCGTAGGGACCTTGACCAGGCCAGTATGGAGGCAGTGGTGTCTCTGCTGGCTGGTTTACCGCTACAGCCTGAGGAAGGAGATGGAGTGGAGCTGATGGAGGCCAAGTCTCAGCTTTTTCTTAAGTAGGAACATTGTTTCCACTTGCAATACCCCTTTATTCAGTCTCACTAGTGTGTGTAAGGTCACAATGTGAACTATGATTTCAAGCTGCTACAACTGCTAATAAACTCCTCTATTGTATTGTTAATCTGTATTCACCATATTGTTTTAGATTTGTGGTACAAGCTTGCATATAAAGAAATAGAAATATTATCAAAATATTTATTTATTTATTTATTTTTATTTTTTTTACACAGCTGGATGATTATCCATATTCCTTACCTTCATCTTAACTCTTTGCTCTTCAGGTACTTCACTCTGTTCATGAACCTTTTGAATGACTGCAGTGAGGTGGAGGAAGATGGGCAGCAGGTGGGTGAAAGAAAGCGGGGCATGTCTCGACGTCTCGCCTCACTACGCCACTGCACTGTACTTGCCATGTCCAACCTGCTCAATGCCAACGTGGACAGCGGCCTCATGCACTCTATAGGTCAGTACTGACACAAATACTATGACTTTCACACTAAATATATATGGTTAGTCTTGCCATCAGGAATCTCAAGTGAATTGCTTTTAACAGCAATGCACATTAAATGCCAGGATTTTTTATTATTATTTTTTTTTCCTGATGCTGAAAATTCCTGGTTTATTATGCAAAAAAGTAAATCATGCTGTCTGAGTAAACTGCGACAGACTAAAGTTGGAGTGCTTATATACTTCATACACACTTCTGTCAGTTGACACATATTCCATCTTTACCGCTAACATAGTTGGTTAGCTAACATCAGCTAATATGACAGGATTTTAAAGCCAGCAAGATGTGTGCAGAGCTGCATGCTGGTCTGTTGGACCTTCAACTCCGTATGTCTTGCTAAGATTCTCTTAATAGTTAGCTACTGGGCTTGATTCCTAATGAAGTTTCTAAGCCTACGACAATATTTGACTAGGCCATATATGATAACTAAATATTACATGATAACAGCCTGGCACATGGTCTTATCGTCTGGATATAAGTAATTAACATTCTTATTTGCTAACCATTTGTCTGCAATCTTCCTTATTTTATTTATACTCGTGACTAAGAGTAAGTGGATAAAACTGCTTATGTGACTCATAAACAAGTAGAACACCTTTGTTGCGATACCCAAGAAGTGAAGTATGCCCTGTAGCTCATGGCACAGTTGACTGTTGGCTTCATTTGCTGAGAAAAAGGGAATAGCTGAGATTGGAGGTTAAATCTGCTCTGTATCTTTATTCTGTTTGAAAAGTGATGACAATTTGCACCACTTTTGTTACAAGGCAGCAGTTGCAACATTCTCACAAGTACTTCCTGTCCTGATTAACTGCCAGTTGGCTGAGTCTAGCAACCAGGTGTAATGATGTAATGAGATTGCGAAATATAGCATTAACCTGGGCATGGCCCTGTGTTCTCCTCTTTGATAATTTAGCATTGTAAAAAGATCCCCGATGTTGTGTTTTACTGTTGGAGTGATCTGCAGTGGGGAGGTTAGATGTGATAATGTTGTGTTGACCCATTTTGTTCTCTTTTCTTATTTTAACTTTTTTTGTCATTTTGTTTTTTACTTTTTAGAGGCTTTTTGTAGCTATTTTCTACATTCTTATTTTCTTGTTTCTCTATTCAGTCTGTGAAATGGGCAGTAGTTCTCTTAGCAGTATCTGTAGTGAACTCTAGTGATGCAATTCTGAGACTCAATTCTGTCTGTCTGCAGGACTGGGCTACCATAAAGACCTACAGACCAGGGCTACATTCATGGAGGTGTTGACTAAGATCCTGCAGCAAGGCACGGAGTTTGACACACTGGCCGAGACTGTTCTGGCCGACCGCTTTGAGAGGCTGGTGGAGCTCGTCACCATGATGGGGGATCAGGGGGAGCTTCCCATTGCCATGGCACTGGCCAATGTGGTGCCCTGCTCCCAGTGGGTATGTAACCACTGTATAGTATTGAGGCTCACTGGATTACCAAGGTTGAAATTGATCTTGAGAGTTTGCTGGTGTCCTCTGCAGGATGAACTGGCCAGGGTGTTGGTGACGCTGTTCGACTCCAGACACCTGCTCTACCAGCTGCTCTGGAATATGTTCTCTAAAGAGGTGGAGCTGGCTGACTCCATGCAGACCCTCTTCAGAGGCAACAGTTTGGCTAGCAAGATCATGACCTTCTGCTTCAAGGTAAATTGACGCTAATAAATTGGCCTACAAAGCAATGTCCTACAAAGCACACTTAGAACTACAATAGATTTTTGACGGTCCTTTTGTTATTCTTTCAATGATCACAATTATTTTTCCTCAGAAACACTGGAATTCTGCCACAGGAATTCAGACTCCCATATAGATGCCTAATATAATATAATAAATATAGATTGTATAATTCTGGGTGGCCCATTTAGATCACTGATATTACCTACATGTGCTTTACACCTCCAAAGCTGCCTTTTTTGAATCTGTTTCAATTGCATCTCCGCCATGGGGGGGGGGGGGGGGGGGGGGGGGGGGGGGGGGGGGGGGGGGGGGGGGGGGGGGGGGGGGGGGGGGGGGGGG